>MU827307.1:2830183-3133899 GCA_029204205.1 Desmophyllum pertusum | reverse complement strand
TGCCAATTTTAACCCCAAAAAAAATAAATACAATAAGAAAATACATCATGCACACTGTAAATGGGATGCGAGGTGTAGTGGTGAGAGCACTCGCCTCCCACCAATGTGGCCCAGGTTCAAATCATCAGACCCCGGTATCATAATAATATTATTGGGTTGAGTTTTGGTGGTTCTCGTCCTTAAAGCTCCAAGGGTTTTTTTGCCAGGTACTCGGACCGGTTTTTCTCCCTCGGTCCACAAAAAAAACACAATCATCATTTTAGTTTCAATTGATCTGAAAAACAGTTGGAAGAGAAGGCAGCCACTCTGCGGATTCCACTGAAATTCCCATTTATTTATTATTTATTTTATAATAATTTTTTTTTTTATTTTTTATTTCACTCCCCAGGAGGCTCAAAGACAATGACCCCATTCAGCATTTGAACCCGTACCCGTCAATCCATAGTACAACACCACATTACTGAAGCCACTGAGCCTGCCAATGTTAACTGAAATTGAATACATGTCAATTGAATTTCATACCACTCCAAATCCAAGTTCGTTGCCAGTTTCATCAAAGATTATGTCTGCATATTCCAACCAACAGACATCTTCTCCCAAACAGGCCCCAGTCTGACCCATCACCGCCCACTTTGAGGAGTAGAAAGAGAACATCAGGGGCTTTGTAGCCAGCTGGAAACTGATGAAAAGCCACCAAACCATCTTGAAAGTGAACATCTTAGGAAATGAAATTTAAAATCGAAAATGGTTGGTTCCCTCATGACACAAATTAATACAGTCTGGGAATAAATAAAAACCCTGGTGACTGCATTCCGCATCACAGATGTACAGCCTTTAATGATGCCCACACTAAATTTACATCTATTAAAGATTAAATCCATTTTATTTCAAGCTCATTTACGAGTAGAGAAGTCTGGGGATATGTTGTGGTTCAAATTTTTTTGGTTTAAAAATTTTTCAAACCAGTTTGATTTTTATTTTCCTTTGTCTATTATAACCATTACCATATTCTGAAACAAAGGAAAATAAAAATCAAACTGGTTTGAAAATTTTTAAACCAAAAATAAATTTAAACCACAACAGATACAAAGACGAAGGAGATCTATGAATAAAAACGGGGGTATGACGTCATAGTTGAGTTTCCGCACATCTGGAGGGGTACCAACGTGTCCAAAACTCGAAGGTTACAACTGCATGATGGCCATAAGACTTGGGCTCCACTCAACTACAAATGAGCCTTATTCTGGAAATGACCTGTAACAATGGTCAGAACTTTGACAAAACTAAATTGGCTGAGTTTTGAAGTTCAAAATTAATTTTATTTTCGTTTCAGTTTGATATTTTAATAATTTGCACATTTCTTGATTCAACTGATGTATGTACTAGACACTGCTTAGTGCATTCATTTAATAGCTAACAAGTTACATTTTTATTTAATGTACAGTGAGCTGTATAACTTCCTGCACACACCAACCTATCATGTGGAAGAGGCGACGGAAACTCTCTGTCGTAGCTGCTATCATAAGTCCTCTTGCCTGGTCTTTAGATGCTTTTATTCTGGTGGTGCCACGGATAAGATGAAGCTACAGTGTAGGTTAAAAAGTTAAAGGTTAATGTCTGTCTCCAAGCCAAGTGACTTATCAGGCTAGCATCTCAGCGATTTCCATAGCATGAAATGACTAGGAATATCGCTACTCCCCTGGATAGGATGCTTAAGTCCATCACAGATACATCTAGTAAACCCCACAGCATTTTGTCAGGTTGCCCTGACAATTTTCTGGTACTCATTGACCTGGGTTTAAATAGTCACTGTGAGAGTTAAGTGTCTTAAGATATATAACCCAAGAACTCTGAAGGACTCTGGCCAGCAGCGCTCAAGCCTGGACCTACAAATCCAGAGTCCTATGTGCTTAAGGCGGGAGTCCTGACCACCTGAATGCCATTTTTCCGCCACTTAACATGGGTTTAATGGAAATATCTCATTCGCGTTTCAAGCAATCCAAAAACTCTTAGCTCATCCCAGGAATCTATGTTATGGGGTGTTTTGCAAATTTTTGGGTGATTTTTGGGTATTTTGGGGAGGAAATAGTTTTTGTCAAAGGAGTTGTAAAATTTAGGGAAATAAGAAATATTGAAGATTTAATTGTAGTTTTAAAATTAGAATTTGAAGTTAAAAATTAGTAGATTGACAATGACGACAGCCGATAACCACGCAAGAGCACCCGCGTGGGTATCAACTGTCAATTGGTGTTCCAAAAAAAAAAATTTCCCTTCTATCCCTTCTTTAAACCTCTTAAAAATTTCATTGAAATTCAGGTAGAATCCCCCCTTAACATATAAGGCCAGCTGCATGTGCCACCAGCCAATCCCACAATCGATCCAACTAGCAGAAAACAAATGAATAAAAATTATTAATGTACAACAACAACAAAATAATCCTACAGTACACATAAAAGCTGAACAGCAATACCTGACTACCAGGTCCTGTTCCATGATAAATGTCAACATCATTCTTGGTACAGACAAACTCAAAACCCTACAGAGCCAAAAACTGAGCAAAGTTAGACAATAAATACATAAATACATTTGATATATTTTAATTTATTTTAATATAAATTAATTTAGGAAAGAAATAATTATAGAAACTAAAGGTAATTTTCTCACAGCAATAATAATGATCATGTTAGCTATGGAAATCAAAAATGTGACATAGCAACCTCTTGTTCCCAGGTTCTACTCCGCTTTCAAGATGGCGGCTGGGTGCTGAGAAGACCCTGGGACACGCTGGTGAAATACTCCACGAATCGTGGGGTACATGTATTTTGTCACGTGACACACGATCAATTGTCTTCGCTACACTGTGTCACGTGACAAAATACTCCACGATTCGTGGAGTATTTCACCAGTGTGTCCCAGGGTCTTCTCCGTGCCCAGCCGCCATCTTGAAAGCGGAGTAGACCCTGAGAACAAGGTTGTAGCCAATTTTGCCTATTGTATGCCATGTCTTGTCAACCCCCAAAAATGGATGACCAAAAAAAAACTCTATGAGTGCTTCAAAGAAGATTTGCCAAAACAGCACTTTTCCCGCGACTGAAATTGATCATTAACTGATATTTTACCTCATCTGAAGTGGATGCCTCTAACAGTCCTTTGACCCAGGACTGTGCTAGGTTTTTGTAATGCTCTATTTCCTCATCTGTTAATGGTGCTATTTCTCCAAAGAAGTCATCTGGAACTGGGTACTATTTCAAAAAAGATTAACATATATATTTACCAATAAATGCAAAATTTATGATATTACAAATTTATAACAAATATTAAAACAAATTATTATTGAAGCCTTAAGTGTAGAAAATGACCCCATGCTCCTCCCCCCAGGTAGGAATGAAGACCAGACTGGGTCCAAGAGCGGCAGAAATCGAGCCTACCGTAAGCGTTGCTCACTCTTCAGGTTTCGGGCTAACTATAAACTTAAGGTTATTATCCTGGCTATTATTTTATGCTAACCATAAACGTTTTTCTTCCTTTGACATCTTCTTGACCATGTTCTGATCTGAATACCAGAGTTAGAGGGTAATGATCAGGAGATGACAAATAATCCTGGATTCCACTCAGGTTCAGACCAAAAACAAGTTGACCATTCAGCATGTGTAAGATACAACCAGCTGGAAAATAGTAAGGAGACAGATAAACTAACTGGCCAAGCCCAGGAGAGATGGAGGGGGCGCAGCAGGTCTGAACTCCCCACTTCCTGTACCCGCCTCAATGTCTATTTTTGTTTCCTTGGGGATTCGAGTTAGCAGGGTTCTACTGTTAGAAATTAATTCGTAATTTCGTAAATTTTTTCCTATTAATTTTTTCTCCTGGTTCTTGCCATCTTGTGAATCCCACTTTCAGCCCACTCTTTTCTCGCCTCCTGTAGACTTCCCACCCCCTGTCCCGCCCCCAGGAGAGTAACTTCCCAAAACACTGTCGATTATCAACTTGAACTTGATAAAGGTAAATAAAAAGATAGGTAGTAAAAAGATACCCTCTGGTATTCCAAACTGAGTTCTTGAAGTTCTTTGAACCAGGGTACTCTCCTATATTAAAGTTACAAGGCAAACCCAACCCCAGCCCCATCATGCAGGTAGGGGGTTGCTCACTGAGCTTAAAATCCTTTGCTAGCTATCTCGAATGCAAATCATCAAAAAACTATATGCGGGACGAAACATTTAACGCTGGATTTTCATACAATTATTTCATTCACACTGCAATAGGATTGCTTATAATTTTCTAAACACATCTCCTACCTGATCGATAAATGACTGTCACTTACGCGAGGGCTTAAAAATACTCTGGACTCTACTTTGACTAAAACAAACTCTCTAAGCCACAAACTCGTATCATAATGAAATGACTTTCGTCGTAACAATACCTGGAACCTGATGATCATTCAATTTATCTTTGGCGGGAACATAAACAATATGGCCGCTCTTCTCTTCCAATGTGAAGTCAACTTCCTCTTTTCTTGCGACGAATTTCCTGAATTCTTTCATCTTCACTGTTTTGCCAGATACCCTCGAATGTCTCTTGGCCTCTTTGTTTTTCATTCTATCCACTACAAAGACTTAAAATTGAGCTATTCAAAGAGTCACGACAATTTTGAAACACGGTCGCCGTTCTCCACAGCTGAGGTGACAACTTCGGTACGAGGGGGAGGGGAGTGGGAAGGGGCGAAATTCGTTTACGTCATACGGCCGAAACAAATTCCATATTTCACGGAAATACAGGTTAACAAACCACACAAAAATCTTCAATCACCCCAATATCAAATGTTCTATTCGAGAAATTCATTTTTACCCCTTTAGAAGCAAAGGATACAGAGACTTCTGCAATCAGAATAGTCTCTAGCGTTGCGTGACAAATAACTGAATAGCGCTGCGCCCTAATGACGTCACGAAATTTGAGACCCGCCGTGACTCAGACAAACAACGTCCTCTTCTGTAAGAGTTGTAAGGGAAATCATGTGAATGGCAAGCGGTTCGCTTCGATCTTTAACGGTTCTTACCGACGACGACGACGTTCCTGGCTCTAAATTTGAAAGAGAACCGGAGGAATACACTGTGGACCAGTTGAAATGGTGATTAAAGTGCAGGGGCTTAAAGTTGAGCGGTAAACGCGATGAGCTTGTGAAACGTGTGCGCAACAGTATACAAAGTGGGAATCACCACACGCTTGACCCGAGCAAACAGACATCACGAAACCATTAGATTTATGGCTGAAATCTCAGAAAAGGAAACTATTTTCTTGGATACATGCGTTTACAAAGGCGATATATTTAAAGACACATCTATCCTTGACGTGGACACCCACTACAAGCCGACTGAAACATTTCAGTACACGCATTTCTCTTCCTGCCACCCACCAGGGGTCAGTAAAGGCTTCATCAAAGGGGAAGCACTCAGGCTGCTTCGAACAAACTCTTCAAAAATAACTTTTGAGGAGAATATAAGATAATTCAAATCACGCCTACATGTGAGAGGGTATCCAGATATTCTGGTACATAAAGTCCTCTCGGAAGTTAAATTCGAAGAGAGAAAGTCGGCCCTTCAACAGAAGGAAAAATCGCGCAAGAAAATTCTACGTTTTGTCACACAATACTTAAAGAAAGTCTTGATGGATAAATGGCATTTAATACAGAATCAACCTTTACTGAGGGAGATATATAAAGAGCCTCCCATTGTCTCGTACAAAAGAGGTAAATAAAGGCTAAGACAATACATTTGGAAACAGCGGGAGTCGTGTAGGCCTGTCACAGCTTTATAACTTGTGCTGGAGTAAAATTTTCCTTCAGCGGATCAGGAAATTCGGCCGTGGGGCCTTTTTCTCCGGGCTAGTGAAGAGCACAAATGTAGGTGTTTCTGGAAATGCTTTTCTCAGTAATAAATGATTCCCGCGAACAAGCCAGTAGCCAACGTCTACACTTCGCAATGTCTTGCGACGGTTTTGGAAGGCCTTCTTCCCCGATTCCTGCACCTCTTTGAGGGATTTCGGCCACTTATCTGGATATCTGGAGTCCGTTTTGCACTCTCCCCAACAGCAGTGTTTGGTACTAACCATTCAACGTCCTTCTGGAAAGCAAAGCCCACTATTTCACCAATTTTTTTTTTTTTGTTTCACTGTCGCCGCTCTCGCACATACATTTGCCTTTCACAGATCGCAATGTTTGTCTGAGTCCGTGCGGGGGGTCTCATGTGGTCTCATGTGACAAAACCTATTTTTAGTAATAGGGCGCAGCGCTATTGCTTTCTAAAGTTCGACTTTGCTAGTTAACCTGGCCTCCGTAGCTCAGGGGTTAGAGCACTGGTCTTGTAAACCAGGGGTCGAGAGTTCAAATCTCTCCGGGGGCTGATCAAACTTTTTTTTTTCTTGTTCACATCTGAAATCAGAGGTTGGTAAAACGCGCATATCGCATTTTTCGGCGTAAAACGTGAAAGTAATGTGTTTATTTTTCCAAATCTAACCTTGTTCCATGCCCTCATTCCAGTAAATGAATAGTCATTTACTACCACAAACAAAACCTTTGGCCATCTGCGGCAATCTGACACAGATTTTCATTGAACAACTGCAAACTTGCAACCTGGACAAAACTCTGGGTTTTTTTCATGGACAGTAAATTTGGCCATTTGACAGCGATTTTCACTGAACAACTACAAACTTGCAGCCTGGACATAACTCTGGACATTTTTTTTCCTCAACAGTAAATTTGGCCATCTGACACAGATTTTTACTGAGCAGCTACAAACTTGAAGCCTGCTGCATAAAACCCTGGACAGATTTCATTTAATTTCTGATTACTTCTTCCAGGTTTGCAAAACTAGTTAGAATATTTCCATAATTTTCCAGATTTAATATGTACCAACCCTGGGGATGCATTAAAATGAGGAGTGTAGGGGAACAGAAATACATTTTTCTGTTCCTCCATTAATCGCTTCACACTCGCATTAATTTATTGTGAAAAAGCATCGACACTTGACCAAAAACAGTCTGTAATATCAGGTAAAGGTACAACCTCGTTCCCAGGGTCTCTAGAGGTTGGTAAAGGTATAGCCTGCGTGCAGACGTCTCCTTTTCCTTGCTTCTCGAGGAAAGCAAGGAAAAGGAGACGTCTGCATGCAGGCTAGTAAAGGTAAAGCCGCACTTCGCCAAACTGGCCCACACTGCCGGAATCAAACTTATCCCGTTTTCCTTAGCATGAAGCCGACTAGGAGTATTGCTACTCCCCTTGGTTTAGATGCTAGTCCATCGCAGGTTACCACCCAGTATTTTGTCGCCAATACCCATTATACTCCTGAGCCGGGTTGTTCAAAGGACGATTAAGCTAATCCAGGATTAGCGCAAATTTTGATTTCAGTTTTGCAACTTTTCAGTGAGGTTTTCTGTTTATATTTTTTTGTCCTTCTGTTTTGACTTTGACTAATCTTAAACTTTACAAAACATCAGCAGAGAAAAACACTTTTATACAAGAGAAATGTTAAAAGCTTGTTTAACTTTTAATCCTGGATTAGCGTTAATTGGCCTTTGAACAACCGGGCCAGCTGGGTGGTAATATGAGTGTCTGTATTTATTATGCGGGGACTGAATCACAAATTATTAATATAAAATTGAATTTATTGATTACTTCAAATCAATTAAGCTACCAAGTGCAATCTTCCAGCTGGTGTTGATCATCTCTAAAACGAAGGTAACTTATGATTATTATAACAGAACTGTTGAAAATATATGCATAATATTTTAAAAATTATTGTGACATAGACTACGAGCAGTCAGTCGTTTTTCCTCAGATCCTTTGTAAATATGATAATTACATTAATTTGCATACGTGTAATAATTATGCAAATCATGCATAATAATGTTGCAAATCAAGCTGGGTAAGAATGAGGAGGGATTCACAGCTAGCCGCTAGATTTTTCTCGCATTTCTCTTTCTACTCACACCACTGAAACTTTGGAAAAGATGAAGACTGCTCGAAGTCTAAACTGAATTCAACCATAATAATAATTATTATCAATAGCACAGCAAACAGCCATCTATCATATAAACACGTAAGTCACATGTCTTAATTAATCTATAATACATACAGCAGAACCTCCATTAAGGGGACACTCTCGGGACAACGAGAAGTGTCCCTCAAAATAGGTTAATAGATACAAAGATGATATGAGCGTTAAAACCCCTTAACCCTTTCACTCCCAAGAGGGCTAAGTTCAAAACTGAGTTAAAAATCTTGAATTTCATTTTGCAAAATTGTCAAAAACAAACAGCACCACTTGGTCACACACTAGGGTTTCATCCACAGACTCAAAAGGTACAGCCACATTTATTGACTCAAGTTTTGACTGTGGGAGTGAAAGGGTTAAAGGAGGCGTCCCAAGATAGAGGTTCCACTGTAGCATGCATTTTCACAACTTAACTCTTTGTCAATCAATAAAATTCTACAATGAATGTGAACAACAATATAATAATAAAATGTTCTTGAGAAAGCAAGAAAGGCTCTCTTCCTGGTAACACTCTGTCCTTTCAACATCTTGTGTTACAGTTTTTTGTTTGTAAGTTCTTAGCAAGTAGACTACCCTAATGCCCTTTATTTTTCACATATGTGGCATACATAAAAATAGAGAAAATAAAGAACCTCTATAGCACATTTTCAAGCTCAAGCCACCAATAGCTGTTACTCGGCAAAACCATTCACAAATTTGTAAGGAATGTACTAGCAAACTGTACATGGATCATGCATTTCAGAACAATTTCTGGACAAAATGTTGCTGGTGTAGGTTTTGCAATTCCAATAACATGTCTTGAAATTATTTTACTAAAAAAAAATGAGTCCCTGGAAAAAATAAAAGGCATTAGGGTAAGTTATTTCTTTGCTGTTTAACAAATGATTTTCAACTTTAATACTATATACATGTACAATCCAAATAACCTGCCTTTTTCATTCAAAAACATTTCAGCTGAAAAAAGACTAAACAATACACTTTTATCAGTTATAGAATAAAATATTCATAATGAGCGGTTGCAGAGGGTACAATAACATCCAATCTGCTTTTTTTTCTGTTTTATACACATGTATGAGAAAATGATAATTCACAATTATGACTATATCATCAAAAAAACTTATTGAAATGTGGCATAGATACAAGTACATTATGAATGTATTTACAATAGATACTAAAACTTTTCCAATACATATTATAGTCTCCTACGCAGCCGTTATTTGTGTCGTCACGCAATGCTTCTCCCCACTAACGGCTGCTCAAACCTGGATCACATGCCTTTGCAGATTTAAGCCAATCACAGTTGCAGTGCCATTTTCGGAACTCGTTCGCGCCAAAATACACCAATCATAGATTGTGTCTTATCATGACCTTAGCGTCGGAAACGTCAAACGCACGCTAGTATGCCGCCTTTTGAATTTGACGCACAACAGACATCAAAATAAAACACGGTTTTACTGAAGAAAAATGTATTATATGAAAGAATAATGTCGAAAAAACTTCACTATAATTACAACAGACATCCTAGTTCAAGAATTGGATCGATCTAGCAAGTTTTCGGCAAACGGTAACAGTCACGTTTTTGCCGATAGGTGTCAAAGCTACTGCGGTCAAAACAAAAGGAAAGGAATGTGATCCAGGTTTGAGCAGCCGTAAGTGGGGAGAAGCGTTGCGTGACGACACAAATAACGGCTGCGTAGGAGACTAATACATATACAGATAAAAATAAAAATGTTAAGACAGTCAATATTAAAACCATGATATCAACTACAGTTGACGCACTTTGCAAAGTGTACAAAAAACATGTACATGAACTATAAAGGATTTAAATAAAATACAGTTGAATTGCCCAATACTGCAAATAGCTTTCAGCTAACAACTAAGGCAATACAATCTGCCGAGTACAACTTTTTTCTACGATAAAGTCATGCGAAGCAAACAATATTTTGAGGACAAATGTCTGCATGTTTTTACCACCCCCTCCCAACACTAACTTATGGTTACCCCATAACAAAGGGGTCACTGACTATCCTTAGTATAATGAACTACAGTTTAAGTACATTAAACTACTAAAAAAGAAGATAAGCTTAATTAAAAATTAATCACAATTCTGTCCCTTTGAAATTGTAATGTCCCCAAATGGTTTCTTCTGATGAACGTTAATGCTAGATTCCTTGCTGAGCAGTAAAACAGCTGTAAAATTTGTACGCTACTTGTTTCCTACTGCCCTTGTGAACCAAGCTACCAAAATTAACAACGTCCTTTTTCTGGAACTCTCTCTTCAGCGTATGCAGTAGCTGTTGAGTGCGCTTTGTCCACCGTCGGTTTTCAAACTGTTCACTTGTTCTCAGAGCTTTGCTGCTCTTCGTTTGTTTGCGTGGCTGCTAGTTCCTGTTCTAGTTCGTTATCTTCTAGCTCGTCTCTGTTTGGATAAATATCATCGACACCTCCAGCTAAGAACGGTTCCTCCTCTTCCATTGCCGATCAACATTCTCAAGAGCGTGACCAATGGGCTCCTCTGGTAACACAGTTTCATTGGCCTCTACATTGGCGAAAGATACTGAAGACCGTTTACTGCCTTCATAAATTCCCGACACATCCTCTTCTTCTCTTGCAATTTCTGGTTCATCAACATCCATTTTTTCCTCCGACTCTGTCGTATCAGGCTCATCATTTACCTTCTTTGTAAGATTATGCATAAAGGCATCCACGACAGGCGATGCAAAGAACTCTGTACCCGGTAGAGCAAAAAGCTTCTCCACTGTTGATGAAATTTTGAGCTTCATTCTGCACTTTGTAGGAGGAGCGAGTGTGGCAGGTTTGACGATATCAGTCGTGTCAGAGAGTTGAGACTTGATGGCTTCTGTGGCTAAAATTTTTTCGTCATCGACTATTAGTTTCCTCTTTCTGCGGCTACGCTTTCTTTTTGAACAACTTCCACAGGCTCAAGAACAAAAGCTTCAGCTTCATTGTGTAACAACGTTGTTTCGTTTGCAGTCTCGTTAACACCTGTTTTAATTAAAAGTAATCAATTAATCAACCTGACCATGGATGTTACTGTGCAAAATAAGAAAAGCATGAACACTTTGATTTAACGTTTGGATTTTTCTTTGCCAAAGATTTGTATATTTTTTTCTGTATTTATTTTATTGCTATTTTCGCAAAGCTTTTCTGCAAAAACAAAGTGTAAATTTGAGTTTCCTGACTATTCTTCTTGCGGTTTGATCGTGTCAAAGTGAAATCAAAGTGTTCACGCTTTTTTGATTCGCACAGAAATACTGTTGGTTGCATCTAAACGTAAACATGGATAGAAAAACACAGTCAAAGTGGGTATCAAAATGTGGGCAAGATTGGCCACCAAAACATGTGAAGTTTAAAGGTATGTCGCGTTAGGCAAACATTCACACTCAAAGTGACTAGGATGGTCCCAAAACCTGAATAAAACCATGTTAACTGGGGCTAAGATCAATCCTTTCAGCATTCAAACAAATTAACTCATTGCAAAACATGTCCATAAACCATGAAACAAATGTACATGTACATGTAGTTTCTGGTCAACATTTAAATTTGTAAGGATGCAAAATCACCAAAGCAGATCTCAAGAATGTCTGTGTCTGTATCTGTTTATTGAAATGTGTTATTTTCTCAAAGAAGTGGTCAGAGGCTGTGAATGATTTTCTGTTAGGAAGGTGTATGTTTATGCGAAGTGAGGCTGTAGCTGGTTCAAACAAAAATGACAACAACATATAAGGTCCGTACTCACCCTCGTCCTGGCCAGGTTCAGCAACAGGACTCTCCTTATGTTCATCCAAGTTAGTATCTACAGGCTCTAGGGTAACATCTGCCACAGCAACAGTGGTTGGCAAGTCATCAAAACCAGGTACTAGTGCATCACCACCAAGTTCATCTCCAAACCCATCAGCGAGAAAATCCACACCTTCGCCGCCAAATCCGTCATCTCTGATTGGTTCATCCAGTGCTATGTCTATTACAAAGACCAAGCAGGAGAGTTCATTAAAATAAACAATACAGTGGAACCCTGATTTCTCGAACCCTCGATTTCTCAAAAACCCAGATAACTCAAACCAAAAGTCGTTTCCCCTGGACTTGTTTCACTGTAATTTTACCCCCGATAATTCGAACTTCCCGATTTCTCAAACCAATTTGTGTATCCGTGGAGGTTCGAGAAATCGAAGTTCCACTGTATTCAGCTACAATAAATTTATTTCCACATTTTGTAGTCTATAGTTTAGCAAAATCTATTCGCTGATACTTTTATTACACAGAAGATCACGCCGACCAGCCGACAAGCCTTCTCGAAAGCCTTTTCGATCAAGCCTTTTCGATCACGCCGACAAAATCACACCGCTCGAGGTGTGATAATCTCAAAATCATTTTTCTATTGAAGTTAATGAACTTGAAAACAAAAGCAACAATAGCCTATTCAAACTCTACTGCGGCTTACCGTTTACCGCGGCATCGCTTGCCCCGTCCATTAACGCGGAAAGCCGAGGTGAAACTGGGGTAAAATTTCGACATGCCG
Organism: Desmophyllum pertusum; assembly: GCA_029204205.1. Taxonomy (NCBI): domain Eukaryota; kingdom Metazoa; phylum Cnidaria; class Anthozoa; order Scleractinia; family Caryophylliidae; genus Desmophyllum; species Desmophyllum pertusum. Next base: position 3,121,317 of record MU827307.1, on the reverse strand, counting down.
CATCATTACCGAGGCGAGACTGCGGCGTCGATCTGCAGTTTGGCCGAGGCAAAACCGCGGCAAATGGGTCAATAGTTTCAGGAGGTACTGTACATGTGTGTATGTAACATTATAATATATAAATTTCAGGTTTCAATACTGTATTTCCTCTATTTAGCCCCTCTTCGTATTTAGCCCCCCTCTAATAAGCTCACCCCCATTCTATTCAGGGATAAAAATATTAATAAACCCAACTCCCTCATGACCAACCACTCAGCCTCTTAAAATAAACTGAGGAATTAAGAAGATACTGCAAGTCTTCATCACGACATCTGCTTCGCGTCGCATGATTTGGACAACCCAGTGACAACCCTCAGTGTATTTACAGCTTAAGTTGCATACAAAATTTTAATGTATGTACATTGTACTGTTTTAGGCTAAGCTATAGCATAAATACGGTAAATACCTAGTCTGCTTCTTTCCAAAGTCGAGTCACTAATTGCCTTTGGTTCTCCAGCTTCAATAGCGCTTAATTTGGAAATATCATTTGACTGGTTAAGTGGTTCATCCACGGTAGGCTCGTGTCTAAACATCTCCGTCTCTAGTAGGTCTCCTTCAAACAGAATGTCTCCAAAACCATCGTCTCCAATGAAGTTGTTTGTGATAATGTCTTCCTTCATTGTGATTTCCTCAATTCGACCCTGGTTCAGAGTGAACTGGGCATGAATTTCAACCTCGCTGCACAATAAAAGATACATAGAAAAGTTACAAAATTTATAGGTCACAACACATCCAATGCTAAACTTTACTGATATGTAAACTGACAGGGCGCAAATAATTTTGTTTTCTTGAAAGGACATGTGTCCGACTAAGTAACCGTTTTGGTCGGACAAAACAAAAATGAGGTCGGCCATCATACAGTACTGCTAACGCATTGTCAATGCAGAGTAAACTATAGTTTGCGTTTAGAACAAAATGCGGTATAACGCATTAGCATTTGCGTTGGAAGGCAAAAAAAATTGTCCGGACATTATGTCTGACCACAGTTGCGATTTCATCGGACATTGGCCAATTTTGGTCGGCCATTGTCCGATGACCGACTGTTATTTGCAGCCCTGAACTGGTACACAAGCTTTGGCTTTATGAATTAAATAATATTAACTCAAAAAACATTTTCTACGCCAGGGCTACAAATAAATTGTACATGTAATGTAGTGGTCATCATACTGTTTTTACATGTATTTATTACAGTCAAAATATCAAGGTACAACAAAAATATTGTAGTGAGTGGTCAAAAAACAAAAATGAAAACTGGACATAACAATATGGAAACACAGGGAGACATTATTTTATGGTACAGTATCTTATTCTATTGAAAAACACAATGCAGTAGTAAATGGTATTAATAAGTTCTTCTTGGCTGGTAAAATACACCAGTAGCCAACTGCTGCATGGCTAATACGATGATGTAAAGAAAAAACTTGTAACTTCTAAGGAAAGCGCAACGAACTTGTATTTTAAAAAAATGAATGAACCCAATGAAAACAATAACTGAAGGTACCTACTTGAGTTCAGGTAAGGTCATATCAAGGTCAGTAAAAACCTCTGGCATAGTAACGGCCGCAAATGCAAGTTCTCTTCCTTCTTCAGGTAGATCTACCACTCCAGGTCGAAAAGCCATTTTGATTTTCACAAAGGCTTCTGTGCAGTCTGCCAACAGATACTTGGTTTTCCTGGAGTATATCCTTACCACTCCAAGAAGCAGGTGGCCGGATGTTCTCAGGGCAAGTTTAACTTTAGGTGAGATTATACTTTCTACTGAAGAGGGAAGATCAGTCTCTGAGACAAGTGCCTTGCTGAGCTTCCGCTCCCAATGAGCGGCCAGCCACACCCTGGCCAATGGGGCTTTTTTGGCCAAGATAAATTGATGATAAAAACATGGTGTTGGTTATAACGTGCTACAAATTGTGCTATATCTGAAGGAAAGAAAGAAAACAAAAATTAAATTGAAGTTCAATACAAGTATCTAGATCTACATGTATGAAATACACTGTACAGTACGGCCCTCACGCTCAGTTAATTCCGCCCCAGGTGACCGTTGTAGAGAGGTTCAACTGTAGTTTGAGACCCCACCCCCTCGGAATTTTCAATGCCCTTCCTTGGGGTGGGTATGGATATATATTTTCTGAAACCGCATAATTTGCAATGTAAAGCTTAGCTTATAGCTGGTTGAAATAAAGCTGTCATTTTTGTTTCAATTCCTAGTTCAGTTCTTGTTTACTATTTTTACATTCCAGAAAATGTTTGGAATTTTTTTCATCACTTTTTTCATCAATTTTTAATTCTCACAAACCTACATGTACACACGCTCAAACTTGCACAGTGCTCGTCATCAAATGCAAATTTTTTGATCGCATCTGAATAAGCTTAAATTGCAGCATACATGTGTAGATAAGACTTATAAATCACTAATAATAGGATTTACAAACTTCTGATGAATTAAACTATCGACAATCTAATCATAATTTATCATAATTTGCTCATTCTTAACTTCAAAAAAACGGCAGAAAAATTAAAACTACGATAAACAGTCACACACAAACAAGTAAACATCAAAACTTTCCCTTTCAATACCGTATTTCGATATCGTTTCGAACTGAAGTAAACTTTATAAAGCTTCGGTCTTGGCGTAGAACTTGTAATAGAACACAAATTTTCACGAACGACTCCATGACTTCAAAAAACGTCGTTCTAGCTAATGTTAGGAGCAGTAATTTCACGGTAGCACTGGAAAATTGATGATTGTAAAGCGGTAGGAAGCGGTAGATTTCAAATTCGCCTTTTGTCACGAACAAAAAGTCAGTATAATTTTACAACTGAAAAAGTGGTTCTGACCTCCATGTACATGTGGTGTTCAAGACATTTCTATCGAGAGGAACAGAGGAAATATGCAATGACAGAATGAAAATCTTCTATCTAAGAGTACTCAGTGACGTGTTTTATTCGTTGATGGACCCAAACAAGCACAAGCCAAAAATTATAGTGACAACTTGTACATTTTAGCTCGACCTAAAACGTGCAACTCGTTATTACAAACAAGCTTCAACCGACGACTTACACAGTTTCAAACGTAATACAACAGAAAGAAAGGTAAAATAGATAGGATTAAGCATTGAAACCAATTTAATTTTGCATTTAACAACAGCACATGAAGCGAGGAAAACGACGCCAAGCTAACTGAACTGTATTGTGTTACTTTGTTGTAAGCGCGGAAATTTGGAAGAGTGAAAGCGGCATTTCGACAGGAAATATACCAACATAAAACATGCAAACGAATGCTACAGGCATAATTGCTTAACACTTACCAGTTTTAGACGAAAATAAGCTTGAAAAAGAACCATAAAAATGCTTTTTTCTCCCTTATTATAATTCAAGATGGCAGCCAACATTCGAACGATCAACGAATTCCCGCCGAAATTTGCACATCACGTGACTCTTTACACGGCTACCAAGGAGCTTGTCGTCGTGGTGACAGCCCGCGTTCCAGGCTTCCCGCCATTTTTTGCCGCCCAAAAGTTAACTGCCACGTGTGATTTCAAGCAATCCAAAAACTCTATGCTCATCCCATGAATCTATGTTATGGAGTTTTTCTCAAAGGAGTTGTAAAATTTAGGAAAATGAGAAATATTGAAGATTTGATGTAGTTTTAAAATTAGAATTTGAAGTTAAAAATTAGTAGATTGACATCGACAGACGGTTGATAACCACGCAAGAGCACCCGCGTGGGTATCAACTGTCTGTTGGTGTTCCAAAAATTATTATTCTATTCCAGTTCTTCAAACCTCTTAAAAATTTCCTTGAAATTTAGGTGAAGTCCCCCTTAAGTGCCAGATTTGACGGTCAAATACCCCTCCCAAAGAACTAGTGGGAATAAAAAGGTTTTGAAGTCGCTTGCAAGCGTCATTCCACGATGTGAAAATTTATCATACTAGCTATAGACGCCCGGTTTAGCAACTGAATGCAAAGTAGAATTTACATACCGTGGAATGAATTAAATTGAATAGTTCTTGTTCATTTTACAGCGTTTATTCATTCGCTATTCAATAGCAGTTCATGCTCTGCGGACAAAAACTATTTTATGAAAAAGGCAAGATCAGCGACCGCGACTTTCTACACATGCTGGCAATTGATTTGACAAATAAACTCTAGTTTTTAAACATTCCTTCAAAAATACTACACAGCTTTTGAAAACCTTTTCTTGTGAGCTATTCGCTCACGAAAGTAAACTCTTTTCCTTTATATTCCTCCATACTGAAACAACCACGTGTATTCCGCCGGAAAGACTTGACACTTCCGGTTCAAATTCCCCATCCCACCCAGGCAAGGTTCAAATTCCCCACCCCCTGGGAAGGCCTTGCGTCAAATGCCCTACTCCCCGGGGTCAGAAGATAGTCAAATGCCGGGGGTTGCCCGGGGGTTGCCCGGGGGTGCCCGGGGGGGATGGTGAAGCTTCGAATTGACAGGCGCATAAATGCCCCGCAGTCAGAAATATTCACCGAATTTCGGCAGAAAGTCTTATTCAAACCTCTTGAGAACATTCGATGCTTGTTTGGCAATATCAAGCGATTCTAAAAATTATTTTGCTTTCGTAGTTGACAAATTTTCCGAGCATGGGCATTCCATAAAATCTCTAGGTTTGTCAGACCGGACTCGAATCACTAACTAAATGACCGGCAGTCCGATTTTTTTAAAATTCTGGTAAATCGAAAGAACTTAGCCAATCCAAACTATTATATGTCTATTAAGAAGTGCTAAGCGATTCAGAAGAGCGCTATAGATCTCAAATCCAACCCTTGGTTTACGCTGGGCATAGAATACGGAACCATGAGGTGTGACACTGATCTGATTGACTGCCGGTCCAGTCCAGTTCTGGCCCCTCTCTGTCACGCAACGCTACGCTTGCGTCGAGCGCAGCGTTGCGTGACAGAGAGGGTCCAGAACTGGACTATTTCCGGTCACGCACGAGTGTTACAATAGCTCTATGGAAAACACAGCGAAAAACATTTTCTATTGTTTTTATGAAATAAAAGCACGAAGCAATTTTCTGTTTCCATATTTCCATATTTTCTGTTTCCATATCTGTTTCCATATTCCGCCATCAATGACGCGTAGGGGCGTCTATGACGCGGAGGGGCGTCTATGACGCGTAGGGGCGTCCATGACGCGTAGGGGCTTCCATGACGCGTAGAGGCGTCCATGAAGCGTAGGGGCGTCTATGACGCGTAGGGGTGTCTATGACGCGTAGGGGCGTCTATGACGCGTAGGGGCGTCTATGACGGTTAGGGCTGTCTATGACGCCTAGTGGCGTCTATGACGCTTAGGGGCGTCAATCAAGCGTAGGGGCGTCAATCAAGCGTAGGGGCGTCTATGACGCGTAGGGGCGTCTATGGACGCGTAGGGGCGTCTTTGACGCGCAGGGGCGTCCATGACGCGTAGGGGCGTCTATGGCGCGTAGGGGTGTCTATGACGCGTAGGGGCGACTATGACGCGTAGGGGCGTCTATGACGGTTAGGGCTGTCTATGACGCCTAGTGGCGTCTATGACGCTTAGGGGCGTCAATCAAGCGTAGGGGCGTCAATCAAGCGTAGGGGCGTCTATGACGCGTAGGGGCGTCTTTGACGCGCAGGGGCGTCTATGACGCGTAGGGGCGTCTATGACGCGTAGGGGGCGTCTATGACGCGTATGGGCGTCTATGACGCGTAAGGGCGTCTATGACGCGTAGGGGCGTCCATGACGCGTAGGGGCGTCCATGACGCGTAGGGGCGTCTATGACGCGTAGGGGCGTCTACGACGCGTAGGGGCGTCTACGACGCGTAGGGGCGTCTATTACGCGTACGGGCGTCTATGACGCGTAGCGGAGTCCATGACAGGTAGGCGCGTCTATGACGCGTAGGGGGCGTCTTTGACGCGCAGGGGCGTCGATGACGCGCAGGGGCGTCGATGACGCGCAGGGGCGTCCATGACGCGTAGGGGCGTCTATGTCGCCTAGGGGCGTCTATGACGTCTAAGGGCGTCTATGACGCGTAAGGGCGTCTTTGACGCGCAGGGGCGTCGATGACGCGCAGGGGCGTCAATGACGCGCAGGGGCGTCCATGACGCGTAGGGGCGTCGATGACGCGCAGGGGCGTCCAGGACGCGTAGGGGCGTCTATGACGCGTAGGGGCGTCTATGACGCGTAATGGCGTCTATTACGCGTAGGGGCGTCTATGACGCGTAGGGACGTCCATGACGCGTAGGGACGTCCATGACGCGTAGGGGCGTCAATGACACGTAGGGTCCAGCGACCCAACGACCCTGGGTCTCTGGGTCGCTGGATTGAAAGACCCAGCGACCCTGGGTCTCTGGGTCGCTGGATTCAAAGACCCAGCGACCCTGGGTCTCTGGGTTGCTGGATTGAAAGACCCAGAGACCCTAGAGACCCTGGGTCTCTGGGTCGCAGGATTGAAAGACCCAGCGACCTTGGGTCTCTGGGTCGCTGGATTCAAAGACCCAGTGACCCTGGGTCTCTGGGTCGCTGGATTGAAAGACCCAGCAACCCTGGGTCTCTGGGTCGCTGGATTCAAAGACCCAGCGACCCTGGGTCTTTGGGTCGCTGGATTCAAAGACCCAGCGACCCTGGGTCTCTGGGTCGCTGGATTGAAAGACCCAGCGACCCTGGGTCTCTGGGGTCTCTGGGTCGCTGGATTGAAAGACCCAGCAACCCTGGGTCTCTGGGTCGCTGGATTGATAGACCCAGAGACCCTGGGTCTCTGGGTCGCTGGATTCAAAGACCCAGCAACCCTGGGTCTCTGGGTCGCTGGATTCAAACACCCAGCGACCCTAGGTCTTTGGGTCACTGGATTCAAAGACCCAGCGACCCTGGGTCTCTGGGTCGCTGGATTCAAAGACCCAGCGACCCTAGGTCTCTGGGTCGCTGGATTCAAAGACCCAGCGACCCTGGGTCTCTGGGTCGCTGGATTCAAAGACCCAGCGACCCTGGGTCTCTGGGTCGCTGGATTCAAAGACCCAGCGACCCTGCGTCTCTGGGTCGCTGGATTGAAAGAACCAGCGACCCTGGGTCTCTGGGTCGCTGGATTCAAAGACCCAGAGACCCTGGGTCTCTGGGTCGCTGGATTGAAAGACCCAGCGACCCTGGGTCTCTGGGTCGCTGGATTCAAAGACCCAGCGACCCTGGGTCTCTGGGTCGCTGGATTGAAAGACCCAGCAACCCTGGGTCTCTGGGTCGCTGGATTCAAAGACCCAGCGACCCTGGGTCTCTGGGTCGCTGGATTGAAAGACCCAGCGACCCTGGGTCTCTGGGTCGCTGGATTCAAAGACCCAGCGACCCTGGGTCTCTGGGTCGCTGGATTGAAAGACCCAGCAACCCTGGGTCTCTGGGTCGCTGGATTGAAAGACCCAGCAACCCTGGGTCTCTGGGTCGCTGGATTCAAAGACCCAGCGACCCTGGGTCTCTGGGTCGCTGGATTCAAAGACCCAGCGACCCTGGGTCTCTGGGTCGCTGGATTGAAAGACCCAGCGACCCTGGGTCTCTGGGTCGCTGGATTCAAAGACCCAGCGACCCTGGGTCTCTGGGTCGCTGGATTGAAAGACCCAGCGACCCTGGGTCTCTGGGTCGCTGGATTCAAAGACCCAGCGACCCTGGGTCTCTGGGTCACTGGATTCAAAGACCCAGCGACCTGGGTCTCTGGGTCGCTGGATTGAAAGACCCAGCGACCCTGGGTCTCTGGGTCGCTGGATTCAAAGACCCTGGGACCCTGGGTCTCTGGGTCGCTGGATTGAAAGACCCAGCGACCCTGGGTCTCTGGGTCGCTGGATTCAAAGACCCAGCGACCCTGGGTCTCTGGGTCGCTGGATTGAAAGACCCAGCGACCCTGGGTCTCTGGGTCGCTGGATTCAAAGACCCAGCGACCCTGGGTCTCTGGGTCGCTGGATTGAAAGACCCAGCAACCCTGGGTCTCTGGGTCGCTGGATTGAAAGACCCAGCGACCCTGGGTCTCTGGGTCGCTGGATTCAAAGACCCAGCGACCCTGGGTCTCTGGGTCGCTGGATTCAAAGACCCAGCGACCCTGGGTCTCTGGGTTGCTGGATTGAAAGACCCAGCGACCCTGGGTCTCTGGGTCGCTGGATTCAAAGACCCAGCGACCCTGGGTCTCTGGTCGCTGGATTGAAAGACCCAGCGACCCTGGGTCTCTGGGTCGCTCGTTTCAAAGACTCAGCGACCCTGGGTCTCTGGGTCACTGGATTCAAAGACCCAGCGACCCTGGGTCTCTGGGTCGCTGGATTGAAAGACCCAGCGACCCTGGGTCTCTGGGTCGCTGGATTGAAAGACCCAGCGACCCTGGGTCTCTGGGTCGCTGGATTCAAAGACCCAGCGACCCTGGGTCTCTGGGTCGCTGGATTGAAAGACCCAGCGACCCTGGGTCTCTGGGTCGCTGGATTCAAAGACCCAGCGACCCTGGGTCTCTGGGTCGCTGGATTGAAAGACCCAGCGACCCTGGGTCTCTGGGTCGCTGGATTCAAAGACTCAGCGAACCTGGGTCTCTGGATCGCTGGATTCAAAGACCCAGCGACCCTGGGTCTCTGGGTCGCTGGATTCAAAGACCCAGCGACCCTGGGTCTCTGGGTCGCTGGATTCAAAGACCCAGCGACCCTGGGTCTCTGGGTCGCTGGATTCAAAGACCCAGCGACCCTGGGTCTCTGGGTCGCTGGATTGAAAGACCCAGCGACCCTGGGTCTCTGGGTCGCTGGATTGAAAGACCCAGCGACCCTGGGTCTCTGGGTCGCTGGATTGAAAGACCCAGCGACCCTGGGTCTCTGGGTCGCTGGATTCAAAGACCCAGCGACCCTGGGTCTCTGGGTCGCTGGATTCAAAGACCCAGCGACCCTGGGTCTCTGGGTCGCTGGATTGAAAGACCCAGCGACCCTGGGTCTCTGGGTCGCTGGATTCAAAGACCCAGCGACCCTGGGTCTCTGGTCGCTGGATTGAAAGACCCAGCGACCCTGGGTCTCTGGGTCGCTGGATTCAAAGACCCAGCGACCCTGGGTCTCTGGGTCGCTGGATTGAAAGACCCAGAGACCCTGGGTCTCTGGGTCGCTGGATTCAAAGACCCAGCGACCCTGGGTCTCTGGGTCGCTGGATTCAAAGACCCAGCGACCCTGGGTCTCTGGGTCGCTGGATTCAAAGACCCAGCGACCCTGGGTCTCTGGGTCGCTGGATTCAAAGACCCAGCGACCCTGGGTCTCTGGGTCGCTGGATTCAAAGACCCAGCGACCCTGGGTCTCTGGGTCGCTGGATTGAAAGACCCAGCGACCCTGGGTCTCTGGGTCGCTGGATTCAAAGACCCAGCGACCCTGGGTCTCTGGGTCGCTGGATTGAAAGACCCAGCGACCCTGGGTCTCTGGGTCGCTGGATTCAAAGACCCAGCGACCCTGGGTCTCTGGGTCGCTGGATTGAAAGAACCAGCGACCCTGGGTCTCTGGGTCGCTGGATTGAAAGACCCAGAGACCCTGGGTCTCTGGGTCGCTGGATTGAAAGACCCAGCGACCCTGGGTCTCTGGGTCGCTGGATTCAAAGACCCAGCGACCCTGGGTCTCTGGGTCGCTGGATTGAAAGACCCAGCGACCCTGGGTCTCTGGGTCGCTGGATTGAAAGACCCAGCGACCCTGGGTCTCTGGGTCGCTGGATTGAAAGACCCAGCGACCCTGGGTCTCTGGGTCGCTGGATTCAAAGACCCAGCGACCCTGGGTCTCTGGGTCGCTGGATTCAAAGACCCAGCGACCCTGGGTCTCTGGGTCGCTGGATTCAAAGACCCAGCGACCCTGGGTCTCTGGGTCGCTGGATTCAAAGACCCAGCGACCCTGGGTCTCTGGGTCGCTGGATTGAAAGACCCAGCGACCCTGGGTCTCTGGGTCGCTGGATTGAAAGACCCAGCGACCCTGGGTCTCTGGGTCGCTGGATTGAAAGACCCAGCGACCCTGGGTCTCTGGGTCGCTGGATTGAAAGACCCAGCGACCCTGGGTCTCTGGGTCGCTGGATTCAAAGACCCAGCGACCCTGGGTCTCTGGGTCGCTGGATTGAAAGACCCAGCGACCCTGGGTCTCTGGGTCGCTGGATTGAAAGACCCAGCGACCCTGGGTCTCTGGGTCGCTGGATTGAAAGACCCAGCGACCCTGGGTCTCTGGGTCGCTGGATTGAAAGACCCAGCGACCCTGGGTCTCTGGGTCGCTGGATTGAAAGACCCAGCGACCCTGGGTCTCTGGGTCGCTGGATTCAAAGACCCAGCGACCCTGGGTCTCTGGGTCGCTGGATTGAAAGACCCAGCGACCCTGGGTCTCTGGGTCGCTGGATTCAAAGACCCAGCGACCCTGGGTCTCTGGGTCGCTGGATTGAAAGACCCAGCGACCCTGGGTCTCTGGGTCGCTGGATTCAAAGACCCAGCGACCCTGGGTCTCTGGGTCGCTGGATTGAAAGACCCAGCGACCCTGGGTCTCTGGGTCGCTGGATTGAAAGACCCAGCGACCCTGGGTCTCTGGGTCGCTGGATTGAAAGACCCAGCGACCCTGGGTCTCTGGGTCGCTGGATTGAAAGACCCAGCGACCCTGGGTCTCTGGGTCGCTGGATTCAAAGACCCAGCGACCCTGGGTCTCTGGGTCGCTGGATTGAAAGACCCAGAGACCCTGGGTCTCTGGGTCGCTGGATTCAAAGACCCAGCGACCCTGGGTCTCTGGGTCGCTGGATTGAAAGACCCAGCGACCCTGGGTCTCTGGGTCGCTGGATTGAAAGACCCAGCGACCCTGGGTCTCTGGGTCGCTGGATTGAAAGACCCAGCGACCCTGGGTCTCTGGGTCGCTGGATTCAAAGACCCAGCGACCCTGGGTCTCTGGGTCGCTGGATTCAAAGACCCAGCGACCCTGGGTCTCTGGGTCGCTGGATTGAAAGACCCAGCGACCCTGGGTCTCTGGGTCGCTGGATTGAAAGACCCAGCGACCCTGGGTCTCTGGGTCGCTGGATTCAAAGACCCAGCGACCCTGGGTCTCTGGGTCGCTGGATTCAAAGACCCAGCGACCCTGGGTCTCTGGGTCGCTGGATTCAAAGACCCAGCGACCCTGGGTCTCTGGGTCGCTGGATTGAAAGACCCAGCGACCCTGGGTCTCTGGGTCGCTGGATTGAAAGACCCAGCGACCCTGGGTCTCTGGGTCGCTGGATTGAAAGACCCAGCGACCCTGGGTCTCTGGGTCTCTGGGTCGCTGGATTGAAAGACCCAGCGACCCTGGGTCTCTGGGTCGCTGGATTGAAAGACCCAGCGACCCTGGGTCTCTGGGTCGCTGGATTGAAAGACCCAGCGACCCTGGGTCTCTGGGTCGCTGGATTGAAAGACCCAGCGACCCTGGGTCTCTGGGTCGCTGGATTGAAAGACCCAGCGACCCTGGGTCTCTGGGTCGCTGGATTGAAAGACCCAGCGACCCTGGGTCTCTGGGTCGCTGGATTGAAAGACCCAGCGACCCTGGGTCTCTGGGTCGCTGGATTCAAAGACCCAGCGACCCTGGGTCTCTGGGTCGCTGGATTCAAAGACCCAGCGACCCTGGGTCTCTGGGTCGCTGGATTCAAAGACCCAGCGACCCTGGGTCTCTGGGTCGCTGGATTGAAAGACCCAGCGACCCTGGGTCTCTGGGTCGCTGGATTGAAAGACCCAGCGACCCTGGGTCTCTGGGTCGCTGGATTGAAAGACCCAGCGACCCTGGGTCTCTGGGTCGCTGGATTGAAAGACCCAGCGACCCTGGGTCTCTGGGTCGCTGGATTCAAAGACCCAGCGACCCTGGGTCTCTGGGTCGCTGGATTGAAAGACCCAGCGACCCTGGGTCTCTGGGTCGCTGGATTGAAAGACCCAGCGACCCTGGGTCTCTGGGTCGCTGGATTGAAAGACCCAGCGACCCTGGGTCTCTGGGTCGCTGGATTGAAAGACCCAGCGACCCTGGGTCTCTGGGTCGCTGGATTGAAAGACCCAGCGACCCTGGGTCTCTGGGTCGCTGGATTCAAAGACCCAGCGACCCTGGGTCTCTGGGTCGCTGGATTGAAAGACCCAGCGACCCTGGGTCTCTGGGTCGCTGGATTGAAAGACCCAGCGACCCTGGGTCTCTGGGTCGCTGGATTGAAAGACCCAGCGACCCTGGGTCTCTGGGTCGCTGGATTGAAAGACCCAGCGACCCTGGGTCTCTGGGTCGCTGGATTCAAAGACCCAGCGACCCTGGGTCTCTGGGTCGCTGGATTGAAAGACCCAGCGACCCTGGGTCTCTGGGTCGCTGGATTCAAAGACCCAGCGACCCTGGGTCTCTGGGTCGCTGGATTGAAAGACCCAGCGACCCTGGGTCTCTGGGTCGCTGGATTGAAAGACCCAGCGACCCTGGGTCTCTGGGTCGCTGGATTGAAAGACCCAGCGACCCTGGGTCTCTGGGTCGCTGGATTGAAAGACCCAGCGACCCTGGGTCTCTGGGTCGCTGGATTGAAAGACCCAGCGACCCTGGGTCTCTGGGTCGCTGGATTGAAAGACCCAGCGACCCTGGGTCTCTGGGTCGCTGGATTGAAAGACCCAGCGACCCTGGGTCTCTGGGTCGCTGGATTGAAAGACCCAGCGACCCTGGGTCTCTGGGTCGCTGGATTGAAAAGACCCAGCGACCCTGGGTCTCTGGGTCGCTGGATTGAAAGACCCAGCGACCCTGGGTCTCTGGGTCGCTGGATTGAAAGACCCAGCGACCCTGGGTCTCTGGGTCGCTGGATTGAAAGACCCAGCGACCCTGGGTCTCTGGGTCGCTGGATTGAAAGACCCAGCGACCCTGGGTCTCTGGGTCGCTGGATTGAAAGACCCAGAGACCCTGGGTCTCTGGGTCGCTGGATTGAAAGACCCAGCGACCCTGGGTCTCTGGGTCGCTGGATTGAAAGACCCAGCGACCCTGGGTCTCTGGGTCGCTGGATTGAAAGACCCAGCGACCCTGGGTCTCTGGGTCGCTGGATTGAAAGACCCAGCGACCCTGGGTCTCTGGGTCGCTGGATTGAAAGACCCAGCGACCCTGGGTCTCTGGGTCGCTGGATTCAAAGACCCAGCGACCCTGGGTCTCTGGGTCGCTGGATTGAAAGACCCAGCGACCCTGGGTCTCTGGGTCGCTGGATTGAAAGACCCAGCGACCCTGGGTCTCTGGATTGAAAGACCCAGCGACCCTGGGTCTCTGGGTCGCTGGATTGAAAGACCCAGCGACCCTGGGTCTCTGGGTCGCTGGATTGAAAGACCCAGCGACCCTGGGTCTCTGGGTCGCTGGATTGAAAGACCCAGCGACCCTGGGTCTCTGGGTCGCTGGATTGAAAGACCCAGCGACCCTGGGTCTCTGGGTCGCTGGATTGAAAGACCCAGCGACCCTGGGTCTCTGGGTCGCGCTGGATTGAAAGACCCAGCGACCCTGGGTCTCTGGGTCGCTGGATTGAAAGACCCAGCGACCCTGGGTCTCTGGGTCGCTGGATTGAAAGACCCAGCGACCCTGGGTCTCTGGGTCGCTGGATTGAAAGACCCAGCGACCCTGGGTCTCTGGGTCGCTGGATTGAAAGACCCAGCGACCCTGGGTCTCTGGGTCGCTGGATTGAAAGACCCAGCGACCCTGGGTCTCTGGGTCGCTGGATTGAAAGACCCAGCGACCCTGGGTCTCTGGGTCGCTGGATTGAAAGACCCAGCGACCCTGGGTCTCTGGGTCGCTGGATTGAAAGACCCAGCGACCCTGGGTCTCTGGGTCGCTGGATTCAAAGACCCAGCGACCCTAGGTCTCTGGGTCGCTGGATTCAAAGACCCAGCGACCCTGGGTCTCTGGGTCGCTGGATTGAAAGACCCAGCGACCCTGGGTCTCTGGGTCCCTGGATTGAAAGACCCAGCGACCCTGGGTCTCTGGGTCGCTGGATTGAAAGACCCAGCGACCCTGGGTCTCTGGGTCGCTGGATTCAAAGACCCAGCGACCCTGGGTCTCTGGGTCGCTGGATTCAAAGACCCAGCGACCCTGGGTCTCTGGGTCGCTGGATTGAAAGACCCAGCGACCCTGGGTCTCTGGGTCGCTGGATTGAAAGACCCAGCGACCCTGGGTCTCTGGGTCGCTGGATTGAAAGACCCAGCGACCCTGGGTCTCTGGGTCGCTGGATTGAAAGACCCAGCGACCCTGGGTCTCTGGGTCGCTGGATTGAAAGACCCAGCGACCCTGGGTCTCTGGGTCGCTGGATTGAAAGACCCAGCGACCCTGGGTCTCTGGGTCGCTGGATTGAAAGACCCAGCGACCCTGGGTCTCTGGGTCGCTGGATTGAAAGACCCAGCGACCCTGGGTCTCTGGGTCGCTGGATTGAAAGACCCAGCGACCCTGGGTCTCTGGGTCGCTGGATTGAAAGACCCAGCGACCCTGGGTCTCTGGGTCGCTGGATTGAAAGACCCAGCGACCCTGGGTCTCTGGGTCGCTGGATTGAAAGACCCAGCGACCCTGGGTCTCTGGGTCGCTGGATTGAAAGACCCAGCGACCCTGGGTCTCTGGTCGATTGAAAGACCCAGCGACCCTGGGTCTCTGGGTCGCTGGATTGAAAGACCCAGCGACCCTGGGTCTCTGGGTCGCTGGATTGAAAGACCCAGCGACCCTGGGTCTCTGGGTCGCTGGATTCAAAGACCCAGCGACCCTGGGTCTCTGGGTCGCTGGATTGAAAGACCCAGCGACCCTGGGTCTCTGGGTCGCTGGATTGAAAGACCCAGCGACCCTGGGTCTCTGGGTCGCTGGATTGAAAGACCCAGCGACCCTGGGTCTCTGGGTCGCTGGATTGAAAGACCCAGCGACCCTGGGTCTCTGGGTCGCTGGATTCAAAGACCCAGCGACCCTGGGTCTCTGGGTCGCTGGATTGAAAGACCCAGCGACCCTGGGTCTCTGGGTCGCTGGATTGAAAGACCCAGCGACCCTGGGTCTCTGGGTCGCTGGATTGAAAGACCCAGCGACCCTGGGTCTCTGGGTCGCTGGATTGAAAGACCCAGCGACCCTGGGTCTCTGGGTCGCTGGATTGAAAGACCCAGCGACCCTGGGTCTCTGGGTCGCTGGATTGAAAGACCCAGCGACCCTGGGTCTCTGGGTCGCTGGATTGAAAGACCCAGCGACCCTGGGTCTCTGGGTCGCTGGATTGAAAGACCCAGCGACCCTGGTCTCTGGGTCGCTGGATTGAAAGACCCAGCGACCCTGGGTCTCTGGGTCGCTGGATTGAAAGACCCAGCGACCCTGGGTCTCTGGGTCGCTGGATTGAAAGACCCAGCGACCCTGGGTCTCTGGGTCGCTGGATTCAAAGACCCAGCGACCCTGGGTCTCTGGGTCGCTGGATTGAAAGACCCAGCGACCCTGGGTCTCTGGGTCGCTGGATTGAAAGACCCAGCGACCCTGGGTCTCTGGGTCGCTGGATTGAAAGACCCAGCGACCCTGGGTCTCTGGGTCGCTGGATTGAAAGACCCAGCGACCCTGGGTCTCTGGGTCGCTGGATTGAAAGACCCAGCGACCCTGGGTCTCTGGGTCGCTGGATTGAAAGACCCAGCGACCCTGGGTCTCTGGGTCGCTGGATTGAAAGACCCAGCGACCCTGGGTCTCTGGGTCGCTGGATTGAAAGACCCAGCGACCCTGGGTCTGGGTCGCTGGATTGAAAGACCCAGCGACCCTGGGTCTCTGGGTCGCTGGATTGAAAGACCCAGCGACCCTGGGTCTCTGGGTCGCTGGATTGAAAGACCCAGCGACCCTGGGTCTCTGGGTCGCTGGATTGAAAGACCCAGCGACCCTGGGTCTCTGGGTCGCTGGATTGAAAGACCCAGCGACCCTGGGTCTCTGGATTGAAAGACCCAGCGACCCTGGGTCTCTGGGTCGCTGGATTGAAAGACCCAGCGACCCTGGGTCTCTGGGTCGCTGGATTGAAAGACCCAGCGACCCTGGGTCTCTGGGTCGCTGGATTGAAAGACCCAGCGACCCTGGGTCTCTGGGTCGCTGGATTGAAAGACCCAGCGACCCTGGGTCTCTGGGTCGCTGGATTGAAAGACCCAGCGACCCTGGGTCTCTGGGTCGCTGGATTGAAAGACCCAGCGACCCTGGGTCTCTGGGTCGCTGGATTGAAAGACCCAGCGACCCTGGGTCTCTGGGTCGCTGGATTGAAAGACCCAGCGACCCTGGGTCTCTGGGTCGCTGGATTGAAAGACCCAGCGACCCTGGGTCTCTGGGTCGCTGGATTGAAAGACCCAGCGACCCTGGGTCTCTGGGTCGCTGGATTGAAAGACCCAGCGACCCTGGGTCTCTGGGTCGCTGGATTGAAAGACCCAGCGACCCTGGGTCTCTGGGTCGCTGGATTGAAAGACCCAGCGACCCTGGGTCTCTGGGTCGCTGGATTGAAAGACCCAGCGACCCTGGGTCTCTGGGTCCCTGGATTGAAAGACCCAGCGACCCTGGGTCTCTGGATTGAAAGACCCAGCGACCCTGGGTCTCTGGGTCGCTGGATTGAAAGACCCAGCGACCCTGGGTCTCTGGGTCGCTGGATTGAAAGACCCAGCGACCCTGGGTCTCTGGGTCGCTGGATTGAAAGACCCAGCGACCCTGGGTCTCTGGGTCGCTGGATTGAAAGACCCAGCGACCCTGGGTCTCTGGGTCGCTGGATTGAAAGACCCAGCGACCCTGGGTCTCTTGGGTCTCTGGGTCGCTGGATTGAAAGACCCAGCGACCCTGGGTCTCTGGGTCGCTGGATTGAAAGACCCAGCGACCCTGGGTCTCTGGGTCGCTGGATTGAAAGACCCAGCGACCCTGGGTCTCTGGGTCGCTGGATTCAAAGACCCAGCGACCCTGGGTCTCTGGGTCGCTGGATTGAAAGACCCAGCGACCCTGGGTCTCTGGGTCGCTGGATTGAAAGACCCAGCGACCCTGGGTCTCTGGGTCGCTGGATTGAAAGACCCAGCGACCCTGGGTCTCTGGGTCGCTGGATTGAAAGACCCAGCGACCCTGGGTCTCTGGGTCGCTGGATTCAAAGACCCAGAGACCCTGGGTCTCTGGGTCGCTGGATTGAAAGACCCAGCGACCCTGGGTCTCTGGGTCCCTGGATTGAAAGACCCAGCGACCCTGGGTCTCTGGATTGAAAGACCCAGCGACCCTGGGTCTCTGGGTCGCTGGATTGAAAGACCCAGCGACCCTGGGTCTCTGGGTCGCTGGATTGAAAGACCCAGCGACCCTAGAGACCCTGGGTCTCTGGGTCGCTGGATTGAAAGACCCAGCGACCCTGGGTCTCTGGGTCGCTGGATTGAAAGACCCAGCGACCCTGGGTCTCTGGGTCGCTGGATTGAAAGACCCAGCGACCCTGGGTCTCTTGGGTCTCTGGGTCGCTGGATTGAAAGACCCAGCGACCCTGGGTCTCTGGGTCGCTGGATTGAAAGACCCAGCGACCCTGGGTCTCTGGGTCGCTGGATTGAAAGACCCAGCGACCCTGGGTCTCTGGGTCGCTGGATTGAAAGACCCAGCGACCCTGGGTCTCTGGGTCGCTGGATTGAAAGACCCAGCGACCCTGGGTCTCTGGGTCGCTGGATTGAAAGACCCAGCGACCCTGGGTCTCTGGGTCGCTGGATTGAAAGACCCAGCGACCCTGGGTCTCTGGGTCGCTGGATTGAAAGACCCAGCGACCCTGGGTCTCTGGGTCGCTGGATTGAAAGACCCAGCGACCCTGGGTCTCTGGGTCGCTGGATTGAAAGACCCAGCGACCCTGGGTCTCTGGGTCGCTGGATTGAAAGACCCAGCGACCCTGGGTCTCTGGGTCGCTGGATTGAAAGACCCAGCGACCCTGGGTCTCTGGGTCGCTGGATTGAAAGACCCAGAGACCCTGGGTCTCTGGGTCGCTGGATTCAAAGACCCAGCGACCCTGGGTCTCTGGGTCGCTGGATTGAAAGACCCAGCGACCCTGGGTCTCTGGGTCGCTGGATTGAAAGACCCAGCGACCCTGGGTCTCTGGGTCGCTGGATTGAAAGACCCAGCGACCCTGGGTCTCTGGGTCGCTGGATTGAAAGACCCAGCGACCCTGGGTCTCTGGGTCGCTGGATTCAAAGACCCAGAGACCCTGGGTCTCTGGGTCGCTGGATTGAAAGACCCAGCGACCCTGGGTCTCTGGGTCGCTGGATTGAAAGACCCAGCGACCCTGGGTCTCTGGATTGAAAGACCCAGCGACCCTGGGTCTCTGGGTCGCTGGATTGAAAGACCCAGCGACCCTGGGTCTCTGGGTCGCTGGATTGAAAGACCCAGCGACCCTGGGTCTCTGGGTCGCTGGATTGAAAGACCCAGCGACCCTGGGTCTCTGGGTCGCTGGATTGAAAGACCCAGCGACCCTGGGTCTCTGGGTCGCTGGATTGAAAGACCCAGCGACCCTGGGTCTCTGGGTCGGGTCGCTGGATTGAAAGACCCAGAGACCCTGGGTCTCTGGGTCGCTGGATTGAAAGACCCAGCGACCCTGGGTCTCTGGGTCGCTGGATTGAAAGACCCAGCGACCCTGGGTCTCTGGGTCGCTGGATTCAAAGACCCAGCGACCCTGGGTCTCTGGGTCGCTGGATTGAAAGACCCAGCGACCCTGGGTCTCTGGGTCGCTGGATTGAAAGACCCAGCGACCCTGGGTCTCTGGGTCGCTGGATTGAAAGACCCAGCGACCCTGGGTCTCTGGGTCGCTGGATTGAAAGACCCAGCGACCCTGGGTCTCTGGGTCGCTGGATTCAAAGACCCAGCGACCCTGGGTCTCTAAGTCGCTGGATTGAAAGACCCAGCGACCCTGGGTCTCTGGGTCGCTGGATTGAAAGACCCAGCGACCCTGGGTCTCTGGGTCGCTGGATTGAAAGACCCAGCGACCCTGGGTCTCTGCGTCGCTGGATTGAAAGACCCAGCGACCCTGGGTCTCTGGGTCGCTGGATTGAAAGACCCAGCGACCCTGGGTCTCTGGGTCGCTGGATTGAAAGACCCAGCGACCCTGGGTCTCTGGGTCGCTGGATTGAAAGACCCAGCGACCCTGGGTCTCTGGGTCGCTGGATTGAAAGACCCAGCGACCCTGGGTCTCTGGGTCGCTGGATTGAAAGACCCAGCGACCCTGGGTCTCTGGGTCGCTGGATTGAAAGACCCAGCGACCCTGGGTCTCTGGGTCGCTGGATTGAAAGACCCAGCGACCCTGGGTCTCTGGGTCGCTGGATTGAAAGACCCAGCGACCCTGGGTCTCTGGGTCGCTGGATTGAAAGACCCAGCGACCCTGGGTCTCTGGGTCGCTGGATTCAAAGACCCAGCGACCCTGGGTCTCTGGGTCGCTGGATTGAAAGACCCAGCGACCCTGGGTCTCTGGGTCGCTGGATTGAAAGACCCAGCGACCCTGGGTCTCTGGGTCGCTGGATTGAAAGACCCAGAGACCCTGGGTCTCTGGGTCGCTGGATTGAAAGACCCAGCGACCCTGGGTCTCTGGGTCG
This sequence comes from Desmophyllum pertusum, assembly GCA_029204205.1. Classification (NCBI taxonomy): domain Eukaryota; kingdom Metazoa; phylum Cnidaria; class Anthozoa; order Scleractinia; family Caryophylliidae; genus Desmophyllum; species Desmophyllum pertusum. The sequence goes on along the minus strand of MU827307.1, from coordinate 3,101,776 downwards.
CTGGATTGAAAGACCCAGCGACCCTGGGTCTCTGGGTCGCTGGATTGAAAGACCCAGCGACCCTGGGTCTCTGGGTCGCTGGATTGAAAGACCCAGCGACCCTGGGTCTCTGGGTCGCTGGATTGAAAGACCCAGCGACCCTGGGTCTCTGGGTCGCTGGATTGAAAGACCCAGCGACCCTGGGTCTCTGGGTCCCTGGATTGAAAGACCCAGCGACCCTGGGTCTCTGGGTCGCTGGATTGAAAGACCCAGCGACCCTGGGTCTCTGGGTCCCTGGATTGAAAGACCCAGCGACCCTGGGTCTCTGGATTGAAAGACCCAGCGACCTGGGTCTCTGGGTCGCTGGATTGAAAGACCCAGCGACCCTGGGTCTCTGGGTCGCTGGATTGAAAGACCCAGCGACCCTGGGTCTCTGGGTCGCTGGATTGAAAGACCCAGCGACCCTGGGTCTCTGGGTCGCTGGATTGAAAGACCCAGCGACCCTGGGTCTCTGGGTCGCTGGATTGAAAGACCCAGCGACCCTGGGTCTCTGGGTCGCTGGATTCAAAGACCCAGCGACCCTGGGTCTCTGGGTCGCTGGATTGAAAGACCCAGCGACCCTGGGTCTCTGGGTCGCTGGATTGAAAGACCCAGCGACCCTGGGTCTCTGGTCGCTGGATTGAAAGACCCAGCGACCCTGGGTCTCTGGGTCGCTGGATTGAAAGACCCAGCGACCCTGGGTCTCTGGGTCGCTGGATTGAAAGACCCAGCGACCCTGGGTCTCTGGGTCGCTGGATTGAAAGACCCAGCGACCCTGGGTCTCTGGGTCGCTGGATTGAAAGACCCAGCGACCCTGGGTCTCTGGGTCGCTGGATTGAAAGACCCAGCGACCCTGGGTCTCTGGGTCGCTGGATTGAAAGACCCAGCGACCCTGGGTCTCTGGATTGAAAGACCCAGCGACCCTGGGTCTCTGGGTCGCTGGATTGAAAGACCCAGCGACCCTGGGTCTCTGGGTCGCGGGATTGAAAGACCCAGCGACCCTGGGTCTCTGGGTCGCTGGATTGAAAGACCCAGCGACCCTGGGTCTCTTGGGTCTCTGGGTCGCTGGATTGAAAGACCCAGAGACCCTGGGTCTCTGGGTCGCTGGATTGAAAGACCCAGAGACCCTGGGTCTCTGGGTCGCTGGATTGAAAGACCCAGCGACCCTGGGTCTCTGGGTCGCTGGATTCAAAGACCCAGCGACCCTAGGTCTCTGGGTCGCTGGATTGAAAGACCCAGCGACCCTGGGTCTCTGGGTCGCTGGATTGAAAGACCTAGCGACCCTGGGTCTCTGGGTCGCTGGATTGAAAGACCCAGCGACCCTGGGTCTCTGGGTCCCTGGATTGAAAGACCCAGCGACCCTGGGTCTCTGGGTCGCTGGATTCAAAGACCCAGCGACCCTGGGTCTCTAAGTCGCTGGATTCAAAGACCCAGCGACCCTGGGTCTCTGGGTCGCTGGATTCAAAGACCCAGCGACCCTAGGTCTCTGGGTCGCTGGATTCTAAGACCCAGAGACCCTGGGTCTCTGCGTCGCTGGATTGAAAGAATCCAGCGACCCTGGGTCTCTGGGTCGCTGGATTGAAAGACCCAGCGACCCTGGGTCTCTGGGTCGCTGGATTGAAAGACCCAGCGACCCTGGGTCTCTGGGTCGCTGGATTGAAAGACCCAGCGACCCTGGGTCTCTGGGTCGCTGGATTGAAAGACCCAGCGACCCTGGGTCTCTGGGTCGCTGGATTGAAAGACCCAGCGACCCTGGGTCTCTGGGTCGCTGGATTGAAAGACCCAGCGACCCTGGGTCTCTGGGTCGCTGGATTGAAAGACCCAGCGACCCTGGGTCTCTGGGTCGCTGGATTCAAAGACCCAGCGACCCTGGGTCTCTGGGTCGCTGGATTGAAAGACCCAGCGACCCTGGGTCTCTGGGTCGCTGGATTGAAAGACCCAGAGACCCTGGGTCTCTGGGTCGCTGGATTGAAAGACCCAGCGACCCTGGGTCTCTGGGTCGCTGGATTGAAAGACCCAGCGACCCTGGGTCTCTGGGTCGCTGGATTGAAAGACCCAGCGACCCTGGGTCTCTGGGTCGCTGGATTGAAAGACCCAGAGACCCTGGGTCTCTGGGTCGCTGGATTGAAAGACCCAGCGACCCTGGGTCTCTGGGTCGCTGGATTCAAAGACCCAGCGACCCTAGGTCTCTGGGTCGCTGGATTGAAAGACCCAGCGACCCTGGGTCTCTGGGTCGCTGGATTGAAAGACCTAGCGACCCTGGGTCTCTGGGTCGCTGGATTGAAAGACCCAGCGACCCTGGGTCTCTGGGTCCCTGGATTGAAAGACCCAGCGACCCTGGGTCTCTGGGTCGCTGGATTCAAAGACCCAGCGACCCTGGGTCTCTAAGTCGCTGGATTCAAAGACCCAGCGACCCTGGGTCTCTGGGTCGCTGGATTCAAAGACCCAGCGACCCTAGGTCTCTGGGTCGCTGGATTCTAAGACCCAGAGACCCTGGGTCTCTGCGTCGCTGGATTGAAAGAATCCAGCGACCCTGGGTCTCTGGGTCCCTGGATTGAAAGACCCAGCGACCCTGGGTCTCTGGGTCGCTGGATTGAAAGACCCAGCGACCCTGGGTCTCTGGGTCGCTGGATTCAAAGACCCAGCAACCCTGGGTCTCTGGGTCGCGGGATTGAAAGACCCAGCGACCCTGGGTCTCTGGGTCGCTGGATTGAAAGACCCAGCGACCCTGGGTCTCTGGGTCGCTGGATTGAAAGACCCAGCGACCCTGGGTCTCTGGGTCGCTGGATTGAAAGACCCAGCGACCCTGGGTCTCTGGGTCGCTGGATTCAAAGATCCAGCGACCCTGGGTCTCTGGGTCGCTGGATTGAAAGACCCAGAGACCCTGGGTCTCTGGGTCGCTGGATTCAAAGACCCAGCGACCCTGGGTCTCTGGGTCGCTGGATTGAAAGACCCAGCGATCCTGGGTCTCTGGGTCGCTGGATTGAAAGACCCAGCGACCCTGGGTCTCTGGGTCGCTGGATTGAAAGACCCAGAGACCCTGGGTCTCTGGGTCGCTGGATTCAAAGACCCAGAGACCCTGGGTCTCTGGGTCGCTGGATTGAAAGACCCAGCGACCCTGGGTCTCTGGGTCGCTGGATTGAAAGACCCAGCGACCCTGGGTCTCTGGGTCCCTGGATTGAAAGACCCAGCGACCCTGGGTCTCTGGGTCGCTGGATTCAAAGACCCAGCAACCCTGGGTCTCTGGGTCGCGGGATTGAAAGACCCAGCGACCCTGGGTCTCTGGGTCGCTGGATTGAAAGACCCAGCGACCCTGGGTCTCTGGGTCGCTGGATTGAAAGACCCAGCGACCCTGGGTCTCTGGGTCGCTGGATTGAAAGACCCAGCGTCCCTGGGTCTCTGGGTCGCTGGATTCAAAGACCCAGAGACCCTGGGTCTCTGGGTCGCTGGATTGAAAGACCCAGCGACCCTGGGTCTCTGGGTCCCTGGATTCAAAGACCCAGCGACCCTGGGTCTCTGGGTCGCTGGATTGAAAGACCCAGCGACCCTGGGTCTCTGGGTCGCTGGATTGAAAGACCCAGCGACCCTGGGTCTCTGGGTCGCTGGATTGAAAGACCCAGCGACCCTGGGTCTCTGGGTCGCTGGATTCAAAGACCCAGAGACCCTGGGTCTCTGGGTCGCTGGATTGAAAGACTCAGCGACCCTGGGTCTCTGGGTCCCTGGATTGAAAGACCCAGCGACCCTGGGTCTCTGGATTGAAAGACCCAGCGACCCTGGGTCTCTGGGTCGCTGGATTGAAAGACCCAGCGACCCTGGGTCTCTGGGTCGCTGGATTGAAAGACCCAGCGACCCTAGAGACCCTGGGTCTCTGGGTCGCTGGATTGAAAGACCCAGCGACCCTGAGTCTCTGGGTCGCGGGATTGAAAGACCCAGCGACCCTGGGTCTCTGGGTCGCTGGATTGAAAGACCCAGCGACCCTGGGTCTCTTGGGTCTCTGGGTCGCTGGATTGAAAGACGCAGCGACCCTGGGTCTCTGGGTCGCTGGATTGAAAGACCCAGCGACCCTGGGTCTCTGGGTCGCGGGATTGAAAGACCCAGCGACCCTGGGTCTCTGGGTCGCTGGATTCAAAGACCCAGCGACCCTGGGTCTCTGGGTCGCTGGATTGAAAGGGGCGCAGGGGCGTCTATGACGCGTAGGGGCGTCTATGACGCGTAGGGGCGTCAATGACGCGTAGGGGCGTATGCGACGCGTAGGGGCGTCTATGACGCGTAGGGGCGTCAATGACGCGTAGGGGCGTCTGCGACGCGTAGGGGCGTCTATGACGCGTAGGGGCGTCTACGACGCGTAGGGGCGTCAATGACGCGTAGGGGCGTCTATGACGCGTAGGGAAGATCGTATGTTGGAAGATCATTTTTCTTTTTAATCAATCAGTTCCAATAAAAATATTTAGACATTTATATCCTAAAACCAGCCTAGCCTTACAATGACTTCTAGTAAAAAAAAATACACCAGCCAAACCAACGTCATGGCTGGCATAATTTTATTATTTTACATTTTTTACATTTACCATTTATTATTGTATTATTATGGCATGCTGTACTAAATCTAAATCAGAAGAACAAAGAAGCTACTGATGAAGTACATTATCGTCCGTCTCGCTATGTAGTCACGTTTCGACTGCTTACTGCTACATGTAGTATTCATCAGGGGATAGGGTCAACTGGTGACGCCTCACCATTTGGTCTGCTGTGATTGGTGAATTTCGATCATCCTCATTATTCCGTGAAGAAATTGTCCCCTCGGTGGTCCGTATAGAAGTTGTTCCTCGGCGGTCCGTATAGAAGTTGTTCCCTCGGTGGTCCGTATAGAAGTTGTTCCCTCAGCGGTTCGTATATAAGTTGTTCCCTCGGCGGTCCTCTGTCGTACCGGTCTCCTGTTGTTGTGTTTCTTGACCGCGGGCAAATAATAATCACAGCAGACCATCGTGCTTCATCATCGCCTGATGAAGACTAGCAGTAAGCATGCGCAGTCGAAATGTCGCTATCTACATACAAGTGACTACATCGTGTGACAAACTATTTTATATACTTTATTATTATCTTATCACGACGAACAACCACCTTTTTAACGACAAATAAGTGACTCTTCTTTAATTTGTCTTTAACCCTTTTAGTCACATGCTTAAAAATATATACTGTTGTAGGGTTGTTTCAGTGTCAGGAATATCTGAGAGTCTGGGTATTTGTGACGATCGAAATTTAAGTCGGGATGATTTTTCATTACTAAAACTACGATTGCAGAGATTGAAGCAATGATTTACAAATTATCGCTGTCAGATATGGATATATATATAACGAACAATGTGGGGGGTGGGGCAGGAAGTCTATGGGAGGGAAGGGGGGAAATTTTTTCGCAGCATTGCATAATAATTTTCAATAGAAAAAGCAAAAAGAGGTGGTAACCACAACTGCAGAGCCAGGAACCAGGAGTTTAAGGTACAGGGAGCGGGAAATTCAGACCCTCCTGCCTCCTGCCCCCCCCCCCCCCCCCCCCCACCCCACCACCACAACAAAGCTTGTGCAACCATAGCCAGCAAAAACATTAACAGATGGGGCAGTGCATGTAACAAACACATTTTGTGGCAACCTCGTTTCCAGGGCTTCTCCCTTCTAAATTTTGCGGGACGGGAAAATTTAGAAGGGAAAAGCCCTGGGAACGAGGTTGATTTTGTGGAACAGACCATTATCACAGTAGAGATTGACTGAACCTTGTTGCATATAATAATATTAAAATACTTTTTTTCTGTTGCTGTGGCAAAAGTATTTTTAAAAATCATATGAGAATAATTTGAAAACATTTTAATTGATAATTTGAAAGCTACTTGTAGAATTACACTTCAAAACTCTGAAAATAAGTGACATATGCTTGTTAGACCAAGCCTTGAAATCATGTGCAAAACCTTCTTCGATACGCCCTTTGCAGCTGGGGGTGGGGCATGTGACTTATGTACAACTTTACTGGAAAGAGCCAGCCTAGTCCCTAGTCGTTCTTTCTCTCTTGAGGGAGCACGAAGTACACGTAAGGACCTGGGAACTGGTTTGCATGCCGGCCAGAGAAACGCCTAGTGGATAATGCCAAATCAACATTCGGTGACGTCATGAAATTTCACGCCAAATCGAGTAAACGGAAGGGAACGGCTGGGTACTAGGCTGGGAAAGACCATGATGAAATTACCACCGATTTCACTGAACATTTTAAATAAAAACTTCTCTGAGCAGTTTGCAAACGATTTCTGTCCATCATTCAATGTCATACCTTATAAGGAAGTCGTTTCACTTGCTGCAAAATCAAACACGTCCATATAAGGTATGACATGTATGATTGACAGAAAACCTTTTGCAAGTTTACCACTCAGAGGAGTTTTTGATTTAAAAAAGGTCGCGTAACAGTGAAATCAGTGGTAAATATGACTGTCAATTTTTGAGGCCTATTCTTGGTTTGCATCTGACGTCATCAAAATTCTAAAATCTAAACTGTTTAATTCTACAAAGCTATTCTTTTCACATATTTCTACACATACAAAAAACATTAATCTCTATGCAAAGTTTGGTATCAATTCAGTGCTTCGTTTTGAAAATAAAGCATTTTGAAACTTGCGATAATTATAATTTGGACATAACGTTTGGACATAACGTTTCTTTCTGCCTGCTCTATAACTTGTTAATTTTCTGATATTGTTTCATGCAAGAGAACAGTTTTGATAACATTGATGCAAACCACCAATAACATCTGATATGTGAGATTCCATGGTTGTTACAGTATAACTGCAATAGTTTGAATTTGTGAACAAATTTTAGATGATTTGTACAGAGAAAAATTTGATGAGGAGTACGGTTAGCTCCCCAGATGCAAAGGTCCTTTTCCTGAGAAATAATTAAAAACGTGGTCATATTATAAGAAATGGCATAATTTGTGTCTATTTGTCTTCACTTTACCCACCAAACTCGGTGGTTGAAGTAATTATTATCAGCCAGTATATTTGTATCTGAACATACATGTACAAACCTACACAATTATTATAAAACGCGGTTATAAAATATTCTACGCCAAGAATCTGAACTCAGGTTTGTCCGACTTGCACTAGCTGCCATGGTGTTACCGTGTAGCACCCATTAAAGACAATTTTGAATAAAAATGCTGTATTACGCAGGACACTTCTCGCATTGTATCTTCACTATACCGCCACTCTCATTTAAAGAGTTTCTATCGTAAGCAACCTCCAAGCCGTTCTCCTCCATTAACAGATTTGTACTGCGAGTGGATGAACCCGTAAAACTGGAATGTTCTGTGCAAATTGTGTTGCTTTGTAAATGTGGAACGAGGTTACCCTCCTTGGGTGATGTACCTGTCTTTGCGGAATGCATCTGGTTATTAACAGGATACTCATGTTTGTCTTCCCTTACGTGGTTGTATTTCTCATTCTCAACACAGTTTGACAGCATGTCATCTGAACCATGTAAATCATCATTTACTGCACACAAAACCTCTGATTCAGGTTCATTAGTGGTATGCGCAGGGCTGTGACTTGTTGCTTCATCCAAACTTGCTTCGCAGTTCCCACTAACCACAGCTGGTTCAGGAGTACAAAGAGCACTGCTTTCACTAGAAGCTGCCTCTTCCAGCTCTACCATCTTAACCTTCGAAACTTCACTTTCTTTCTCTGATAAAAAGCTGTTCAAATTTTCAGTCAATTCCGTGTTTGCTTTGTCTGTATTTTCACTTAACGGGGCCTCCGCTGCTTCAGTTGAATTTAAACTAATTCCCTCAGGAGTTTACAGGCAAATTATTTTGCATGTCAGCATCTGCTGTATCTACAACACTTGTTGTAGTTTCATCTTGAACGGCTGCTTCAGGGGTTTCACTCTCACTACTCTCTTCAAATGTGCTTGGAAATTGAACGGCTGCTTCAGGAGTTTCACTCTTGTTACTCTCTTCAAATGTGCTTGGAAATTCAGGTGCAGCTTCTTCTGTTATTGGTGACATAGCGTCATTACTCACAGGTGCCAGCACATGGCTTGAAGTTACGGCACTCTCATAAAAGTCCTGCAAACAAGCCATTGATGAAAGCTAAAATACGGTCGTATGATTTGATTTAGTGCCTGAGCACTAGAACTGATAATCAGAACTTGAGGAGAGGCAGGGCACTTATTTTTTAAATTTTAAAATTTATTTTAAAGTTGGCATCTACTCTATTGTTCTCCCCAACAAGCAGCCCTCCCTTTGAATGAGTTCATTATATTCTTATTCCACTATAAGATCATCCTCTGGTGTTGTGCCTTGCTGTGGCGGGGAGGCTTGCGTGCCTAGCTTATGACCCAAGAGCTATGCCGGCAGGAGCCTTGTGCTCGTGGCAGGTTTAACCATGTCGGATTGGTCTGTGGGAGAGGAGTCTACCATCAGACGAAACAACACCCTGGCCCTGTTGGGCATGGAGCTAGCAATTCCACCCCATAAAAAAAAAACAGCATTGCTACAGAAACGGAAACAAGGGAATTTACTACTACAGGCGAATCGAGTAACACAGACCCTGTTCCAATATTAGTGCCCCTAAACAGTGTTAGCTGAGAGCACAATTATATCTGTATCACTGACATAGAAACTGGACTTTTTATAAAGTTGCTCTAACTTGTTTTACAGCTTTGTGGGAGAACAAGTCCATTTTTGAATTACGTGATCAGGTCTCAGCAATATATAGACATGTAGGGCTGCAAATAACAGTCGGTCATCAGACAATGGCCGACCAAAATTTGCCGATGTCCAATGAAATCCCAACTGTGGTCAGACATAATGTCCAGACAATTTTTTTCAATGACAACTTTATACTGTCATGATATATTTATACGTAATCCATCTGGACAAACTTGGTTTGCTCAGTTTCGAGCCGTACTGTAATATGATGTCTGACCTCATTTTTGTTTTGTCCGAAAATGGTGACTTAGTCGAACATGCATCCTTTCAAGGAAAAAAAATTATTTACGGCCCTGGACAAGGAATTTCTTCTTTTTTCAAATTTGGGACATAAACTAGTGCTTAATAAAACTCACCTTTTTCTCTTGAAGCTCTTCAAGAACCTTTGGAATATCGGCAGCAGTACTGGGCGGCGATAAACCAAGAGTCAAAAGATGTTCAACAACTTCAGGATGAAGGTTTAACTTGCGGGGAACCTGAAACCATAATACGTTTCTATTGTGAGAGTTGTTATTGAAGGGCATAAATTACTAATAAATAATAATAAATAATTAATTACTAATAATAATTAAATTAATTTAATTACAATTAATTAATTAATTACAGTAAAGAAGTGAAAGAAGAAACAAGAAAGAAAAAAGTCAAAACAGTGGATTACTAATAATATTAATAATTGTTAGTAGTTGTTTCATAGCATTTGAAGGCAAAAGTTCCCAGAAAAAAATAACTTGCAAAAATACTTTCAATTGACAAACTTAAAGAAACAGATACAGGACTTTTTCAATTACAAACATTAATACCCCCCCCCCCCCCCCCCAAAAAAAAAAAAAACACCATCACAATTAAACTCCTCCTAAAGCCCCCTCTATATAGGTACCAAGTTTTTTATGAACGCCTGCCCTGGCAGGAATTTATTTGAGTTAATATGACAGGACCACAAAATCACGATGGCATGTTGTTGGGCACAATTTGAACAATTTCCTGAAACATTTTGATGAATTCCTGACCTCCTTCGCCGAGGACCGCCTCCCTTTGCGGCTGCCTCTCCTTGATGTTCTGGCAACTCCAGCATAGACTCCAATGAGATCATCAGTGGCTGACTTACGTCTGAGAAACATTCCCTTGTCACCAGACAATGAAAAATCAGCACCTGAAAGTCAGTATTTGGATTAGTCAACAAAACATCAAACTCAAAGCACTTGATTCAAAACTCAATTGAGAGAACTCTTGACTCAAGACCCAATACTTGAAGTTTTTGAGTTTTGAGGATCAAGTCCAGTTGCTCGAGTTTCGAGTGACCGTCGACTTACAATTTATTGACTGGTACTGTATGGCCGTGTGGCCTATTTAGATAACCAAATGTGTCTACATACTTGCTGCTAGTGAAATGACAGGCTCCTTGTCAGGTGGAGAAGCTGCTTGAAGATCTGGAAGATGAATATGCAGCCTCTCCAAGTGGTTTATGAGGGTGTCACAAAGTGCTTTTTCCTTTTCATGCGGCTGTTCTTTAGTCCTGCTGCTCACCCTGTAGCATAAAAAAAAATCAGAGAAAAACAACTACATGATTAAGCAGCACTAAATAAAATTAATGTACAGTGTGCGAGAAAGCAAGAATTAGAAATGAGCATGTTATTTTCAGTAGCCTGCAGTGCAGGAATTGTATTTTGGGCAAGCGAGCACAGAATAATAATTATTCCATCGAGTGGGTAATCAGACACCTTGGATTAGGAAAACATTGGAGGGTTGGGGAGAGTGAAAAAAGAGGCTTCTAAAGGGAGCGAGAGTAAGGCAGGTGACGGGAGGGGAGGAAAAAATACTCTTCCTTCCCTGCCCCCCCCCCCCCCCCCCTTCCTGCCCTATTTTTTCACTCACCCCTACCCTCTACGCTTTGAATCCAAGATGGCGGCTGAACACACGAATAAAAGCCCAACAAGAATGCCTGCACTGTATAGGCTAGTATTTAGTGATCCATGTGCAAAGAAAGTGCTGTCCAATAGCCCGGAGCTAGTGGGTTTTTTTCTGTTGGGCTGGTGCATTTTATCCATCACTTGCCCGACAGGCAAGTAACTTATTTCATTTTTAGTTGGCAGATGAAGTAAAGCCAATGAGAAAGGCCTTCTGGCTAGCATACAATAGCTCCAACTTGTTTCCTAAAGGGCATCCTGGAAAATCTGTATCCTTTGCACCCTGGACTGATGTTATTCAATACTTACACAGGCTTTGAAAGCGTCACAAGCCTTTCATTCTTCCTTCTTGTCGACTCTTCCTTCTGTTTATGGGTCCTTGTCTCTCTGATGGCTGCATAGTAGTCATTCCTCTCCTTCGTGAAATTTGCTTTCAAGTCTCTTTTCTTGGTATGGAGTTCATCAAGCTCTATTTAAAGGGATTACAGAAAAAAGCATTTTCATGTCAAATCATTTACAGATGTGCCTAAAATGGTAGAGCGTCCAACCGGTGTGCGGAACATCGTAGGTTTGACTCCTGTTGGGAGAACTTGTTGTTTTCCAAGTAAACGTAGCTAGTGTCACTGACTGATAAACCATTTTTCTCATATTTCCAGCAAGCTTAAAATTGACCATCATTTCTTTCTACACATAATAGACTTAAAGTATATAGTTTTTATCAGTTACCTGTTTTGAGAAGTTCTATTTCATTCAACAGTTCAAGCTGCTGATGCTTCGTTCCCTCATTCTCGTCACTGATGTCTGAATCTAACAGGTTCTTTACCTCTTCCTCTCTTGACTTCAAGCCATTTATTCTTTTGACGCATGCCTGATGAATGGATAAACATAACATGCATATTTTATACACAAGAATATAATTATTTTGCACAAGTGCTATTTCTACCACAGAATAGACCAATAGCATTAAAAATGGCACAATTTGAATAACAATACATGTACTTTAGAAAACCTTTAGTTAGCCTTGTGCTCATGTTTCCTGACAAAGGATTTCTCCCCATCAATGCGAGGCTTAGGTTTTCTAAAGTATTGTTTATTCAAATTTGGTGCCATTTTATATAATCGGTCTATGGGCCACAGCATGGAAGATCAGACATGGTGGCTCAGGCTTTTAGCCAGAATTTGAAAAACTGGGCGTCCTGGAGGCATGTCCCCCCATAAATTTATTAAAGCTTTGGTGCATTTTTCATCATTTTCTCCCAGGATTGGGCGTCGACAGGACACCTGGACACCCTTCTGGCTAAAAGCTTGTGGTGGCCTAATGGTCAGCATGTTAGAATCTGGATCAAACGGTCTTGGTTTGTCTATATTAGCTCGCTGGCCAGGGTCTTTGTGTTGTGTTCTTGGGCAAGGTACTTAACTCTCACATTGCCTCTCTCCACCCAGGAGTAAAAAATCCCAGTACTGGCAAATTTATCCAGAGGAGTAGGGATACTCCTAGTAGTCGCTTCAGTCCTTTTTAAGACCAAGTCTGATATGGTAATTAAAACTTCACAACCATTCATTATTTCACTAAAAATATATACTTACATCTCTCTGTGATCTTAATTGTCTCTGCCTATTTCTCAACTGGTCGACATATTGCTTAAGATCCAAGTATTCTCTGTCGATAAAACAACAAAAAGTAACTTCTTAATTATTGATCACTGCATAATATTTTTAGTTCTATTTTAATTTATTTTTAACTTAGTTTAGATTTCACTAATGTAATGTAATAGTAAGAGCGGTTTTCAATGAGTGTCGCAAAACCAAAACCAAAGCAATTACAATGACCAATCACAACAAACGTAAACAAAATAATGAACCAATAGAACTCAAAGCAATATTATTACATGCAGCCGGCGCCAAGCATGAGAAAATGCATGCGACCAAGCTGCGATTGGTTTTTGTATTGCATCTGATTGGTTGAGACATAATTAGTACATTAATTTACATGGCAGAGCTCAAGGTGAGGCAGTTATTACAGACGGTCAGTGGTTTGACATGCAAACGAGGCGAAGGGTCAATCTGGTATTGTTTGCCATTGGACATGCAAACGAGGTGAAAGGCTCAATCTGGCATTGTATTCTTTGGCCCATTAGCCTCATTTGTAGGCTCGATTACCAGCCGCTGTTTGGGAAAATGAGGCAGAATGAAAACCGGACTCGAGAGAGAGCGGCGGAAATCGAGCCTAACTCGTTTGCATACTTTTTAAAAACAAAAGAATATTTGAGTGCGGGCTCAACTGTAATAACAGCTATTTGGCCTAATGATAATTTGACAGTAGAATACCTACTTTAAATTTCTTTTGGATCGCTTAAGGGTGTCAATTTCAGCAACGATTCTCTTCTCCTCGCTTAACTTGAGCTGTTGAGCTTGCATCTGATGCTCCAGTCTCCTGTAAACGCAGCACAATGTGTTTTTGTTAATGGCCTGCGTGTTTGTGATTGGTAAGTTGTACTGTACATGTATGTACAGTGTATGGGCCATTAGCAAACTAAGGCCTGTGAGTAACAGACATCTTAAGGTCGATTTAAATGGTATGATTTTGGCGCATGCGACATGCTTACGAGAAACCTACGACACAAATTGTGTCGTGTAAATCAAACCTACAACTCGCTTATGATTATCGCTTACGAAAAATGTCATAGGATTTTGAAACATGTTTTAAAATCCTACGACATGTCGTAGCCACAGACAAAGTTAAATGATGAAAGTTGCGTGCAACAAAATCATACCGTGTTTAGAAATAATTTTATAAATAAATAATTTTATTGGCCTTTACAGTCCCACGTGAAGTGGGTGAAGAATATTATTCTTTACCCACTCAAATCTCAGATTCTGCTCTAAGATCAACCATAGTCTGATGAAGTACAATCACGGACAATGCTCTTGAGACACTTATAATAAGTAAATGTTCACCAATTCCACTATTTTGAGTTAGTAGCTTATTCCTCAAAGATACAGACCTTACTGCTTCATCTATTCTGGCTTCAGATTTGTATCTCACTCCAGCTTGGAGTTTTGTACAGGCATCATTCTGTGGATTTTTGTACAATAATAATATTAGTAATTTAAAGGGCCTTTATACCTGTTATTGAATAGTTTACGCATCATGCCTGTGTTATTGGACAGTATGTGTCATTTTTGCATGCTGTAAAGGACAGTTGCACTTGAATGGGTTCCTTTGCTCGTGCATCTCGGTCAAAAACAAACTCGGCTATTATGTTTTTATTCACCACCAAAACAATAACCATTTAACGTTTTTTCCTCAAATTTTTTTATAATTATGATTAATTGGTAACAGGACTTTGTGTCGTCCAATTCTGTCTGTAATCATACTCGTGATTAAACAAATCGGACGACCGCGCAGCGGGAGTCTGATTTTGTTAATCACTCGTATGATATTACAGACCGAATTGGACGACACAAAGTCATAACCAGAATAAATAAATAAGTTAAAAAAAAAGGGTCAAGTCGAAACCTTCCATTACTAATCACATATACAAGTTGTTTGCTCTTACAATGTACATGTGATCTCAAAGTGATGACGTAATTAGACTACGTGTACACATGCTCTTTTCGCTTGGCACAGTCCAAGTCCAAAATAATTTCCAAAGTTTACTCTATAATCCCCTTCGATTCATAAACAATTGATTCTAATCATATTGTAAAGATAAACAGTTTGCATAAAGACCGCTAATTAATAAGCAAATGAGATATTTCCTTCATAAAGTGTAAACTAGCAATAAAAATCTCAATCGAACGAAGTGATATGATGACATTACACGCAAGATGGTCAAGCTATAAACATCTCGGATTGTTGCTGTGGTTTTCCTGTCAGAAAACACAACCTACCTTTTTCTGAACTTGCATGTTCAGCCCTTTTAGCTCGTGATCAAACTGTTTCCTTTCTTCGATGACTTTTTTCACGCCGCGTGCGCAGTTCTTGAAGTTCGCTCTTTAATTTCTCCTTGTCGATACTCATGGCGGCTTTAATTTTCCCACCGAATCCAGACACTTGCTTCTCAAGTGATTTCTAGATAAAAGTGTTAAGAACTTTTCACTACAAAAGACACGGAACAAACACGATTTCCTTGTCCTGATATTAGATTATAAAAATAAAACAACGAAAAATCTACGTTCATATTGAAATTAAAAAGAAATCGAGCAATGCAACAAGTGGTAAGCTTACAATTTTCGCCTCGGTTTCTCGAATTTTTCCCACCACTTCGTCCGTCTCCAATTGAAATCTCTTGCTATCTGGAGGTTTGACATCTTCCGAGCCATCGTTGTCAACAGCTGTGTAGAGATAAACAGAAGATCGTGAGTTACTAAAGATAAAATGAAGGATTCGACCAAAAAAATCACAGTACGACACTTCAGGGTTTTCGAACCGTGTTGGACGAGTCGCTCAACGCATTTTCCGCCGAATCTCCACCTCTCCACTTTTTTCATCGTTCATTTTACGTCCTCAGCAATGCTGGGAGACTCCTCGAAGGATGCTACCATCAATTATTGTGTCACATTATGGCGATTAATCTCAACACAAAAATAAAATTCTCAACAGAAAAAAAAATACACGGAGGCTAAAACACGAAGCGTGATCCCATTGGATTATGGGTAAAATATCGAGATTGCGGGAGTCTGGGAATAGTCTTATTTTCACTCGGCGGGGTGGGGCAGGGGAAAATCCATCCAGTGTCGAAAATAAGGGGCCTCCAAAAATAAGCCCCCCAAATCAGACATAAAAGCCACTTACATGGGATGTTACCAGGGGTGGGGGAGGGGAGGGCGAAGGCCTTTTTGTGGTTTTAAATTAGCGATTCGGGGACTTTGGTAGAAATCTGGCAGATTTTTTGGGTCGAAATATTTCGACTTTTTTGAGGGTTGACAGGAGCTGATTTAGCGTTCTTGGAGAAAAAGGAGTTTTATTAGCCTAATTATATAATGGGACTTTTTTGGGGGGGTCTAAACATTTTGGCCTCTTGCATGGCTTTCGCACCTTCCCGTCACTAAAATGCCTGAGTACCCCCCCTGGGGTCATGATCACACTCGCAAGTCCTCGCGAAGCTGGAGGGAGTGACAATTTTTTTTTTGGGGGGGGGGGGGGGTGAAGGGTAGATATGCTCCTTTGGAGGGTTATAAACAAGGGCAAGAGTGGATTATTTGGAGTTATCAATTTACGAAATCCTTTGTGTTTCTATTTTGTGTTTCTATTGTTAGGTCCTAGAGCCGAAAACTAATTTTTATGATTTATTATGACAGGCTTCCGAAAACCTACACGAGTAGAAGACTGTTCAGTGCAACTAAATGGACAAATGATTAGTTTCTAATGAAACTGTGGTGCTGCGTCGGCGAAAACTTACACGAGTAGAAGACTGTTCAGTGCAACTAAATGGACAAAATGATTAGTTTCTAATAGCCTGCGTGGCAGGCGTAGAAAGGAGAAGGGAAGGGAGTTGCCACGCAGGCTAACTTTCTAATGAAACTGTGGTGCTGCGTCGGCGGGCAAGTGAAACACTATGTTGATTATCAACTCGGAGTTGATAAAGGTAAATTAACGCATCGTAGCGAATTTCTAGAAGCTCAGGTTCAGTGCAACCGCCATCTCTATCTATAAAAAATATGAGAAAATCAGTTCATGCTTGGTAATGGAACTGATGCCTCTGAGGAGATTCAATTGAAGATCGGTCATAAGAATGAGCGAAACAAGATAGAATCGTCAATCCGGGAGCTGAGATGAGGAACCAAAGTCATTTATGAAAATAAACTGATTGAACGGCAAACCGGAATCCTTACGACTGAGAAAAAAAGAACGAATCGAAAACAAGAAGAAGCGCACTGAATATAGATTTCATTTTTGTTTGTTTTCGGCAACAAATTAAAGTTATGGGCCGATTATTCATTGTATAAGTAATTAGACCTCCCAAAAAGCTTTCTGGACAAAAATGAGCCCAAGGCGTATATATATTTATATTGTCGGAATTTTACGGTTATATACCGTCCTAAAGACTATCGAATATACGTATTTCCTCGAAAAAGCGCCCTGGCGCTTATTTAAAATTTCGGCTCAAAGGGAGGACGCTTATTCAAAGGGGCGCTTAATGGGGGGGGGTGCTTATTAAGTTTTTATTTCAACGAACTGTAACTTTATTTTGGCTCAATCTTCATATGGAAAAAATCTACAACATTATCCATGTAAACGTAATAATTCGTTTGTTAAACGTTCTTATGTGAATACCATAGTCCTGGTATACACTGTACGTAAAGATGACAATAGAAACAGGCTTTTTCTTAATTGTGATATCCTTTATACCATTTAAGAAAAGTGAGGGGGAGGGGAGGTGGGCGCTTATTCGAGGGGGCGCTTATTTGCTATTTTGGCCGAGGGGGTGGGCTTATTCGGCCGGGAGGGCGCTTATTAGAGCGTGGGCGCTTATTCGAGGAAATACGGTATTTACAGGACTGAATCCTCAAAAGTCAGAAGCCGGAACTGAGAAGTCAAATTTTTTCCCCTTCCGATATGGGAAAAGCGCCTGGTCGCAGCAGAAGCTAAACAGAGATATTACAACAAATTGATGAGGGAGGCGTTTACTAAGATCATGAGCCCTGAAATTAATTTTATTGTGCCGATTGCTTAATTGTGGATGTGAAATCCAGGCGCGGGGTAAAGACAGAGTCCCACAATCCGCATACAAACTCCGTCTATTTTTCTGACTTTCGAAAGCCATTTGACACATGCACAGTAGACGAAAAAAACGCAAGGCTGATTAAACGGTATGAGAATAACTATATTTAAATAACCAATATTTCAAAAGGCACGGCCTTTCTTCTTCAGGGTCTTACAGAGAATGACTCTTAGGTAAAAATGTTTTTTACTCTAATCTTATGAAGATAGTTAGAATATTATAAATGTTAACTAGCTTTAATCATACTATACATTAGATGACGCTAAGATCAAGCGTCATATAGATCTCATGAAAGAGAAATATAATCGCCCATTGGAAACATACCGTCAAAAATTTCCCTCAAAACAAAAAAATTTTACAGCATTTTTTTAAAAGCAATTATACAACACCCTCAATCTATTTAGACTTGACAAAAAAAACCCTGATAGAAAAGCTTTAGTGGAAAAAGAATAAGCAACCACCACCAACTTAAGATTGAAAACCGTTAGAATATGAAAACAATCTCAAGGTGTGATAGACTTTGCCACTTCTTTGTGATCTCAAATATCGAAGATGAAATTCATTTGTTGTTTTCCCCCATTGTCCCAACTCATTCATCAATTAGAGATGGCTTTATAATAAAATAGATAACAAATTTCCCAATTTCAATCAGTTACCAATCACAGAATTAATTATAGAGTTATTGAACTCCTAATGATTATTTTTATAACATACAGTTGGTAAAGTTCCATTTCCTAGCCTATTTTGATAGTTAAGAGATTTTACGTGTAATTCTCTTTTTTCCCATGTATTTTTTTTTTCTATTTCTATTTTACAATTTCAGTTCGTTTTCTATCTATATTATTTTTAACGCTTTTTGCAAATACTGTCATGATTTATTGGGTCATGCAAATAAAGCTTATTGTTGTTGTTGTTTGACTAAAGTAACGTTACAAATTTGAAATGTGGGGGATGCAATATAATAGTATAATTAACATAAGATTAAGTAACACGGCTAAGTTACCACAGTAAAATATATACTAAAGAAACGTTAAGAATGAAATTAAAAATTACATAAGATTAAGTAACAACGGCTAAAGTTACCGAGTTACCAATGGTAAAAAAAATATATAACTAAAAGGAAAACGTAAAATTGAAATTATATTGTTATTTCCCCGCAATTTCAAAATTTTTTACGTTACTTTAGTTAAAGTCATTCTCTGTAAGACTGAAAAGAAAAGGCCGTGCCCTTTTGAAATATTGCCTATTTAAATATAGTTATTCTCTCATACCGTTTAATCTGCCTTGCGTTTTTTTCGTCTATTTTCATTATTTTAAGCTGATTAGATCCTTAACAGACAGGACCCTGTACTTTTTTTTTGGTTACGGGTGGTCCTTGCAAATTTGCATTAATTGACACAACAGTGCCGTAATATCGTCTTGTGCTTCCAAAATCGAGATCGACACAATGCGGGTCTTTCCGCCTATGGGAAACCCAACCCCTATCTTTGAAAGAGCAAAGGCCTTCTCCTATTTCTTGCGGGAAGTCTCACCGGGGAAAAAGGACAGTACGTGGAAGGAACGAGTTTTGGCCGAAAGGGTTAAAAGGCTACTCTGCCCATCCATGCCCACACTTTAATACTACGGTTCGTTTAAAATACTGACTAAGTTGACTGGATCAACTAAAGTCAATAAGCTTCTAAAACTCCGGTTAAAAATTCGTGACCAATCGGAAGACCTTTTTTTTCCGCATCCAGCCCTCGACCGTACCGACGAATATCTATCGGAAATATTTAATCCGCAAACATGGTAAAAATTTGCTACTTGAACTTCTCAAACTTATAATCCAAATCATAACCGTGACGGAGGTTTGTTTGGATTATCATGATTAATCGCAAACTCGATTCCAGGCTCTCTCTCCTTTTCCTCCCTTGTCGCTACTCAACGACAAGGGGAAAAGGAGAGAGAGCCTGGAATCGAGGTTGGATTAATCGTGTTAATTAGGATATATTTTTCCGATTTTATTTCTCCGTTTACTCCTTAATTTTTGTTTCGATTGAGAACTAGTTCAAACACTCGAGGCAGTGTTTCATCCGATTTCCCAACACTTCGAATTCCGTCATTTTTCAACTCTCTTCTCGTTTTGGAAGTCACTGTCTCTGGGACCTAATTCTGAAGTAATATGAACACGTAAGATGGCTCCAGGAGCATATCACCCTGGAGCCTCTATCTATGCTGATGCAGGACAACCGCGAGCGTAGTTACATCTTCGGCTATTTTTAGAATCGTAATAGTTTAGACCTTCCATGGCAGTCTTTGGTAATCTAACACAGCTACACCAATGATGTTGACTGAATAACTTTTAGTACATATCAGGAGCCATACATATTTGTATAAGTTTTACCAATGAACAAATTGAGATCTCTGTAATGTCAAAATTCGTTGGCCATGGCAACGTCAAAAGAGGTCAAAGGTACCCTATTTTGATCTTTCGAGGCTAATAATAACCGGAAAACTATTCGGGAAAAGTTTTGACATATATCTGTCTAATCAACAAAGCATACATTTTTACAAACTTTTAAAAAATGTTGTAGGTGTAGTTCGGAGCCACCTTATATTTAAAAAAATTTGAGGGTGACTCGTGATCTGAAAACCTACCGTACGGAAATGTTTTAAAACTTTGTTTAAAATGTCCTGTTTGCCTATTAGGCCTGATAAAATGAGTTTAATTTGCAAGAACATGAACTTTCGTGTGAATAAAACCAAGATAACTCATTGCATCAGACCTCGTTTTTGAGACAGAGGCAAAAAATAGCTAAACTCGGGCCCAGTTCCCCTTTTTAAAACAGCAGGGAATCGAAAGCCATATGGAAAAGTATTGTTATTTCATTTTGGGTGTGAATAAATACAATACTGTATCAGTAAATTTACCATAGAGATGGAAGCAAACCAAATGACCTTGCCCACATACGAGCTATGCTTAATAACCACATTACGAAGCGAAAAGTTATTGCCCTGGGGGCTTGTGGGAGGACACCGGAAGTTTCGAAAACACCTTAGTTCGTAATCAGCAAATAATTCAGTGTTTTCGCCTACTTTAGAAATTGTTCCCGAACAACACTTCCTTTCTCACAAGAGACACACTCCACTATATAGCTAGTTTGTGTCTCCTTGACTTGAAAGTCTTGATGCTCCCAGACCAGACAGCAGACACTCAATATCAAACTGCCGGATTTCGTGTAATAAATCTTTCTTTCATTGTCGAAAGATTGACGGTAATTAGATCGGAAATTATTTCTATTGCTGAAAAGTTATTGTTAACCAGCGATTCTGGAGTAATTCTGTGGTTTATGCTAGCTTTCATGACGCCAAAAGACAATTAATCCCATGCCCAGCTCACGCCCACCGGCCACGCCATGTTCGTGTGCAATCTGGGATCGAGGCCGGATCGAAGGCGCCCTCTGTTACTGAGATGCGGTTTGGAAATCATCCATTACTTGTTTTCGTCTTACAAGACAGATTAGTCCCAAAGACTGCACCATATTGTAGAATGTGCTTAGTTGAGTTAGCATGCACAAGATACCGTGACTGGGATAGCTGGCCAAGATTCATCTATTATCACCCCGCAGCGCAAATTTCTACTTATCTGTTGATCTTATTGGTTTTCCAAATATTACTCAATGGCTGCTGCTGACGGATAGCTTGAGCGCAGCCAGACAATTTCAGATCTTTGAGAGCAGATAATTGAAATTTTTTGTTTTAGCTGATCAGCCAATTATAGATTTATACCCGCTGAGCAAACTGTGAATATCGTTTTCGCCCACAGTTCTTCAATTGTATGATCCATTTCATTTCACGCCATCAGTTCATATATCATGGATATACGCTCTCTGCACGTAACCGTTTAGCGTAAAGTACTGGGAGTGATACGAATAAGGAAGTATTTCAAATCATGTTAAAGGGGCGGTGTCACCAAGATTTAGTATCATGGAAATCCACTAATAGTGGCCTGGTCTTGCTAAAAGTTACTATACTAGTACAGAAAAACTGTTAAAAAAAAAAATTTAAGTTTCAAGTTTTACGTGTGTTCTTGGAAAAATAGCTCAAAATCAATGATTCTGGTTTGTTGCCACCTCAGGAGAATGAATTCATGTCTTTCTCTTGTTGTTCAGGAGCCATTTTGTGCATCAGCGAGTGTACCTTTATAATTCAAGCGTAGTTTACACAAAAAAACTTAGGCCGGGCCCGGACTGGGGAGGGAGGGGACGGATGGCTCCTCGTTACCGCCGCCCCCCCCCCCCCCCAGGTGCGTCCCCCTTCTACTCCCTCCCGTTCCCCTTCTCCTCGCAGGCTATAGCATCACTGATTGAGTACAGTTGAACCCCGCTAATTCGAACTCTCAAGGGAAACGGAAAATAGTTCGAATTAGCGGGGTTCGAATTAACCGATAGTAAATGACTGAAAAACAAGGCAAGGAAATGGGTTTGAGTTCGAGATAGCGGGAATTCGAATTAACCGAGTTCGAATTAGCGGGGTTCAACTGTAGCATTATTATACATTTTGCTCACTATCTCTATTCTCATTGGCTGAGAGCATACAGCTAATTCACGCTAGCATCGAATTGACGCGCGCGCGTCATAACCTACAGACACTAGGATTGATCTAAAATTGCGTCATACCTACAGACAATTGGTCAAACCTACAGACATTGCATGTCGATTGAAGTCATGCCGGCATGTACCACGCGTCGTTCCGATTTGCGGCAGCGAAACATAATTTAAATTATTCCACAATCCGCGAAGGAAAAAGCTACAAAACGCTGCCGAAATGATGATTTTGTTTTTAAATGTAAAATAAAACGATTATTTGGATTCGGTTTTCGCATGATAGCAGCGAGAATTATCAAGGCCTCGGTTTGTGTTATCCGCCTCAGCCTTCGGCTTCGGCATATAACACAGACCTCGGCCTTGATAATTCTCGCTGCTATCATGCTCAACCTCATGAATGTGATTGAAATAATCTGACCAACAGTCATAATCCAGTATACCGCTAGCGCTGTATTTGTTTCGTTTTGGGTTTGGTATCTGTTTTTTTCTTTGGAAGTCCATTTTTCCAAGAAAAATAGTTGCCAGATCAGTTTACAGATTGTGAATGATGAGAAACCACTGCAAATTTAATGTTGTCGATATAGTTGACACTATTTTAGCGGTTTCCCCCTACTGTTAGTTGAAGAGGATATGCATGTTTGCGGGAAAACCGCAAGCTACTCCCTCGGTGCTGCTGATGGGGGAAAAAACACTATCATATCCACGCCGAAGACACACCCCTTACCCCTAGTAGAACTTCCTTCAGTCTACTCCGCCGATTACCTGGAAACCTTTTTTCCGCTTCAGCAATAGCCTTATGCATGCTTAACTTACGTCAGACTCCAAACCTAGAACTCGCTGTTCAAACGTATCATAAACGAATTCCCAAAGCAATCAACGTAACGATATATTTTTTAAAGAATACCACGTGTAAACAATATGCAGACTATGCACGGTCAGACGGTTGAGAAGAATTTCGTGTAAATGAGGCCGTGGGGTGAATTTTGACCAACTGACGTAATATCATGCAATAACACGCGTTAACGACAAGGGAAGATATCGATCGTTGACATCAAATATCATAAATAATAATAATTATTTTTGTAAACAGACACTGTGTCGTTGTCGCCCACGCGTGTACCCCACGCAAACTACACGCGGACAAACTTTGCTGACGTGAGAATCCCGTTTTTCCGCTGTGCGCCCTGCGGGGGATTGATAGAGATTGATAGCTATTGTAGTGTATCTTTTTCATTCTAGAAAGAGCTTTGTGCCAGCCAAGGGGATTACACACAAGCAGGAGCATAAGTAGCAGCTATTTTTGGGTTGAAGAGGCTGAAAAACTATCCTATTTCCAAATACTATTACAGTATTACCACAATATATGTTTTACAAGATACATTGTAGAAATACTTTATATCAAAGGACGAATTAGAGCCTTCGGGGAGAACGAAGGGGGGGAGGGGGGACGAAGGAGAGGGGGGGGGGGGGACTAATAACGGACACTGGTACCGCTTCACAGGCTACTCCGTCAATGAACTTCCTTGCAGTGTTGTTAACTTTGTATGTCGAGATTTAGAAGACGTGTGAACAGAGAAAAGACAATATCCACGAGATTCCCAGTGATTATGATCAATCTACACGAAAAAGGAAATGTTTATACTCCACCGGAGTAGAGTGGCCCTGCCCTGCCCTGCCCTCCCACCCCCCCCCCCCCCCCCCCCCCCCCCCCAACCCCGAGGGAATTAGCCCATGTGATTCACGGCACGGCGGCCGGGGAACCGTTTCAGTTGCTCCGAGAAAATCACGAAATTTATAAAAGCACATGATTTCAAACTCGAAGGAAACATCTAACAATAATTAAATGACACAGTTAAAAAGTCACAGGAAATAATAACAAGTATTTTTTGAATGAGCTCAGAAGTTATTTATATTTATATTTTTCTTTTGGTGTTCATTCATGCATTGATGTAATAATTTTTTACCAGAAGCGTAATTTTCTCCTTTGGTGAAATTATTTTTGGATTATTTGCAATGCGGGAATTTTTTCTTTCTTATATCTTCCGATTTCACTCCGGAATTTTCCGGAATTCAACCGAACTGCGTGTCTGCGTATGTCGAAACGATCGGGGAGTCCCGGAGCGACGTGACGAAATTTCGTGAGTGGTGCCGATTTAATGATTCGGTGGTTAAGCCTCTATTTATTTCCTGATGTCGGTATTGTACTGTATATTGTGTCTTTGAGGGTAATTATTTCCAACACAAGGTGTGTTTATTCATAAAGGTCGGAAAACTCCTTTGACCTAAAAAAATGTTTCCCGATGATTGGTCGGCCCAGAAATAGCACATGCCGGACGTGACGTCACTTGATTGACAGCTTCCCCGAAGAATGCACAAGGTTTGCCAGTAAGAAAAGCTTGAGTGAACATCGGCCGCCAAACATCGTGTGAAAGTTTTGTGGCTGTTTTCGACGTTTTTGTACTAAAATTTATTCTCCAGTTAACCTCGATCAAGGAGGGAAACTATATTTAAGAGGAAGAAGAACATTTGAAACGAATATGAGGGCTGAATTTCTTGTTTTGGTGGTTTGTGTTGTCGCTGTTGCCTTCGAAGGCACAATGGCGGACTTCGATGGCCTGATTGACATCGATGAAGATAGTGATTATCCTGTCTCGAAAAACTCTGAAAGAAGTAAAGCCGTGGATAGATTTAATGGCGGAGGGGAGGACGACGAAGACGATTACGGCTCAGTAATGTCCGACGAAAGTGGTAGTGGCAGTGGCAATGAAACAGTTTCAACCACAGATATCGACTTCAAGTTTATTACTTCGACCCCCGAAACGACAACGGAGGCAACAGAGAAGACCACTACACTCGATAATGAAATCACAGAAAGCTCCGAGGAACCATCAGAAACGCCTGTAAACGTAATTACAGATGACCCTGGGATCGACGGAGAAGAAGGAACCGACGATGATGTATTCGGTGGCGGCGTTCATTCTGAAACGGATCCGAACGAGGACGATTCACCGAACGCCGAAGCACTGGTTGGTACCAAGAGTGTTTTAACAGTTCTAACCACTGAAGTTATTGCAGCTGTGGTCGTGGGAGCCGTTTGTGCTGTAATCCTGATTGCGTTCTTGGTTTATCGGCTCCGGAAACGGGATGAAGGCAGCTATGCCCTGAGCGACGCGGGTTATAAAGACACATACAAGCTTCAAGGCGACACTGGCAAAGAAGCGTTCGTATAATTCGATCGAACGAAGCGAACTCGTTATATTTTATAAGCTGAACTTTTTTGAATGGACACAAGCAACTTTTTCTACCGAGGTAATAGTATATACGTACCATAATAGAGGCATGAAATATAAAATATGCGATCGAGAATAAGCTAGAAAATGTAGATCTAGTGGTACTTCAGATCATGTAACCCTGCAGGTCATGGAGCGCATTTAAAAAATCGTGTCGCGGAACTAGTTTCCCGTAACGAAGGCTCTGTTCGTAGTTTGGTAGTTTTTGATGTTTTAAGTAAAGCAAAATCGGTGCCACAGATTTATTTTCGTATAATTTGAGGTTATGACAAATGGTTTAATTTTATCATACCGTCGACATAAGGTTCCCTAACCGTGGGTTCCCTAACCAATTTTGCATGTTTTTTTGTACATGATATAAATACTTATGATTTTTTTAAACTACGTTCTTTTTTAGAGTGTCAATATATCATTTAAGAAAGCATGACTGTATAATACGAGTATATACATGCAAAAAATATACGATTTTTAGAAAACAGTGCAAGTTACAATGTATGTTTCTGCGCCCATGTTCAACATGTATGCCAGGTTTATATGTTGTCGAAATTATGTTATGTAGTGTAATTTTCTAAAGTAAATCGATAGATCTAGAATCAGTAATCTTTTTTAAGGTTCAATGTTGTACCTGCGAAAGGATACAGGGCCAAGGGGAAGGTATTTATAGCATTAATTTACGGATTTTTTTACGTTTGAAACAACAGCTATTGCGCCTTCGGGCGTTAATTATTCACAATGTAAAAACGCTCTCGTTTTGGAACCGCACTTGCTTGTGGAAGGGCTGCGAAGTCGGCCCGTTTTTTGTAATAAATAAACCTTTGAAGTAATTTTTCCACATCTCTAGTGATATATGTATGTTGTTCATTAGTTCTATCGCATATCGCGGGGTTGTTATCTGTATTTGTCAGGAAATTGCTGGGGCGACACGAAGTCGATGGAAGCGGAATATTTGGGGCTTTCTGGCGGCCGTTCTTTTCGGTTGAAATACAGAATAAGTGGCGGATGTCGCTGAAACGAGTTTTCTGCAGTAACAATAGACATAAAAGCTTCATCAAGGTGTATGGAATTCGATTTGTACAGATATTGGTCTATGCGCCCAATGTGACAATTGTCGGCGAGGCGATGATTTAATTTAGATTGACATGAAATTCGGGCTGTTTGCTTTTTGATGACAATGGGTTTCGGGCTTTTTCCAAATGCTCTGCCTATGTAATGTTCTGTTCGAAATATTTCATTCTTTGAAATGCAGAGACTCTTTAACTAGTCAACAATTGACTCAAAGAAGTCGTCCCCTCGTGTGCGTTCAGCATGGTGTCGCGAGAGAAAGCCTTTGGTATGCTTTCAAAAATCGACTACCATGCCGACTTCGTCAGTAAAATATGCGAGCTATCTAGAGATTAAGCGATTTGTTTGATTTTCCGCAGATAATGTTTCGAATTCGTTAACAGAAGACTATTTCTAAAGGAGTATTTCTTCATGATTTTATGGAAAGCTTTCATTTATATTTGTGCTTGTACTGTCCACAAGCTTAATATGTTTTCCATGCAGGAAAAACTCTCGGGGTGTTAATAAAGCTGAAGCATTAATGATATTAAATCTGCAACGCCGGGGATGTTTTTGAAAACCACAATTGAGGTGAACAATTTCTTTGATTCTGATTTGGGGCAGGAAGGACAATTTTTCAGTTTCTCACACTATAATGAACAGATGTACACTGTACACACTTCAAAGGATATATATTTTAAAACATTTATGGACAAAAAATTGTCACAGATACATTTAACCTTGGAAGTGAAGGAGACTAAATTAGTTGGTTTATTGTAATATACCCCAAATAAAACAGCACACACTTTTAATATGCCTTTTGTGTGAATTATATAATGAACACCTCATGAGGCGTCAGATGGAAGAAACTGTTCAGGAAGTCTTTACTAAATTTAAGCATTACTGTTATTAATAGTAAGCTTTTCTCTGCTTAGCAGCCTACAAAATAAATACCCTATTTGGTTACCAGCATGTGCGCCTGTTAAATGTTTAAAAATATGAGCATTCTTGAGGTATTATCTTCCCTTTAAAATTGGATAATAATATTAGGCTGCATTGTTTTAGGATGCAAAGAAACTGGCCTGGCATTTTCTTTTGTACTTTTTTACTGTGAAAAATAACTAAAAACAAAAGAAAAGTGACAAATGGATGTTGCAATTTTCAAATATTTAATGGTGAGAATCGTGTGCCACAGCGGTTTTTGGCTTCCAACAGGCATCCAAGATACTCACTGTGAAATGACCATTGGGAATGATGTTTTTCAGAGTCGTCGTTATAATGATATTAGTGCTGAAGAATGAGTGTTAGTAGAACTGAGACGCCCAAATTAATCCTTACATTTTACTTTCAGTAATTAGAACTATAAAGTAGGAGGAGGAGGAGGGGGGGGGGGGGGGGGGGGGAGGGGGAGTTAGAGGGAGGGATGTTTGAACTTCCTGTTCCCATACATTTTTCTCCCATCCCTAAAATCCTTTGTGGCTCAGCCTGGTGCTTTTTCTATTTGCAAAATATTATGCAAATTGATGTGAAATTTTTCCCCATTCAGTCCTGGATCGGCCGCTTCCCACCCTCTGTTCCCCATATACTTCCCACCTCCTCAGAGTATGTTATCCGGTGGGGTCATGAAATTTTGTGCCAATCTAGTGAGCAGGAAGGGAACACCTGAGTACTAGACTGCTAGCCCTTTTGTTGAAATAATGTACCCCTTTTATGAGTAAGAAAAGTCACATCTTCAACCCACCCCCCCCCCCCCCAACCTGACTTTAGCATATCTGTATACTTCTGTCACTGAGTCTATCCTCTTTCATTTTTATCAAGTTATTTTTATTTCCATTTTAATGTCTACATTTTTAGGCTTTTTTACAACTTTCAACAAATTTACCTAGCATATTTTTAAATTCAAGTGTATTAAATGTTAGTCAGTGGCAGATCTAGACCCCCCCCCCCCCCCTTATGGGACAAATTTTAAGTTTTTGGACACCCCCACCTTACTGGATCCGCCACTGTTAGTCTTTAACCCTCATTGAATAAATAATAATTATTATTATTATATGTACCATTGATAACAATACTTAAAAAAATATCCTAATATAAAAATACTCATCAGAGACAAGTACAGGTTACAAGTATAGATCCAAAATAATAAAATTGAAATACATTTACACTGGGCTGGCCTGTGCTTACAAGTTTATAGGCTAGCTATATATGCCCCTGATATCTTTCCACACCCAAATTATACCAGTCGAGAGAAATTTTTACTTTAACAAACTTGACTCTAATTGACTACCCCTTCTACTTCCACCATCAGAGACACAAGAGCTGATAATTA
Organism: Desmophyllum pertusum; assembly: GCA_029204205.1. Taxonomy (NCBI): domain Eukaryota; kingdom Metazoa; phylum Cnidaria; class Anthozoa; order Scleractinia; family Caryophylliidae; genus Desmophyllum; species Desmophyllum pertusum. The sequence continues at coordinate 3,073,131 of MU827307.1, read as the reverse complement.
ATGGTGAATTATACCTGATCAGTTACACTACATGGTTCTCTATGGATAGACTGCAAAACAGTCATATTCTTTTGCGTTGGTCTGTCAAACAAATGCGCGCGGTCTTTGAAGGAAAGATCTGGAGCGAGTGTGAAAACGGAGAAGTGGACGCCCTGACGGCGTGAGGCTCGCGCGCTTCGCATGCGAGGATCCACGCTTTCGGTACTTCGTAACTTGCGACCAGCGATTTAGAGAAAAAACGACTGTTTTGCAGTCTATCTATGGAGGATTTCAGGTCGAATCTCGGACATTTCTCTCTGGAGTAACTGAAGAGAGAGAGAGAGAGATCTGTTTTTATCATGCTAATGGTTAAATCCCAATTATTTGACCCTGTGCCTCTGAAACTGGGCATGCAATAGTCTTTCTAAGGGGCTTTTTAATTTTTCCTCATAAATTTGTTCTTTTCGGTTTTTTCTTTTTTAAATCACAAAACAAAAATTACAGCAAATGGCCAACATTAACATGCCCTATAATTTCATAAATAATTAATATCTAAATATTGTTTATAAATATATAGCACATCATCCTTATTAAAATAACTTCAGTCCATTGTTCACTTTATTATTGCTTCCTGGGAATAGTTCAAACTAGTAGATAACTGTTTTTTTTTCTCAATAATTTTGGCAATTATTTACTTGCTTGTGAGTGAGAGAACTGTAATCAGTTTAATGCATGTGCACAGGATCTTTCCTTGATGGTGCAACAGACTCCGCCTTTCGGATGTAATGTCAGCGTCTCATCTCGCTGCACGGCCTGCCTACTGACCAGCTGGAACTTAAACGTTTGAAAAAGGCGCGCCATAAGAACTGTTGCATTGATAGCCGAGAAAACCTTACCGATGCATACCCTTGGACCACAAGAGAACGGGAAGTACACAAAGTTAGAGATCCTGTTTTTGTTGCAGACTGAAAACCTCTCTGGGATAAACTGTTCAGGATCGCGCCAATGCTCCGGAAGGTGGTGAGAGATAAAGATGGAAAAGTGAAGCTTTGCTCCTTTGGGAATTTGAAACTGTCCAAATTTCTCTGGCTTTGTTGTCACCCGAACAGTACCAGTAGCCGGTGGATGCTTACGGAGGCTTTCCTTGAGGGTCTGACCAAGATACTCTAGTTTTGCAATGTCGTCATATTGAATGGTTTCTTTCGTTCCTAAAAGGTTGTCCACTTCATGACATATCCTGTTCAAAAATAGACCAAAAAAATAATTTAGCTATGTAGCTGGCAAGGTTGTTCACGCTGTGTCTACGAGCGTCTAAGGCAGATAGTAGAATGGGGAGGTAGCTAGCTGCTCGCTCGCTCGCAAGCACGCACATAGCAGCGGGGATTGAGAACAGGGGCGTGGGAAGCCATCATCCCCCGCTATTGCGCTCATTCCAAGCTCCCTCGCGCTTCGCGCTCTAGCGAAAAGCCTGTGGAGGAGGCAGGGGTAGCTAGCGCTACTCCTAGTTGCTTTACGCTATGGAAACCAGAGTTAAACCGACAGCGAGAATTAAGCAACATCAATTTTTTTAACTTGACTGACCTGTTTTTCAATGTTTTCATTTAAAAGAGTTTCAAGCAAGGCAAAGCTAAGTTGATTAGCTGTTGTGTCCTGACCTGCAAAATATGACATTGACATAGTATAAACTAGATAGTGTAGAAGAGGACTTGCCTAGTTCCTGTACGACTTTCTCCCAGGCCTTAATTCACAGTCAATTCATTTTGGTGACATATCTGAGACGAATGCTTGGACTACCTGACTCAAAACGGATTGACCGTGGTAAAATATAGAGGCCTAGGTACTAGGCAAGAAGGGGACCAGACTGCTTGTAATCCCCTTTTCTCTTAAGAGCTGATGAGTGTTTATACCCACAATGCGAGTACAAATTAAAGTAGTGTATGGATGGAAATGGGTTGGGTTTCTTCTTGTGTATGCCACATCAGACTGCAAGCAGTCTAGAAGAGCACAGGGGGTGGGAACCTGAGAGTAAAAGGGGTCAGGGAACCGGGAGAGAAGGGGGGGGGGGGGGGGGATGAGAACAACAGCATTGGTAAGATGGAGGAAGTGGGAGAAACAAGGGGATAGGGTGCAGTAACCCAGGGAAAAGGGGGCGGGAGCTGGGAGAAATACAGAAATTGTGAGATGGTGGGAAGAGAAGAAACAGGAAAAATTATAATTAATTATAGCAAAGGAGAAAGTGCAGGGAGCTCTCAAGGAAGTGGGTGGGTACCGGGAGTATAGGGTCAGGGGAGGCAGGAAGTGAAGACCCCCTTCCTCCCCCCCCCCCCCCCCCCCCTAGCACTGATTGTGAAATAATAAATTCAGAAAGTTGCTGACTGTGAGATGGTGAATCTTATAATAATGAAAGAGAGGTGGTCGCTTACGAGAGGTTCAGAATATAGTGATTTGACTGTGGAAATTGTGGTATTTTGGAAAGTGGTCGCTTATGAGAGGTAGTTTTTACGCGAGGTGGTCCCATAGGGACGTTCTACGGAGATCAGGAAGGATAGTTTATTAATTTGAAATCAATCAATACCTCCGAGGAAAAATGTTAGGAATTCATCCACAGCTCTTCAACGCTCTCCTCAGACTGCACGTCAGTTTCTAGAATCATCCCCAGTATATCATTTGGTAATGGCTGACCATTCCTCATGGCTTGCTGTCGCTTTTGTATGCATTCTTTAGCAAGCGTCCGTAAAAAGAGCAGTGACCGAGAAACACTTTTCTGGTATGAACGTTTATAAAATGGCAAGCACAAAAAGGGTTGTTTATAGCTCTCCTCATAGCCCTCTAGGCATTTAAAGAGACAGCTAGAAGTCTCACTATCCGGATCATCTACGCATCTCAATCCATGCTGAATGCAACCTAGGAGGCATAAAAGTTTAAACTCAGCAATTGTAGAACAAATCCAAATACAGTCAACTCTCTCTAAGACGGATATCATCGGGACCGGCACCAACTGTCTGTCTTAGAGAGGTGTCCGGCTTATAGAGAATTTAGTTGCAGTAAAATGACTGAAAAACGGTGTGCAGGGAGCAACACCAGGTGTCCATCTTACGGAGGTGTCCGTTAAGAGAGAGTTGAGTGTAATATTTAATAAATAATTTATTATTTATTTGCTAATAAAAAGGTTAAAAAGTCTGTTTACAAGCCTGGGACGGGTTGTTCAACAAAGTATTAGCGTAACTTTTGATTTCAGTTTGGTAACTGTTTTATTTTATCCAAAAACATCAACAGTGGAAAACACTTTTCTACAAGAGAAATTAAAACCTTGATGAACTTTATTTACAGTTGAATCTCGCTATCTCGAATTTGGTTATCTTGCATTGAACACCCCACTATCTCGAACTCAAACCCATTCCCCTTGCCCTTGTTTTTCAGTCATTTACTATCGGTTATTTCGAACTCCCCGCTATCTCAAACTGTTTTTTGTCCCCTTGAGTGTTCGAGATAGTGGGATTCAACGTTCTGTATTCTTGCAATAATTGCATTAATTTGGTTTTGAACAACTGGACCCCGGTGTATTTATAACAAACATGTTGCAATGATTCAGTAAAAGCTCTGCCCCAATCCAAAGCGAGCAGAAATCCAGTCGGCACAACAAGTACCAGTTGTAGGCAAAATCCTGTCTTGAGCATGCCGTTTTCATCACCAAAGTTGCTAAGCAACATGATTGTATCCTCATCCAGTGTCAGACCCTGAGATTTACTGGTAATGTATGCAAGCAAAACTAACCCTAATCACTCAAATTAGGCTGAGAGTCCACAGTCATTAGCTTAAGGCTGGCTGGTTTTCACTAGCGACATAAGCATATAAACACAAGCAACATACAAACATGCAGTATAAGTATAAATGTGGCGATCATTAGTGCCTTTTGTTAGAACAAATGCTGCTAATGATGAACACATTATTTACTGCGTCTGCGTATGTTGCTTGTGTTTTAAATATGCTTATCTCGTTAGTAAAAATCATACTTTACCTTTCCAATAACATCCAAAGTCGCTTTTTGGAATTCATCAGCCATATCAACGACAGTTTTTCCATCAGCAACCTTCAGCAGCTTGGCGATGAGAGCATCTGCTACAGTGTTGAACTGTGGGATAAGATCTTTCAAATATCCACGATGAAAGGCGGGATTTATCAAGCGCCGCTTTTGCTTCCATATATTATGGTTTAGCTGCGTAAACAGTCCAGATCCAAGAAATCTGAATCTTCCAAACAAGTATGCTACTTTGTTATATGATGACGGTACCTTGGGTAGATTCAAAGTGATAAGTCCATATTTGATCAATTCTGGACTTGATATTACTACAATCGGTGTACACAAATACCACCATACAAACACAGGTCCATAAACAAGAGCGTGATCAAGAAATGTTTCGCAAAGTAGCTGTCCTTTGTCTTTCAGCTCTGAAATGTTCCCATAGAAAAAGCTCTTCCTCTTTGGTCCAGGAATATGTCCGTACTTCCTGTGTTCATTCCACACAAAAAGTATAAACAACATGAAGGCAACAAGCACCGCCGTAAGAGTGCAAAGGCCAATTAATGGTACAGTCCAAGTCAAATTTAAGAGCATCGAAGTCATCGAAGTCATCATGAGAGTAAAGCTGTAAGCTTCCAGTCAGTTTCCAGTCAGTTTCTATTAATTAAAAAAAAAAAGAATTATATTAACAAGATTCCAGCTACAGGGCTGCAAATTCTCTATACTGAATTCCTTTCACATGTACTGGTATTCAAACCCTTTCACATGTATCTCAGCCTTGAACCATTTTTCTAATTACAGGGCTGCAAATAATTTTTTTTCTTGAAAGGGACATAAGTCACCATTATGGTCGGACAAAACAAAAATGAGGTTGGACATCATCAGTACTGCTTGATAAGCGAACCTGCTAATTTAACGCGTTGTCATCGCAGAGTAAACTCCTTTCAGTTCCTACCTCAAAATAATGGAAAAGGAGACTCTGCTAGCAAGGAACTGGACACCCAAGGTGGTAGGAATTAACAGGCACACGTTCGATGGTAACTGAATTTAACCTTAAATAATTTAGGAACTTTGGCTTGCAGCTAAGAGATGAAGTTTTTTGTAGAAAAAATGTTATTTACTAATAATTAGTAAATAACATTTTTCTAGAAAAGCTTCATCTCTTAGCTGCAAGCCAAAGTTCGTTTACTTAAGGTTAAATTCAGTTACCATCGAACCTGTGCCTGATAGCTGTCAAATTAAAAGTGTCTTAATTAATTATTTGGAAACTTACATCTTCATCAACATTTTACTTGAAATATTTTCGCCAATGTTGCCAGGGAGCTCAATGCTAGTGTAAAAACAGAAACCAAATTCACATACCGGTATTTTTTTTTTGCGCCCAATTTGCAAATGGCCGGCGCCCGGCAGAGAGTTGGGGTCTTTTTACCGAGTTGATCCAATTTGTCAAGTTACCTTGATCGTGAAACTAGCGCAACCAATTTTATACAATAAAAGTATGCTTACCCTACCTGTAGACAAGATAAAAGAACAGCAAAAATATATCGATCCGCTTCAGCAAACGACTGACAGACGGACCGCCATCTTGGATTTCAACATCGAGAAGCCTGGAGAGGAATTCATATCCAGGCCCTTTTGTTCGAAAGCTAATCTGCAACTTCGTCCCCAGGGCCATCTCCGCTTTCTTTGGCTAATCTGAAAATTCGGGGAAATTCAAGTCAATCGAGGTTTAATTTTTTCTTGTCAGAAAAAGCAATTTTCACTGATCGTGAATATTTTGTGGAGTTTGACATTGTCAAGTCAAAGCGAAGGACAAAACAACTTCACTGAAAAGTTACAAAGCTGAAATCAAAATTTGCACCAATGCTTTGAGGTCCTTTGAATCGGGACCCCTGAGAATAGTAGGGATCAAAGTACAAGACACCGTCTCTGGCCAAGGGTCTCAGGCCGAGCCAATAGGCTAGACTTGGACCCCCTTACGCCGCCACTTTCTCACAAAACATATCATTGCTCGGATTCAGAAACGAACCCCCAGTAGCAATAATTGTTATAATGGTCGGAAACCCTGGTAGAAAATGTAAAGGAGAGATTCACAAATTTCTGACATTTCTGCGAAATTCATCATATTGATAAAAGTTTATTATGTGAAATTTCAGTTTGAAACCATTTTTTGCACTTTGACAGCACGTGAGTTTTAGAAGTCCACAAAAAATGTTGCAAAACTGCGAAAATCGTGACATAGCAGAAAACGCACATGACAAGGGCCCACACAGACATGTGCGTGACTCCGTAAATGTACTAGACAATTTGTAACAAATCGTGTTGAATGTCCAATTTGGAACTGATAATCGAAAACGCTCTGAATCACGCGCTAGTCACTAGATCACTACGTTTTAAATCTAGCAGATTTCGCAACCAATCAGATGACAGTAAAAATTTTCCCGCCAAGTTTTTGCCAATCACGTGCGCTCAAAAGGTGTTATGGAACGTCATGTGACCCAGGCCTTCTCTTCCTTCTTTCTCTGTGTGTGTGTGTGTCGCTCGCATGTGTACGTGTTGTATAGGAGATGTGTTTTGGAACGAAAACCGTGCAAATGTTGTCGAAAATATTCTCTTTTGGCTCTCGGAAAACTGGCAAGAAGCACAACGATCTCGAACGTAAGTTTAATTTATCAACGACTCCGTTTTGTCGTTTTTACGATCGTCGTAACGATCGCTAACATTTGTTTTGTATATTTCCACAGTGAAACGCCAGACGAAATTCATGCGACGAAAAGGTAGATTATGTAACTAGCTAATATGGCATAATTTTTATCAGTCTGTGTCAGTCGAACTTCAGTTGAAATATCGCTGTTAGCGGGGTTTACCGCTGTTCCGTTAGAGTATTTATAGAGTGTTTATTGCAGGTTGCGTTTTCGTGACTTCAGAAACTTGCTTGCTTGTAAATGATGTGTAAGCACTATTGATTTAACATACGTGTACATATAACATGCGAAGATCAGGCTGTATAAAATTTTTGTGCCATTTAGTGCATGTGGATCAATCGACATCGCGGAATTTTCTCGTGTTTTATTATTTTTTTCAACGCGAACGTAAAAAATGTTCTAGAAGCGTACGTTATGAATGAAAGCCAAAGAAAGCGACATGTTTATGCAAATTTTTACTCCGTATTAGTTTAAATTCCAACTGTAAACCTTCGCCAATTCATCGGTTTCAGCATTTTGGAATTTTTTGTTAATCGAGTTAAGCTTTATGTTATTCCTTTTATGGCACCCGAAATGTTGTTTTTCCCATGCAATATTTGCTTGAGTGATGGTATAATTCGTCGAGCTTGAATGGTTTACCTTCGCGTATAGAACACGCGAATTGAATTAGACGGGAGCTAGATATGAATACAGGACAACATTTGAGACTGTGAAATCATGCCAGATAAATTGTACAGCATACATTGCTGCCTGACCTCAAAGCTCGTGACATAAATTTTTGGCATATTATCTGTTGCATTGTTTTGCCATCACAGATCGTTTGTATTGCATGATTGTAGCTCTGCGGGACAAAGGTCGATTGATCTATAGTTTATGATTATGTCTGAGGAGTATTTAACTGGAGCTTACCGTAGATTCATTTGTCTGAGTATGTTGATAATAAAAACAACTTCAACTGATATAATCACCTTGATTTTTTTTTTAAAGAAATGTTGAGCTTGGTAGAATTATGATAAAAGATGTTACTACTAATCTACTACTGCTACGTATAATACTACAGTTGAACCTCCCTAAGTGGACACCCTCGTGACCAGAAGAAGTGTCCATTTAAGAGGTGTTCGCTTATGGAAGGTTAAAAATGTGGTGTTTGTATGTAGCTGGGTACATGACTAAGTGTCCCCTTACAAGAAGTGTCCGCCTATGGGAGGTGTCTATTAGCTGAGGTTCAACTGTTTTTTTTTCCTGAGTAGCTTGTGGCACTGACTGATAAACATCTTTCTCATATTTCTACCAAGCTTAAAATTAACCATCATTAACCATCCCAAGAGTGCTAAGTTCAAAACTGAGGAAAAAATCTTGAATTTTATTTTGCAAATTATCAAAAACAAACAGCACCACATGAAAGTACTGCTCAATAGCTTCCATTTGAATGGTCACACATTAGGGTTTCATCCACAGACTTAAAAGGTACAACCAAATTTATTGACTCAAGATTTGACTCTGGGAGTGAAAGGGTTAAACTTCCCACACATGTCTCACATATCGACAAATCTAATTTTAGCAGTACTTTATGCCGGAAGTTTGTCACATTAATTCGAACCTACGTAGTTATAAGGCTTAAGCTCCCCACAAGTCTCCTGTAGCTCAGTGCTAGGACAATCTGACCGGTATGCGGAAGGTCATTGGTTTTGACTCCTGTTGGAATGACTCAGATTTTTTTTCAAGTAGCTAATGCGTCACTGACTGATAAACATCTTTCTCATAGATTAGTATTATCCTCTTTCGTTTTGAGTAACTTTCCAAATAACTACTATTCTAAACATCCTGGTTGTTGGGATCACAAGAAACTAAATTATATTATTAAATTATTACTATAAAAATTATTGTTAATATTTACCAGCCAAGGCAACTCTTCAAATAATATTTTATACCTTGTTAAACATGATAAAAAAAGTTGAATGTATTTTTAGCGAGACAGGATATGGTAACAATAATAATGTGATATTGCGTAGCAAATCAGTGACAGTATTCGACGGTATACATAGGTTGTCTGTAAAGAATATTCACTAAAAGCTGTTTCTTCTGATCGTGAAATAAGTGTCTGAATTGACCATGTCCTACATATAGATTCTAGTCAAAATATTTCATACTGTTAACATTCGGAAATGCAAGGTACAAAGTCCGTTTTTATCCTTATTTTTTTCCCATTTTGGTCTAGGCCCTTTCCGCAGTTGGTAAAAGATAAGATAAGAGTTTTGGTGTTCAAGGATTGTGATCGCAAAGGAAGACTCTGTTGTTTGATTCTAAGGCAGTTTTGAGGGATCTCAATCCGCAGGTAAGATAAATAATGATAATAATAATATAATAATTACACAGTTGAGCCTCGCTATCTCGAACTCAGTTATCTCGGAACACAGGCACGGCTAGATCTCAAACTCCATTCCATTTCCCTTGCTCTTGTTTTTCAGTCATTTACTATCAGCTATCTCGAACTCCCCACTATCTCGAACTGTTTTTCGTTTCCCTTGAGGGTTCGAGATAGCAGGGTTCAACTGTATTTTATATATTACTGTAGTTGCAAGTTGAGAACCATAGACTAGATGACACTCACAAGTAAGGGGGTGGGAGAGGGATTTGGATGGGAACCCGGAGTATAGAGGGGGTAGGAAGTCCATGTGACCCAAAGTGGCAGGAAGTGGGGAAATGGAAAAAATTTGCAATATTTTGTAATTTTTCGCAATAGCAAAAGCACAAAGAGGTGAAAACCACTAAGGAAGGAGCAGGAACCAGGAGTAACATGTATATTCCACTGTCCCCTCCCACTCACAAGTCACTCTGAATGTAAAGTAAATCACTTTTTTAAATACAGTAATTAATTTACAATGTGTCATAATTTACATGTATATTCTAATGAGAGTGTTTTACGTCACCAGGATGCAGTTCAAAACAGAGGCATTGACGTGGAACAAGGATGCAAGCGATTATCCGGGGTCCAAAAGTGGAACCAAAGGAAACAAATCTCCATTGCAGAGACCCAAATTACAGGTCAGTAGCACTGTATAGTTTTAGGGGAGGTGGAATGCGATGACACGTGTACATATAGGTCCTACATGTATGTCAGTCCATCATGATCAGTTTGCACATTTTTTGTGTGCTTTGACCAGAATAAATTAAAATACTGATACATTGTAGCTTACTTTTTGGCAATTTTAATGTGGGAGACATGGGGACACAATTAGCGCATTCAACTCTGGATCGAGTGGTCTGTGTTTGAGTGTTGGCCAGGGTCATTGTGTTGTGTTTCTTGGGCAATACACCTCTCACAGTGCCTCTCTCTGCCCCAGGAGTACATGTATAAATATTGTTGGTACCAGCAAACTGTTAGGGAAACCTGACGAAATGCTGGGGGTAACCTGTGATGGACTAGCATCCCATCCTATGAAATCTGGGATAAGCTCCAACAGTATGGGCTAGTTTGGCTCGAGTGCATCTTATCATATCCTTGCTGATATTAATCTTTTGTGTTGTAATTTTAGCAGCCACGCCCAAGTCATGATGCCAAAATGCTGGGAGAAATGATCTTTGGCTCTGTAGCAATGACCTACAAAGGGCAGACGGTCAAAGTCCATGAAATAAGGTACAATGTACATGTAGGTTATTAACCCTTTCACTCCCAAGAGTGCCAAAGCTCAAAATTGAAAAAAATCTCAAATTTCATTTTGCAAGATAAAAAACAAACAGTACCACATGTAAGAATCAGAACGGTCTGATCCTTATGCTTTTGATTTTGATTTGTAACTTGTTTGTATTGAATATTGCACTTCTGAATCCTGTTCCAACTCTGTTGCTAAGTGTAAATCAGCTATTACACTCACTGATGTTTTTCTTTCCAACATTCAATACATGATTGTATACTGTATGTATCTATATAATGGCTGTACTAATTAATTATTTTACTCTAGAACTCCACATCAGCTTCTGCTGACCAATGTCTTTGCTGTTAAACCAAGAATTGTCATGCCTAACTGTTGTAAGTGATAGTTTGCACAATGTTACTTTCTAATTGACATACATTGTAATGCTGAATGTCCATTGTCCACGTAGTATGGAGAACTCTACTAACTTCTTTCAGATAGTGGAGTGAGCACAAAATGCGCAAACAGCAGGAATGGGGCCGAGCGGAGAAGTGAACGGGAAGAAGAGAGCAAGAGGGACTGCCGACTCTTTCTCTCCTCTTCTTCTTCTTCGCTCACTTCTGCTTGCCCATTTTCAATCGCTTGCGCTTTGTGCTTGATTTCTGCTCGTTTGTGCTTCGCTCTTGTTCCACCATCCGAAAGAGGGACTGCTTGCAGTCTAGGAGAACTCTGAAATATTATTTTTAGAGTGTGCTTGTGTCACTGACGTGAAAAAATGTCTTTGTTTTGAGACAAACCTTCTGGATACACAATCAAACTCATTTGCTGTGCACCTGACAGTCTTGGAACTCTGCAGAATCGTTCTTATAGTAATGTAGCCTCCTCCGCAGGCAACTCCTGGGTCTACGAGGTCTGGGGCAAAAGAGCGGGCACTGGGGCCGAGGCGAGCAACTCTTCCTTCCTTTTCCTCTCTTCCTGTCCCCCACCCCACTCAGTCACCTTTTGTCCTCCGTACCAGTCTCTTACTCGTGCCTTTATGTAAGAGTTGCCTGCGGAGGAGGCTAATAGTAATGTACGTACTAGATCTTTGTAACTACATGTAGATGCACTGTGAATGAAGGTTGATTTTCTTGTTTGGTTTTTCTCTGTTTCAGTGATGGCAGTGACTACTTAAGCACCAGCAGTCAAGTGGATTCAGTGCTAGATGAAAGTACAAGAATAGAGCCTGACTGCGCTTCCTTATCATCACAGAGTAGCTTTTCTAAAGAAGATTCAGTTCTCGGTTAGTATTCACTTGTCCATAGGACTTTCCTTACAGTACTCACCAAACTTAAAATTAAATATTACCAGCTATTACCAGCTTTGCCATGTGTTTAGAGTAAGGAAGGCCCAAAATTCTGCAAGACAGCACTTGTTTTACTTGTGTATAACTCTCAAAAAGCGGATCTCTTAGTATACTCAGCTATCCACACATTCACTAGCAAGATTGGGTGCTCACTGTGTTTTCTTTCAGGGACTTCCTCTAAGCCAATGGCTGTTCCAGGATCTTCGCCGATACTTGTTATTGATGCTGATGGGGACAGTGGATTCACAGCATCTGTTGAAAGTAAGCTCACATATTGAACAATAAGTTAATGAAAGGACTGGTGGCTTAAATGAATCACTAATAGGTCAAACTTTACCTTTTATGCATGAAGGCACGGTAGCATTGAAAATGGTCAGCGCATTGCACTCCGATCGAGTGGTCCAGGTTTGAGCCCTGGGTTATTGTGTTGTGTTCTTGGGCAAGATACAGTTACTTAGAACTCTCATAATTGCCTCTAGAGCTCCCTACCCAGGAGTATTAAATGGGTCCCAGCGAATTGCTAGCCAGCCAACCTGACAAAATGCTGGGGGTTACCTGCGATGGACTAGCATCCCATCCAGGGGAAGAAGTGATACTCCTATAGTCACTCCATGCTACATGTATGGCAACCAGAGTTAAGCGGTGCATGATATGCCACTTGGCTTGTATACAGAACAGACGTTTAACTTTTTACCTTTTATTCTCTTTAAGGTACTTATCTGGAAGATAATCTAGCGTCATTTTTTACGCCAGCTTCCTCCCCTTGTGGTAGTTATCACAGGCGTCTTCATCGCAGTCATGTTACTAGTATTGACCACAGTTTGGAAGGAAAAGTGAAGAATCGTCTGAAGAAGTGAGTTGTAAAATTTATGTTAAATGAAATGTGAAAATAAAGGCAATTTATTTTCACAAAAATTTACTTCTTTGAGCCTTATTTTCTCTGAAATCACAAAAATAAAGCCTCATGAAATATGGGTCTGTCGATTTTGTGAAATTAAGTATGTGCAATTTAAATTGGTGAGAATAAGGTAACTAATGGTTCATTTTCATGTACATTAAGTGCAGGCTGAATGAGAGCTCTGTTTGTTACTCCCTATTTAACCTTTTTGGTCTCGTTTTTTTTTTTGTGTGACAGATTTCCCCGCTCATGAGACGAAGGCCGAAGTTGGGTATTGGAATAATTTTTGCTCTTGGTGACAATGAAGAAAAGAGCAGGTACATAAAATATGATGCATTTGTATTATTTTTAGACACAAATTGATTAATGGTTCAATCCTATCAGCATAAATATTATTAGCAACCTTTAGATCAGAGTATGAGTATGAGATTGACTATGAGTGTGACTTTTGAATTTCAAATCAGTCATGTTCCCAGAGCCCTCGCTCCTCCCTGTTGCTGACCAGTAGAGAAGGAGGCTCTAGGAACAAGATTGGCGTTAGACATGTTGGTGTAAACCCAGCGCACTAGGTTTGAAAAGTCGTACTCGTTTCTCAATCTCGTACTCGTAAGTTCTGATCTAAAGGTCCCTAGTATGTGATGCAGAACCAAACTCCTTGTAAACTTATTTGCTGACTTTGTTTAACAGGATGCAAGCTTCAAGTTGTTTTTTGTTTCTTTACAGAGCACTTCAAGGTTTCTTTTTTGCTCATTTTCCTTTGTTTGAGTCGCATGTTAACGATTAAGACTGGCTGTCGAGAATGCTTGCTTCTTGAAAACAAAATCATTTTCAAGTCTGGTCATTGAGGTAAGGATTAATGTACATATTTGTAGATTAAAAAATATTTTTGAGATAGAGATTGGAATTTAACATTTCTTTGTCTTTTTTTGCCAGAAAAATAATAAAAAATTAAATTGTAAGAATTATTTTGCAAGATTTTTATTTGCAGCACTGTGTACCATTTGTCAGGAATAGTCTTGTGTAGATCAGTAAGGCTTGTTATTGTTTGCTATAGAAACCAGAGTTAGCAGTGGCCTGATAAGCCACTTGGCTTGTAGACAGAGTTAATGTTTAACCTTTAATTTATATCAACAGGCGGTACAAGCATTCAGAGAGAACATCCACAACCTTATTGCAGCACCAAGACTCAAGGTAACCAAGAGTGAGAATAATCCGGTCTGATACTTCATTATGACGATGATGTCAATTCAGATAAGATTCAAAATAGTGTTCTTTACATACTGCAGGTCCGCAGTGTGGCAATGAATGTCACAATCACTTGTCATGAAAATATTTTCCTACCCTTGAAGTTTGTCACATTTTAACCTGCATAGTTATACAATGTATACAGTCAAGTAGGCTTAGCTCCCACAAGTCTCCTGTAGCTCAGTGGTAGACCTGTGGTGCGGAAGGTCATAGGTTCGACTCCCGTTGGGAGAACTCAGAAATCTTTTTCTAAGTAGCTTGTGTCACAGACCAGATAAACATCTTTGTCATTTTCCAACCTGTTACAGTGCTGCTACTGTTACCGGGGCCACTTAAACTAAACTAACCAATCAGATTACAGGAAACGAACAATGCATTCCATTAAATTTTGCGCTTTGTGTAATTGTTTTCTCCTTGCTGTTAATTGGCTCAAAAGATTTTAGTTGGAATGCATTGTTTGTTTCCTGTAATCTGATTGGTTAGTTTAAGTTGCCCCGGTAACAGTATCAGCACTGTAACATACAAATCACAGTGGTGACCAAATCATGTAGCTATCATTTTTTTTTTTAATTTTCTACATTACTTTCTTCCAGGAACCGGTGTGGTTAAACATGATGACACATTCTTCACACCGCTCTCATCTGTGTGAGAAATTCATGGTGCAGTTGGTTGATTGCCTCAGAATCGGAAACAGCAGAGAAACAAACTTGTAAGACGTGTTGCATTATGCATTCAGGCACTGTAGGGACATATCAATATGGTAGTAATCACTGTAGACTACAATTTTCAATTATTTTGTTATATTCTGTAGAATTCCAAAAGTAGTAGCAAACCCTGTAAGTAACTACCCCCTCCCCTCCCTTCCCCCGAAAGTAACTTGTAACAAGTTTCAGCAATCTTCTAGTAATTCTCAAAAGTAACAACCCCTCAAAAAATAGCGACCACCTGAAAGCAGCGATCTCCCCCCCCCCCCCCCCCCCCCCTCTAAAAAGTGAAAACCATGCTTAGTTGTAAATGGACATGTTACAGCTGCGGCAATTTTGAACTTACTCTGATTAAATGAAAGCATACATTTCAAACATATTTGTATTCCAAATTTATGTGTAACTCAAGATTGTTACAACAGCACGTACAACTTGTAGGTAATGCCGTGGGAGTAAAATATATGTTATTTTGTGTTAACACAAATTGTATTTAATTTACCAGTTTCATGGCTGCGGTACTGACTGCTGTTTTACAATACCACCTTGCGTGGGTGTCAACTGTAATGCCTGCTGGAGCAGCTCCTAGCCGTGCTTACTTGGATAAACATTCATCCAAAACTGTAAGTTGGGCTTCCTAATTATTTTTAATATATAATTATAATAAATAAAATATAAATATTTTTAATATTATTTATCCTTAATAATTTTTTTGATATTTTTTAGAAATGACTAGAATATTGAGCTCTTCTCATGTTGTTTGTTGTTTTGTTGTTATTATGTTTCTAGCTGGATCTACTTGCTCAGTCACACCCTTACAATCCACTGTGGGCCCAGTTAGGGTAAGACTCAGTGTTTATTCTCTATACTGATTTCATTTCACATGTACTGGTATTCAAACCCTTTCACGTGTATCTCAGCCTTGAACCATTTTTCTAATTAAGTAAAAATCAAGAACAAAGCACTCAGCACTCAGCACTCAAACCTGGACTGCTTGATCACATTAACATCTACCTTATTACACTTTATTTTCGCGACACTTAATTTTGCGATTTGGGGATGGTCATATTTCGCGACCTGACTTTATTTTTGCGATTTTGTTAAATTTGTAGAATCTGAGTCACTTTATTTTCACGATTTCTTCGCTAAATCAATCATTTACCTTCGCTATTTGACTTAAAAACAAAAATAAACCAGACTACGTATAATTTTTTGTATTTGATTTGTATTTCTCTTATGCTCATAATCATGGCACACCAGTTGGTGCAAAGGAGATTGATTATGAGGACGACGAAGACATTGAATAAGTGGACTCACTTAAAGCTTACATGTATATGTATGGTCAGTTAATTTTCGCGCTTGCAAATTTTCATGACACTTATTAATAATTTTCATGACATCAAATTTTTCGCAATTTTCTGAAAATCGCGAAATTAAAGTGTCCCGAAAATAAAGTGTAATAAGGTAACCATTAGGCCACCACACCTCCTTCAGGGAAGGAGGCTTCTAATTAACAATTAGATTATGAGCTCGAGATTTCTATGATGTGATAGTTGATTCGGCCTACGGCCTCATCAACTATCACATCATAGAAATCTCGAGCTCATAATCTAATTGTTTTAGTAAAAATCATAACAATTGTCTAGTATTAACTCTAAATCTTCTTCCGAAACTTCGGAGAAATGAGAAGAAACCGCAATTTTGTAGACGACCTCCAGCCACTGCACACTAATGGCTGATAGTGTACGAGTAGCTCAGCCAATCAGATTGTCTCATTTGCATTAGTGTACTAGTAGATTTTTACTAATAATAATTATTATTGATTCTAATATGTGTGTTCCCAATGTTTATTTTCTAGGGACTTGTATGGAGCTGTTGGATTTCCTCTTCGAGTGGCAAGAACTGTCGTGGTTGGAAAAGACTCCAGGCTTGTTGAACAAGTGTTGAATATTCTTAGTTATTTTATAAGATGTACTGAAGTGTTTGAGCATGTCCAGAAAATAGACGAAGGAAGCAAAGATGGTGCCCAGGACAAAGACTCTAATTTTGGAGAGAGTGTTTGTTCCCAATGTGGAAATAAGTCTCTGTCTGAATTTGAAAATTCCAGCAAAAGTTGTAGCGTAAGCAGCGAGAGTGGAATTTGTCCAAAGTGTAAACAGAATTGTGATGGTAAATGCTCACTACAAGGTGACCTAAGAGATTGCAAAGAGGATAAAGAATCTCTAAATGAACAGATTTTAACACAGTTGCAAGTTACGCATGGAGTAACGCATTGCTTGAAGTGTAATGGAAGAATCAATAGCAATTCCTTGGAGAAGCTGCCTGGTGTTGAAATACTGCAGTCTAACTGCACTTGTAACAGGATTTCTAATGGTGGTGGAGTTACAAAAGAATTGAAACATTTTATTAAGGATGCAAACCTGTTAGCCATGACCAATCACCATGGTAAAGCGTTTCAATGTTACTGCTGCAAGGAGCCGACAGAAATTGATAGCATCTTGTCCAAAGGAACAAATTTTAAATGCTACTGTGAATCAGAATGTGATACTGACAAGAATCAAGGAAAACAGGACTCCACGAGAGAGTTTTCCAAGGCACACGTTTGCGTTAATTGTTTAGAAAACCTCCTATCTTTGCAGAAATGCAAGGGTGACCACCAGACTGAAACAAATGCTCGTCTAGCAAGAATTGCAAAAATGTCGCAGGGTGTTCCAAGCCAGGACAATTTAGGTGGCTGTAATGGACACACGAACAATCGTATCTCTGAGACGGACAGTTGTGTTTCTGATGACACGGATATAGCGTCAATTAGAAGTAGTGCGTTAGAAAAATGTGCAGATGTCGAGGAGACTATTGCATCTTATGGACGGAGTGGCTCTGCTGATTCCGGCATTCATCAAAGTCCATTAAATTCACCATGTGCTCAGCGACCTGTGGATTTTCCAAATGTTGTGTCGCATCAAGAAGAGGATGAACTGATTCCTGAGGAACTTCCTCTTCCAAGGTATACATTTGTAAGCCTTTCACTCCCAAGAGTGCTAAGTTCAATACAGGGGAAAATCTTTATGTTGCCGAATTGTCAAAAACAAACAGTACCACATGAACGTGCTGCTCAGTAGCTTTCATTTGAATGATCACACACCAGGGTTTCATCCACAGACTCCCATTTATTGACTCAAGGTTTGACTCTGATGCCTCATTCAGTGTTCCAGATACTTAAGAGAGGTGTCAAAAACACAACAAGCTCAGCTACCTGACCCAACAAATTAAAAAAAAAAAACTTCAGATGATTTGGTGAGGTCTATTGACCCATTGCAATTCCTCATTGACACCTTACCTTTCAAACTTATCTGGAACCCTGCTCATTCTACTCACTACAAATACTCTTTTCTCAGATTCGGCCATCTTCCTTTGTAATCATTATGATACTAATGATGAATAAATTATGACTTGTTTGTTCTTTCAGGATTGAGAATGTGAACTGTTGTCCTAATCCTGACAGGTGAGACATTTAACAAGTGCTCTCTGTCTTGTGTAACTCCTTGTTCAACAATTAGAAAATTCAACTTCACCACATAATTGATAACATTGGATATCCTCAAGAGAGGATGAACTAAGAGAAGGATTCCATGATAATTTTTTTGAAATTTATATATTAATTACATTGTAGTTTTGTGCCATGCGGTGAAAGTTATATTTTTAATTTCCTTCTGATTGAGGCTCCGACATCACGTTACTCAAACTGACCAATCAGGTGGTGCTCTTAAAATAGCTCAGCTATATATGGACTGAAATTTAAAAAATTATCATTGGAAGAGATCCATCCCGGATCCATGTATGGGGGAATGCTTCTCTTAGATCATCCTGTCTAGATATTCTGTAACAAAACTGGGAATCAACTGTTGTTATTTTACAGCAAATCAGATGAATGGAGAAGCTTCAACAATTTTGGACGATCAATGTTTGCTGGGTAAGCTGACAGATGTTTCTTTGCATTGAATTGCCAGAGCAGTTTTCAATTGAGTGCCATGGAACACTGGGGCTATAAAGAATTAATTAAACCAACAGAGTGCTTCTGCCAATCAGTATTCATTGCAAAGTTGTTTGTTTATTTTTAGTAAAGCTCCTAACCTTCTCTTAATTCTTTTGTCTGCAGAATTGTCGACAGTTATTTACCTGACTTGGTTCTTCAAGGGGTTCAAGAAAACGACTTTCGTGGAAGACTGTCAACCGACTTGAAGCTTTCATTGCAGGTATTGACCTGAATTCTCAATCTTGTGTGTCCAAGCAGCCATTAGCTGGATCTGGCTTTGCTACTTTTTTTAGTGTAATGATGGCCCAGTCTAGCCAGAATTTCAGTCGCTTCCTCTGGTCGCTTACTCTCGAGAAAGATCATGGGAGCTAAACAAGACAAAGTGATACAGTCGAAGATCTCTGAGCAGACACTCTCGTAAGCGGACAGCTCTACTTACGGCCGCCTTGACAAAACCCTGTTTGAACTCTCGCTCATACAAACTCTGTATTTACACATTCCCGTAAACGGCCAGCTCCAGTTGCGGACATTTTTCTGCTTCCTGTGGGTGTCCGCTTACGGGAGCTTCCAGTGTACCTCACACTGTTTAATTCCTAAGAAACAACGAACATTCATGTCATGTGTGCAAACACTTCAGCTAGCATGGGAGAAATGTGAGCCTCTCTATGGGTTTTTCCGACCAAATCGAAGCCGCGACGATTCCCATTAATAAAACGACAATCTTAGAGATTAATTGAAGCGATGATTTGAAAATTATCCATGTGGTCAGATACAATGTGACATTACATACCTCATTCAAACTAGTCATGAATCTAATCAGAATTGTTATAATTTGTTATACAGCATTCAGTTGTCGATGATCCTGTATCAGAAGCCGTGTGCATCATTGCCAACACAGATAGATGGTGAGTGAATATTGCTGCTTGTTGCATTTCTACCTGCAGTCAGCCTGTATGCCTTTGAGAGGAATGATTGAATCTTAACCCTTTCACTCCCAGGAGTGTCAAAGCTGAAAATTAGCAAAAATTCCTAAATTGCATTTTCAAGAGAAGGAAAAATAATCAGTGGCACATGAAAGTACTGCTCAATAGCTTTCATTTGAATGGTCACACACTAGGGTTTCATCCACAGACTTAAAGTTAGAATCACCTTGTACAGCACAATAAACAGTACCACATGAAAGTACTGCTCAATAGCTTTCATTTGAATGGTCACACACCAGGGTTTCATCCACAGACTTAAAAGTTAGAACCACCTTGTACAGCATAATAAACAGTACCACATGAAAGTACTGCTCAATAGCTTTCATTTGAATGATCACACACTAGGGTTTCATCCACAGACTTAAAAGTTAGAACCACCTGTACAGCATAATAAACAGTACCACTTGAAAGTACTGCTCAATAGCTTTCATTTGAATGGTTTCATCCACAGACGTAAAAGTTAGAAACAATAATTCACTTGATGATGGTCTATACTCATTTTATAGAAAGAGGATGATTACTAGACTTAAAACATGCAGCAACAACAAAAATAGGTCACCATGCTCGTTTATGCTCAGTTATTAAAAATCATAGAGGCTTTGCAGTTAATTTACTGTGTGATTCTTTGGTTTGGTTATAGGACTTGTGAGGTTGTCTCTGTGAAGAAAAACAGGAAGCAACCAACCAGGTAAAACATATCGAAAGACGTCTATTTAGCAGAGAGCGCGTACTTGAATATGATGATATACTGTAAAATTCCTTAAAGTAATATAAAGCCCACCTTCCCGAAACCCCCCCCCCCCCCCCCCACGTAAGAAGCCCCCCAAGTCTAAGACACCAAAATGTTTCCATAACAAGGACCCTCCCCCCCCCCCCGAAGATAAACTCATGGGCTTATATTTAGATTAAGCTCCAAAGACAGACACCTTATTGTAGAACTTGTTTTGTATTTTTTGTAGTTATGCTCAGAGACTTGTGATGTTCTTTTGATGACTGTAGAACTTGTTTATGTTTCATATCATGTTTAGAGAGTTGTACCATACAGTCTCCTTGTCTGCTCCTTACATTTGACTGATTAGTTTCTAAATTCTTTGAACTAGTATACTTGAGTCATCATTGGTAATTTAAGGAGAAATCGGGTTTTGATCACTTTAGAGATGGAACTGGACTAGCGCCATGCTTACTGCCGATTTTAATAAATATTTCTAAATTTCATTCGTTTGCTATCTTTCAGCGATCCTGTTCATGTACAACAAGTCGAAGTGTCCAACTTGGTTTTCTCTATGTTGTCTTCGCTGAGCGGCCTCTGCGATATCAAAATGTCTGCCGAGTTTGTAAGTGCTAGTGTGATGAATTTTTCTATCGTCTTCCTTTTATTATTATTATTATTTGCAAATAATGCTTACCTTGTCAATTTCTAACTTTTTAAATGTAAAGTCAAGGCGCTAGACATCGTAATGACAAAATAGATAATACAGTGAACCTCTACTTTGGGACACCTCCATTAAGGGGACACCTCCTTTAAGGGACACAAACTTTTTGCCCGGCAAAATTAAAACTGATATAATCTTTGTAATATATTAACCTCTATTAAAGGGACACCTCTATTAAGGGACACCTCTCCTTGTCCCGAGGTGTCCCCCTTAATGGACGTTTCACTGTATACACTGTATATACTGCAAGTAGTATATTAATAAATTCTCTATTTTTGTTGTTAACTTTTGCAGTGTCTAATGCACCTGGAAGATAAACTGAAAGAAATCTACCTGAAAAGCAAGGTACGATGACATGTTATATACGTAAATGAACGTGTAATGTTTGCATCAGGTACACCTCCTGGGGAGGGGGAAGGAGGGAGGTACTCCCCTATATAAGCTATATAGCTATGTGCCGCCCAAAAGGGTATGATTTTTTAGCCGTTTTGTTGAAAACGGGCATAGATTTTGAACATTTTGGTCTCAAATTGGGTATGTTTTGCTTGCTTGTCCGAAATAGGGTATAGATGTTTGCCATTTTGACTTGCACAGGGCGAAAATGTTAAGGGTCAGCTCTGAAATTGGGCAGGGAAAATCGCATATTTTGGTCTGAAAATGGGTAGAGTTTAAAAAATTGAATTATTTGGGTCGTCACGCAACGCTGCTCTCCACCAGTGGGAAAGAAGCATTGCGTGACAATCCAAATAACGGCTGTAAAGGAGACTATAGTATTCAAACGGAGGACGGTGACTCGTCTTGGCCTGAAGAGCTCGTAGAATAACAAATATGGAACAATTGTTTTCTTTCCTTTTACAGGTTATAACAGAAAGGCTGAGAGACAGAAGGAAGGTGTTGACTCGTGACGAACTCACAAAAATGCTCGGGTAAGTTGTGTCAATGAATGTTTTGGTCTGTTTTTTTTTTTAAACAAACCGTGGGTGTCATCTTGTTTAAGCTACATAGTCATTCGGTGTTGTGAGAACCATTGAAGACAACGCACGCGATGCAGAAACATACAATTGTACAGTGGAATCCCGATTTCTCGAATCCTCGATTTCTCAAAAAAAAAAACCGGTAACTCGAACCAAAAGTCGTTTCCCTTGGATTTGTTTCACCGTAACTTTACCCCGTTATTTCGAACTCCCATTTTCGTTTCCCTTGGAGGTTCAAGAAATCGGGATTCCCTGTATTCACATTGAAACCGGGGGTGGGGGTGAGGAGGGGGGGGGGGGGCTTAATATTAATAGAGGGAGGGACTTATTAGGGGGGGGGGGGGGGGAAGGGGGCAACCTCGTTCCCAGGGGGGCGGGAAGATGAGAGACCCTGGGAACGAGGTTGGGGGGGGGGGGGCGGGCTATTTAGAAGGGGGCTTTATAGAAGGAGGGAGCTAAAATAGAGGGAATACGGTAATTCTCGAGAACATTGAATTAAAAACGTTTTCTTTTCGTATTGTGTTTCAGTGTGGATGACAATGACGTACCATTGTTGCTTGCAGTAGCTAGTGCCCACTCCCCACAGACCGTGCCGCTAGCCAGCTGACACCAAATCGTATGGTTTCGATGAAAAGCCACAATTGCGTGACAAGCGTGACACACTTGGCCAGATTTGCCCCAATGTGACATTTGCTATTTCAGCACAACATCACATTCTCCACATATGGATCGTGAGAATCTATGCATTCTGTTATTCAGATCAATTATTTAATGGATAGCTTATTCCAACCGCTGGAAAAGTATTATAGTATCAAAATTTCATGTGGAAAACGTGACCTCGAAGATTTTCACCATCACTAGCGTGACGTAGCGTGACAGTAGCTTTCATTACAAAGCAACGTTTTCTGTACAGTTCTTGCGAAGCTTCATCTCACAAGCACGACTTGTGAGCCTTCAAAGGCGTTGATTTGTAACACGAAAGCAATGACGAAATAATAACCTATCACTAACAACAACAGTTGGGATGACGATGTTATCATATATATAGCCTGCGGTTTGTGGGCTTGTGATTGTTTATCTCCTTCGAGTGTTTAGCCACCATCTTGGATTCGCAAAACGTGGAGAGTTGGGGCGAGTGAACAGGGCAAGGAGGGGGCGGGGTTGACTCCCTCTCCCTTCGCCGTTCTTTTGCACTCGCCCCAAGCCTCCGATGTTTTCCTAATCCAAGATGGCGGCTTATAAACACTCGATGGAAATTCAGCGCTCGCTCGTCCAAAATACGCCTGTTTTGCAGGATATCATATATAGTACATGAACGCTGGAAATATCCGATAGGATCGAGGAATAGGTTAGCTTCGCGGTGGATGTATAACCTCTGTGTCAAAGATTTTTTTTTTTGCTAAATGACTTTTTTACGCTTGCCTGTAAAAAACGAAGTTTCCTTTCTTGCTTGCTTTTCATGGGTGTGTGGGATATTTTAATTTGCAAGCTCGTAGAAAAATTTTCTCCTTCACCGCCGTTATTAGGGAGTTTAAGCAACCACGACCGCAACGCCGATTAAAAAATTAATTTATATTTTTTTCAGAATCTCGCGAATCTCTAGTTCATTCAGTTTGTCTATCGGTGTTAGAACTATCCTCATCTAAATACGAAAAAGGCAACGTTCAATTCCAAAGGAAAACTTAAAAATTTCGCCATTGTGGTTCACTTTCTCCGAAAACCCAGAATTTGGTCATTTCACGTTGTTGTTTTACAGAGGACGGCTAAGAAATGTACCAAATCGTATAACGCACGAGCAGAGCCGTTGTACCTTCTTGTTGAACGACGTTACCGTTGTGGTTTCCTTGAATTCCCTAATTATAACGGCTGTGAAAAATCACTGACCAATCACAACAGACGAAACCAAAATAAGGAACCAATCAGAACTCGAAGCAAATGCATATAACCGGCGCCAAGCGCGGGAACACGCGTGCAACCAAGTCACGATTAGTTTTAGTTTGGCATCTGATTGGTTAAGAAAGTGGCGCGAGTTTTTCAAACCAATTAGAGAGCGTAGTAAAGCAAAGCCAAAGCCAAAGCAAACGCATATTACTTTCGACACTCAATTGAAAACCGCTCTCTACAAGCACAGAAACATTTTCTACGGGTTGTTTTCTCAAGAAAATAGGTAAACATTTTATGACGTGTTTCTTTAGAAAGTTTGCTAGAACTGGAAACAGCTATGAATGAAACAGCATTTTCTTGTCCTATCAGACTTTATATCCACTTATGTTGTTGTAACTCTGTTAACACAGAAAATATCAGGACACGGTTATTATGGGAGTGTAAGAAACGACGGGATTACTTGATGGAAAAATCAACGGGTTCTTTTCTCAGATCTCACGGGATCTTGTTTTGGGTGTAAAGAACACACCTATCCCGGCTCACTCCTGACAATATCCGAACAGCGAAAATACTCGACAGCAAAGTCAAAACACTTGTATTTAATATGTTTTAATGCATAAAAGTTGTAAATTTAATAATGGTAAAAGGTGATAGCCATACATATAGGTCGCATATTCACAATATCATAATTATACTGACTTTAGTCGTTTAAAGATGATTTCCAGTCCGTACTGCGCAATCTCCGCCTGTTATGTTTATGGGTCGCATACGAAGGAATGTAAATACTAGCGAAAATAGAAATTGTTGTACAAACTTACATTTTTCTTCATTATTAACGCCAGATATCCTTGCCAAACAATAATAACGAGTAGAAGAACCTCGGCGTTATCCAAAACCGCCGTTTTAGCTCATGGAGCATTCAGGAACTCAACGACACGTAATGGCGGACTCAAAAACTTCATAACAACTTCATGTACGCTATCGCCAAAGTGTAACGTATCAACAAATTCAAAACAAAAATGTAAACAAACCCTGAGCATGCGCAGTACGGACTGGAAATCATCTTTAATTGTCAGTGTCGGTAATAAATTCTTCATCCTTTTTTCACACACATTCTTTACAATTTTGTTTGGAAGAATTTGGGATGTGGTCACAACGTTTTACTTTTTTTCCTGAGATCAAATCCTACATTCTCATCACCTATCTTATCGGCGTCAAAAAAGTGGAAATAAGAAATTCAAAAAGCTGCAGACTGAGCCGCAGTGCCTATTTCTTCGCGCGAATTTTTACTTTTGTTTTTAAAGGAGCTACGTCACGGATGGCGCATCTTAAAAAAAATGGCGAATTTGTTCAAGTTCGTCGTTCGCAATCCGTCTTAATCTTCGCCATCCTCAACCATCCTTGTTCCTGTTTGGTTTATTATCACCTCTTTGGTGTTTTTCTACCTTAGTAAACTATTATTTGGATGCATTCTTCAATTTGAAGGTGATTTTACACTTCCTTGAAATGACTTAAAATATCGTGACAGCTCCTTTAAAGCTTCTCCCTCGTCGATTAAGCTCACAGTCTAAACTACAGCAAAATACGATATAATAATTATCAAGTGCAGAAATGGTATATGGTGTCAGAAGGGACTCTGAGTGATACTTCATTGAATCATACATGAAGTATTTTGTTAAGCGAAGTGCTAATTCCTAATTAATCGTAGTAAGAAATGCGAACGCGAAGTTGCGCATTTTAAACCGCATTGCATATATTTATTACTTTGTACATCTATCTGCCAGCTCAGAGTATAAATCATGAATTTTATCTCAATAAATGCTCAAGATTACAGTACAATCTACAGTGTATTCATTTTTTCTAAAAATATGTCGCTCGACCCGCATATCTTCAAGCAGCAACAGCTGCAAATAATGTAAACCAATCAGAAACGCAGCAAAGGTCACGTGAGCAGCGATTTATAATCAGGGGTGGGGATAATAGGGCAGAAAGGGCTCCCTTATTTCCCAACGTGCTTAAGGCGGGCGTCCACCTGAATGCCATTTTCCCGCCACTTAACATGGATTTATGGAAATATCTAGTTCACGTTTCAAGCAATCCAAAAACTCTATGCTCATCCCATGAATCTATGTTATGGGGTGTTTTGTACATTTTTGGGTGATTTTTGGGAGGAAATAGTTTTTTTCTCAAAGGAGTTGTAAAATTTAGGGAAATAAGAAATATTGAAGATTTAATGTAGTTTTAAATCGGATTTTTTTTTGAATTTTTGACGTCATAATCGACACCATGAAAATATACATTTTTGGATCCCTCACACACCATACTAGTTTTATTGCCATTGCTTAAGGCGGGGGTACACGTGAATTTCAATGATTAAGAGGTTTAAAGAAGGGATAGAAAAAAAAAAGGTTTTTGGAACACCAACTGCAGACAGTTGATACCCACGCGGGTGCTCTTGCGTGGTTATCAACTGTCTGTTGGTGTCCATCTACTAATTTTAACTTCAAATTCTAATTTTAAAGATTTTTCTATCATGTCAAAAAATTGTCACTGCAGCAGACTCGTACCCAGTCGCTATTTATCTGATTAGAAACAATTTAGCCGGGGAAATCTGGAGCGAGATTAATTATGCGGCGCGGGGGCGTTCTCGTGTCCAATCTTCTCTCATCTCCAAAACACATAAATAGCGACTGGGTACGAGTCTGTCACTGCAGGAGATTAATTAACCTATAAGGATACTGCAAGCAAAAATTAAATCCGACCAATCTCCAGATTTGAGTAGACCGACCAGCAGTCATGGTTCACATGGAACATGACGTCAAGTCACGTAAACTAAAACTGCAACAGTGTTACCCGATGAATTCTGGGAAATGTCACAAAGTTTGACCATTATTGCCGGAATGCTTTTGACGTTTAAGCTCCTCGCGAGCACTATCTTTCTAAATAAACTTAACGTATCCACAAGTTTAAAGAGTAACTATCAGATCCTAACTTTACTCTGTCACCAAAGTCGCCCTCTAGCTCTGGATCTGCACCTTCAGCCAGAGAGGCCTTGTTCGCTTCGGTTATCCCAATCCCGTGATCAGCATGTGAACAGTTCTGGCCTCCTCCACCAATCATAAGCACAGAAGCTTCGGTTGCAAAATCGCACCAGTAGCCGATTCTGTTTGCTTCTTGCATATCCCGCTGCATTGCGCATGCTTGAACCCGTGCGTTCTACGGTACAGTCCGCCATATTGAACCTGGCAGCTTCCCAGGCACTCTCTTTTACTGGGCCAAACCTTGCCATTCCTGAAGTCACCGTAGCTTGTGATTTTGGAGCGGAATGTCTGTCCACCCAGACAGTCATCTGTTGTCTGTAACAGGGAAGTGTGTTGAGGGTCATCACTGCGCGTGATCTTGAACTCGTTGCCGCTGACCAACCAAAATGCTGGCGATATCATGTCAGCGTTGTTCGATGGATCAGTGGTTTCGCCAGCAGCATCAGTCCTGTCATACCACCAGTATCCAGAGTCATTCATCCAGTGTTTGGTGTCATTGTTGGAAAAGCGAGCGATAAAAGTCCAAGTTTGGCCAGATGGCTTCATATCACAATACACCTGGGGCATAAGAATATCGAAAAATATGAGAATTACAAACTAATACAAACTTTATTAACACTCCCCAATGGAGTTTTACGGTGTTTCCAACTTAAAAATCAAAGACTTCTATGAGCTATTTCGTGAATGAATAAATTAATATGCATAAATTAATAGTGCGTCAAAGTTGACAGCCCATCGGCCGACCGATTGACCGAGTAAATTATGAACGGCTATAACCCGCTTAATTGCTTTCGTATTTACGAGTTAATCATGGTGATTTTCACATTTCTGAAGCGATAATGAAGTAAGCTATTAGCCTTACATACCGGAAATTTGACCGAATCTTCTCTCAGTCCTCTTGGATCTAACCAGTATATACCGCTGACCGCTTTCCCTTCTTCGTTGGCGTCGATATCGACACATGACTCGGCGGGCATCTCGGGAATGGAGCCCAGGGAAACTGCGTGAGACAATAAAAGAAAAAGAAAGCGAAAAATAACCGTAAAAATGACGAAAAGGTAAAAATAAAAGATAATTGAATTACTGCTGTGGTTCAACATACTGTTGGAATTGTCGGTAAGTATATTTAATCATAGTTAATAGAGGGAAATGGTTATGAAGCCCGGCAAAGTTCGCTGTTATATGTTTTTGTTCCCTATTTTGGGGGTTGACCGTTCACAAAACCTGACAAAATACAATAGGTGTTTACGTATGTTCAAGCAACTAACCAATGGAAACGTTGCGATTACGTAATTCATGCATAGTGTATGAGCGCAAAACAAAAGATGTGCACGGTCATGGACCTTCCAACATAAATCTTGTCCTCTTTGTTTGCTCCTTTGAAGTTTGACGGGCTTCATAACCATTTCCCTCTATTAACTATGATTTAATAATAGATTTTGCCCCGGGGAAACTCCTACTTACAAGTGACGCGGATGCTTGTTGGAAATTTTCAGAAAAGCCCCTAAATGGTACCACAGCTCATATTTTTTGGGCGTGTTGTAAGTTCATTTTTACCCCTAAGAGTAACCAATGTAGACTAGTTTATTGATGAGTGATACGTGATATATTGCCCATTGACCTGCCAAGAGTCCCCGGGAGTAAAGGGACAGGAAGTCTGCGGAAGCCTGGAAAAGAGAGGGCGGGAAACGGGAGAAATTCCGAACAGTTCGTAATACAGTCGAATTTCCATTAATGCGTCAGTCAATTCCAGCAGTGCCCCCCCCCCCCCCCCCCCAAGGGCTAACCCCCGGGCATTTGACACGGTAGAAAAAATAGAAAAAATGAAGTACAAATAGGCGGGAGACATTAAGGAAGGTGGCATCAACCGGGAATAAAATGTACGGGAAGAGGGAAGTTCCGACTCCCCAGTCTCCTCCCTTCCTCTTCTCCTCCCCGACAAAAATGAAGAAGCGCATAATTCCTGTAAGAGAGTTCTCGTACCTCTATTAGGCCAGCTTCTCATGTAGAAAACTGTTTTCATCCGGGACAAAATCGTCAGGTCTCGCCTCCTTAGTTCTGTTATTTATCTCGCAGATTTTGTTCGGTAGAATGTAGTTGTAGCTCTGACACGTGAGTTCGTTCTCACACAGCACTTGACACTCGAACGGAGCTCGAACCACTGATGTCTTAATCGTGTGACCCTTGAGAGCTTTGCCACGCACTGACGACTCGGCAGGTTTGCATTGCTGGCCAGCGGTCACATCTATGGACATTCGAGATACCAAGCAAACAGCAAAAAGTGCCAGGCGCATCTTGCTAATCCAAGAAGAACTCTGCAAAAAGTGGAAAATTTCAAAATTCGGTGAAAATCGGAAAAACACGCCTGTCAAAATAAGGTTACCATGTCTTTGGATGTACATCAAAGGGTTAAGAATGTTCTGGAAGCTTATAAAAGAATGTTCCAGAACCGTCATCTACAAATAAAAGAAGTATACAATTTTCGTAACAATCATAGAGTAAAATGTTAATGTATTTGCCATTTTAATTAAAAAGTGCCTCAACTTTCATATAAAATTTGCCATTTTAATTAAAAAGTGCCTCAACTTTCATATAAAACGCAATTCTGTCATGACAACCCAAAATTAGTTTTAAAAAAAATATCAGCAGGAAAGCTTACAATCCTCGTCACATTTAGCCTCCTACGCAGACATTCTTTGGGCTCGTCACAAACTCACAGGTGATTGGACCGACTTCGATGGTAATTCATTTCTGCTCATAGCCAAATGAATCATTATTTGACAAATAAACAAAGTCAGAGGAGGTCTATATTTCTGATGAAGTATATCAGTGAACCTTGTGCGACTCAGTTGAATGAAGAATAAATTGAATTAAAGAGAGCCAAGGATTGTACAGGCAGCTGCAAGTTTTAATGACATGCACTGAGTCAGTGGCGGGTGGCACGGTTCGCAGCACTGAAGCAGTATGCTCGAGGCCACTTTAGAATAGTCGAAAATATGTTGAAAATCCTTAAAAGAAATGTAGAGAAAAAAGAAATAAATAATAATAATAATAGCATATTGATAAGAGAACATCATGACTCCATTATCAAGTAAAAAAAATGACAGTTGCAGTTTTCGAGTTTAAATACAAAGAAAGGTGACAGAGTATATTAGAATATAAATGTGTATATATTAAGTGTTTCGCGACTGAGCGTTCGAAGGTGTCAGTGCGTGCCGTATATGACTAAATAAATACTTTCGCACGTATTGAATCCGATTGCGTGTTTAGTTTGGGTTTTCGTTCACGAATGGTAATAGAATACATTTATATAGCGCCAAAATCCAAACGTCCAATGGCGCTTTACCGCAATATTGATTAAAGCTAAAAACAAATACATTAAGATACCTAAAAGGTTTATAAAATACTGGAATATTAAAAATTAAAAATTAATTATGGAATATTAAAAAATGGAATATTGAAAATTATTAAAGGAATAAAAACGATGTAACGTAATATAAGACATAAGAATACTAGATATAAAAGTAAGTAAAAAAACCTACTAAACATCAAGATTTTTCGCTTTTGATCATTGTGATAGTTGAATTTTCCTACCTCCAAGACAACTCAAAATTAGTTTCTTAGTTTCACCCTGCTCGCTCTCTCGACATGACTCTCCGAGGGTCACGGGTTTCTCGAAACCAACATTGACTAGGCGGCAGAGCCGGGAAATGCTGAGTTAAAAGTTGTTCTTGAGATATTAATTAAAAGTTGTTCTTGAGATATTAATTAAAAGTTGTTCTTGAGATACTCAGTTTAAAGTTGTTCTTGAGATATGAATTAAAAGTTGTTTTTGAGATATTAATTAAAAGTTGTTCTTGAGATACTCAGTTAAAAGTTGTTCTTGAGATATTAATTAAAAGTTGTTCTTGAGATACTCAGTTAAATGTTGTATCAATAAATAATAAACTTGTATCTTATCTTATCTTGAGTTATATTAATTAAAAGTTGTTCTTGAGATATTAATTAAAAGTTGTTCTTGAGATATTAATTGAAAAGTTGTTCTTGAGATATTAATTAAAAGTTGTTCTTGAGATACTCAGTTAAAAGTTGTTCTTGAGATATTAATTAAAAGTTTGTTCTTGAGATACTCAGTTTACAGTTGTTCTTGAGATACTCAGTTTAAAATTTGAGCTGATACTAATTAAAAGTTGTTTTGGCGATGTAGCTCGTTCACTGCGCCTTCCAATAACATACGAACTCTTCTCGATCAATTTATTTCGCTGCCGACAATCATATCATCTCGCGGACGTCTCAGGTCACGTGCATGGCTTGTGATTGGTAGATTTCGCTTCATTTTGTTTGTTTCTTTCTTCAGGGTCCTAATTGTGAAAAGTTTACTTTTTACATTGTTTTTTTAACAGAAAAACTGAAAAATCAGTTTGAGTTCTATATTTCTTTGAGGTGATATTGACGAGACTGGCAACGCGAAGGCACAGAATCAACTCTGATTATCAATCGAAAGGGAATAATCTTGATGTTTATTAGGTTTTTTTCTACAGTCCTTTTAAATGAAGGATTTTCAACATATTTTCGACTATTCTAAAATAACATTCAAGCATACTGCTTCAGTGCAGCGAACCGTGACACCCGCCACTGACTCAGTGCATGTCATTAAAACTTGCAGCTGCCTGTACAATAATCCTTGGCTCTCTTTAATTCAATTTATTCTTCATTCAACTGAGTCGCACAAGGTTCAATATACTTCATACTTCTGTCATCAGGTGACGAAGTAGATATTGTAAATATTTTAGTTTTAAATTACTCATAATCATAGCATATCTTTTATTGTAAGGCGCATTTGATCATATTCATATGTTAATTTGCGCCATATAAATACTAAATATTATTATTATTATTATTATGAAGTATAGACCTCCTCTGACTTTGTTTATTTGTTAAATAATGATTCATTTGGCTATGAGCAGAAATGAGTTGCCATCGATGGAAGTCGGTCCAATCACCAGTGAGTTTCTCAGCGGCTAATTAATTTTAAGAAACATTTTTTGGCGGTGTTTATAATCAAGCGAGAAACTGTTAACAAGCTGCTTCCACAGTAACTACCACTATCTTGGTTGTTATAATTATAAAGAAATCCTACACAGTGTCCGTACGGAGCGTTTATAACTGAGGTTAGTCTGAAGTCTGTGTTTTACACTGACCGTTTTAAATACTGACACCACACAATATAAATCAGGGCACCCAACGGATCGTTTCGGTGAAATATCTGTTCGGAAGGCCTACAATCGCCTCAGATATTCGGATTAAAGTTTGGAGTACGTTTCTTTAGGGAAATATCATCTCGAACTTTCTTAATATGGGAAAATTAATACCTATTATTTTCGGAGAGATAACAAATTCCGTAACTTTGGGTACAAAAAAAGTCAGCTAGGATTTTCGGAAAGAAAAAAAGGTCAGCTAGGATTTCGGAAAGGAAAAATCAGCAAGGAAGAGCTGAGATTTTCGGGAAATGACTAAAAAAGCCCTCATAAATTCGCGAAGTCTAATGTTCCCCTAGAATGACCGAACAGATATAAATTTTATAGCGCAGCTTAGAATTCATTTATAGATCTTTAAAAGCACACCAGACGGCCTAAAATAGTGCTTTAAAGCATTTGGGAGAAAACCGTCGTTGGGTGCCCCTGATAAATACATGTGTTAATATGAGCTTTTTACTGTGTGGCACTAGTAACATTTTTGCGGGAGTTTGGCGATTTTTTGCGATCTAATTTTTGCGATTGACAGAGACTGGTTTTTCGTTCAAGGAATTTCAGCAAGTTGCTTACAATTGAAATTACTATTTGCATGTAATCGCAAGACAACATAAAGTACACTTTAATCAGGGTTTAATTATTAATCTGTTAAGTCTGATGTGGTTTATTTATTGCTCTGAGATAATGGTCGAAGCAACGCGAATGATGTCTAATATCAATAAGAAATAAAAATAATATTTCTAATTACAAAAAAGAAGCAAAATATTGCGGAATAATTTTTTTCCGGGAGTAATTTTTTCTTTGGCGGATTCTGGACTGATACACCCGCAAAATTACATTTAAAACTATTGTTTCTTAAAGCAGCATAAAGTTTATAATTACAAACTTATTTTAAAAAACAGTTGTTTTGTAGAAAATGAGTTCACTGTTGGACTCCGTGGCGTCTTAGAGCAACGTTTAATAATTTAGTGTTTGACACTGTTTAGCTGTTTATATTTCATCTGACAAAGCATTGTGTACCGTCTGTAGCCCATTTTTCGTTCATCGCGTATTAATTTTCCTTCGGAAACGAGCGTATAATTTCTCCACACACGTTTATTAGAACGAAGTATACATGCATGTGTTGGGTCTCCTCGTTTGTTCAGTTACGAGTTCTCCGTTGCGATTTTCGCACAGCCGTAACGTTGAGTTGCGATTTTTCTCAAATTTTGTAAAATTCGCAAGCTGGTTCTGGTCAATGATGAGGTAATTAGCAAGCCCGGACACAATTTTTGAAACAGTTTAGTATTATTTCACCGGCTCTGCGCCCTAGTCAATGTTGTTTCGAGAAAACCGTCAGACCCTTGAAGTCATGTCGAGAGACGAGCGGGGTTTTTCAACAGAATGTGACTAGGATTGTAAGCTTTCCTGTTTACATTAAAAAAAAAACTAATTTGAGGCTACCATACTCTTTCTTTAATCCGGAACCGTTTTATATATATATATTTGTGAAAGTTGACGCACTTTTTTGAGAAAATGACAAATACGTTTATTCTGACTGTTACGAAAATTGTTTTTATTCCGCCTAGAATCATGTACAATGTTCCAGAACATTCTTTTTATAAACCTTCAGAACGTTCTTACATCGAAATAGAACTTACAATAGATTTTCATTCAAACTTTGCCTGATTTATCATTGCGATGTAATATTTCAAAATATAGAATAAAAAGAATAGATGACTAGCCCCGCGAAAGAGATATGGCCGATTATAAATACCTCGTAATTCCTTACAATATCAACTATGAAAGACGCGTTTGTTGTGGATAAGTTCACATTTTCAGCGATTATTTTATTTTATAATTTATGCAATGGAAATTGGTCTATACTCAATGTATAGAAAGATGATGATTGCTAGACTAATTTATGCAAAAAGATGGGTCACCATGCTCGTTTACGAGAAAACGATTATTGCAATGAAAAAGTCGCCATGTTTTTTTTATGTGGGCGCGCCGAATCACGCGCGAAATTATGCGCAGTGAGGATGCGCAATGTAATACTAGGACGTACTTCCAAAGAACCTTATTTTGACAGGCGTGATTTTTTAATTTTGAAATGTTCCTCTTTTTTTTGGCAGAATTCTTCTTGCTTTTTCATCAAGATTAACAAGATGAGCCTGGCAGTTTTTGCTGTTTGCTTGGTATCCCAGATGTCCATTGATGTGACCGCTGGCCAGCAATGCAAACCTGCCGAGGCGTCAGTGCGTGGCAAAGCTCTCAAGGGTCACACGTTTAAGACATCAGTGGTTCGAGCTCCGTTCGAGTGTCAAGTGCTCTGTGAGAGCGAACTCACGTGTCAGAGCTACAACTACTTTCTACCGAACAAAATCTGCGAGATAAATAACAGAACTAAGGAGGCAAGACCTGACGATTTTGTCCCGGATGAAAACAGTTTCTACATGAGAAGCTGGCCTAATAGAGGTACGAGAACTCTCTTACAGGATTTATGCGCTTCTTCATTTTTGTCGGGGAGGAGAAGAGGAAGCGAGGAGACTGGGGAGTCTGAACTTCTCACTTCCCGCACATTTTACTTCCGGTTTCTGCCCTTCCCTAATGTTTCCAATCTCGTACCCCACACAGCGGTCAAATGCACTGCGCGTGCGCAGTTCCCGCCAAAACCCCACTGCGAAATGTCCTAAATTTACGAAGCCCTCCACTGTTCGACACTTTAAAGCTCAAACTTAAGAAATTTACTGAAAACTTAAGCTTTGTACTCGGAGTATGCATACTGATAATTTAATAATTGTTATCCACCAAGAGACTATGATCATCCTCTCTTGTATCCACCAAGTGTCTCAGCTCGTATTTTGGTTTACCACTGCATGTTCTATAACGTTTCCTTGCAAACTTTGCGGCCATTACGCTTTAATCTCTTGCAAAATTGAAGGCAGCGAAAACCGGAAGTGGCGCCGAATTTTTGCGTTTGACCGCTGTGTGCTCGTACCCCACACAGCGGTCAAACGCAAAAATCCGGCGCCACTTCCGGTTTTGCTACCTTGATTTTGCAAGAGATTCAAGCGTAATGGCCGCGAAGTTTGTAAGGAAACGTTAAAGAACATGCAGTGGTAAACCAAAATACGAGCTGAGACACTTGGTGGATAACAATTATTACATTATCTATGCATACTCCGAGTACAAAGCTTAAGTTTCCAGTAAATTTCTTAAGTTTGAGCTTTAAAGTGACGAAACGTGGAGGACTTCATAAATTTAGGACATTTCGCAGTGGGTTTTTGGTGGGAACTGCGCAGGCGCGTCACGTTTTACCGCTGTGGACTCGTACCCAGAGTCAACGGTCTCCTCAGTCAGCGGTAGTTGTCGCCAGGTTAGACTCTGGGGGAATGGAATAAATATCGACATTTTTGATTGGCTGTTTGTGTTGAAATTTACGCGAACAGCTAATCAAAAAATTCGATATTTATTCCATTCCCCCAGAGTCTAACCTGGCGACGTCTACCGCTGAATGAGGAGACCGTTGGCTCTGGGTACGAGATTGTAATGTTTCCCATATATCTATGTGCTTCATTTTTCAATTGCGAAATATTATACGAACTGTTTAAAAACAGCAGTAATTCAATTATCTTTTTATTTTGGCCTTTTCGTCATTTTTACGGTTATTTTTCCCTTTTATTTTAATTTTATTGTCTCACGCAGTTTCCCTGGGCTCCATTCCGGAGATGCCTGCCGAGTCATGTGTTGAGATCGACGCCAGCGAAGAAGGGAAAGCGGTCAGCGGTATATACTGGTTAGATCCAAGGGGACTGAGAGAAGATTTGGTCAAATTTCCGGTATGTAAGGCTAATAGCTTACTTCATTATCGCTTCAGAAATGTGAAGATCACCATGATAAACTCGTGAATACATACATACATCATACATCATGTTTATTTACCCTCGGATTTACAGAGTAGCTGAATGTAGCTAATTAATATCTCCGAGCAACAGACGGACTACACACTCATAGTTTGACCACGACAAAGGGAACTTCTTGCCCTACTCTTTTCGAACAGTATCGTGGGTTCTTTTACGTCCCTTTTGAATTTACATATAGGATGAAGGAGACTAGGCCAACGGCTTAACGTCACCGCCCAATGGCGCGATCATCTGAACTGAGACAAGGTGTTGAACACAGCCAGCACGATCTTACGAGTTATTTTAAGACGTACCTGGTTTGTGGTCCGGCTGGGATTTGAACCCACGACCTCCCGCTCTGCAGTCTGACGCACAACCAAATGAGCTAACCAGGCGGCGGAATACGAAAGCAATGAAACGTTCATAATTTACCAGGTCAATCGGTCGGCCGTGGGCTATAAACTTTGATCGCACTATTAATTTATGCATATTAATTTATTCATTAACGAAATAGCTCATAGACGTCTTTGATTTTTAAGTTGGAAACACCGTAAATCTCCATTGGGAGTGTTAATAAAGTTTGTATTAGTTTGTAATTTTCATATTTTTCGATATTTTTATGCCCCAGGTGTATTGTGATATGAAGCCATCTGGGCAAACTTGGACTTTTATTGCTCGCTTTTCCAACAATGACACCAAACACTGGATGACTGACTCTGGATACTGGTGGTATGACAGGACTGAAGCTGCTGGAGAAACCACTGATCCATCGAACAACGCTGACATGATATCGCCAGCGTTTTCGTCGGTCAGCGGCAACGAGTTCAAGATAACGCGCAGTGATGACCCTCAACACACTTCCCTGTTACAGACAACATATGACTGTCTGGGTAGACAGACATTCAGGTCCAAAGTCACAAGCTACGGTGACTTCAGGAATGGCACGGTTTGGCCCAGTTTCAGACAGTGTCTGGGAAGTTGCAAGGTTGAATTTGGCGGACAGTACCAAACAACGGACGGGTTCGAGCATGCGCAATGCAGCGGGGATATGCAAGAAGCAAACATGATCGGCTTCTGGTGTGATTATGGCCGGCAAGCTTCCGTGCTTATGATTGGTGGAGGAGGAGAGAACTGTTCACATGGTGATCACGGGATTGGGGCAACCAGAGCGAACAAGGCCTCTCTGGCTGAAGGTGAGAAAGCAGAGATCGACTTTGGTAGCAGCGCATCGTCTGGATCTGATAGTTACTCTTTAAACTTGTGGATACGTTAAGTCTATTAAGACTGTACGTGCACTGGGGGGGAGGGTTGAAGCAGAAAGTGCTCGCGCAGAGTTTAAAGAAAGTCAGCAAACAATAAAAAAATACTTATATATTAATTTTGAGAAATTTCGAGCAACTTGTGGACAGCCCTAGGCTGCTCCAGTGATCTTTCTTATGTAGGTTTCTGATTGGTTTACATTATTTGCAGCTGAAGCTGCTTAAAGATATGCGGGTCGAGCGACATATTTTTAACAAAAATGAATTCACTGTAGATTGTACTGTAATTTTGAGCATTTATTGAGATAAAATTCATGATTTATACTCTGAGCTGGCAGATAGATGTACAAAGTAATTAATATATGCAATGCGGTTTTCTTACTACGATTAATTAGGAATTAGCACTTAGCTTACAAAATACTTCATGTATGATTCATGAATGAAGTATCACTCAGAGTCCCTTCTGACACCATATACCATTGCTGCACTTGATAATTATAATAATGTATTTTGCTGTAGTTAAGACTGTGAGCTTGTCCTAATCTCCCGCATGATCGACGAGGGAGAAGCTTTAAAGGAGCTATGTCACGATATTTTAGTCATTTCTGGGAAGTGCAAAATCACCTTCAAATTGAAGAAAGCCTCAAAATAACAGTTTACTAGGGTAGAAAAACACCAAAGAGATAATAATAAACCAAACAGAAACAAGGATGGTTGAGGATGGAGATGATTAAGGCGGATTGCGAACGACAAACTTGAACAAATTGGCCCATTTTTTTTCAAGATGCGCCATTCGTGACGTAGCTCCTTTTTTTAACATTGTACAAACGTATGTTGTATAGGTTTAGATCTGGTGGCCAAACACCAAGTTTCCATCTTTTTATAACTAATAATAATACTATGAGCGTATTGAACAAAGAATAGCCAGGAATTCGAGCAAGACAAACTGACATATCATGTTATTATAATAAATGTTGTAACCTTCTACCGTTATAATAGTCACATAAAGTTTATTTTCGCCCCTTCAATCAGCTAGTAATTGGTATTTTGATTTTTTTCTGATCTATTGTATGTAAACTTATTCATTAATTGAAGGGTTAGTGGCACATGTTGAATTAATGTAAGTAATATGCGGCAATGTAACGTATAAAATATCGTAAGTAATGTAATGTATCGTACTGTAAGTAATGTAATGCAACGCATCGTAAGTAGGTAATTGAATGTAACGTATTGTAAGTTAAGTCATGTTAGTCAGTGCCTCCACAGACTAGGCCAATTGTTGTCGACAACTATTTAGTTGTCGATCATCAAACGTTGACGACAAAAAAGCCAGTGTGTGAAGCTAGTTATCGATAACTAAGGGTCTTAGTTATCGATAACTAGCTTCACACACTGGCTTTTTTGTTATCGACAACTTTTTATAATCGATAACTGAATAGTTGTCGACAACTATCTCTCTAGTCTGTGGAGGCCCTAAGTGATGTATGTGGTCAAACGGCCTCAACATCGGCTCTCAACTCGGTTTATACGAAAAACGCTACAAAGCTATAATTTGGACACAATGTTTCTTTCTTCTAGCTTTATAAGCTGTTGAAAATTTTTCTGATGTTGTTCATGCAAGCAAATAGTTTTTGTAACATTGATGAAAACCACCAGTACCATTAGGCCACGAGCGCGCGGAGTTTGTTGTTGTTGCCTAGTAACGGCCATATGCCGTCGACAGAAATAAATAAATAAATATGACCCAAAGTCTACGCGAGAATTGATCACGCATGAGCGGCTTGACAGACAAAATTATAAACTTATAAATAGTTCCAAATATCTTTTCTTCTTTCGAATTCTAAGTGTATATGGCCATCCACATAAAATGTTTTGTTTTCCATCGCCCTCTCTCTCGTGAAAGTGGGTCGGTCGCGGTTTAAAAAAAAAAATAGCCGAGAAACGAAATATTGACAAATAAATACATAAATAATTCCAAGCGAGCCTTGATTATATCTTCCTCGTGACCACCATTTTGAAACGAGCCGTCAGAGTGACTTTAAGATGTAAACAAAGCATATTAAACTTGGAAACACCCGACAAAAGGGCGCAGGCAATGAATCAGAAACTTTTTTTTAAAATTGGGTCGGTCGGGCGATAGGCGACCTTGAAAATGACTCGCTGTCGCGCCAGCACCTAATCACGGAAAGTTTATTTTACTGAGATAATTAACTGAAGGCAAGCACGTAATTTGAATGTTTTATTTAACAGAAAAATACATCCGAGGCGTTTTTAATTTAGGTTGAACTTGCAGGATCAGTTGAGCTCAAGATCTATCACCAATCGAAAGCGAATAATCGGATTTAGTAGGTTTTTCTCTAAATTTATTTCAAATGAAGGATTTTCAACATATTTTCGACCATTAGTCGAAGTTCATTTTATTTGCACTTATTTGTTTAAAGAATTACAATAATAGATATATAAGTTATAAACAAGAAAGAAAAAAAAAGAGGAATAAATATATACAATTTATGTAAAAGAGTGCGTAGTGGTCAAAGTAGCCAAAGGCTTTCGTGTTGACCACTACCACAGAAAAACTAGTCGAGGAAAAAAATAAGTTATGGAGGATGGAAAAAATATATATAAAAAAGAAAATAGACTAAGAAAAAAAGAGAAAAATATTCATATAAATACAGAATTTACAAGGTTTGGCAGACAAGCATCTATTAATAACTGCTTCAGTGCAGCGAGACCGTGCCACTGACCCGCCACTGAATGTCGATTAAAACTTGCAGCTGGTCAGTTGTGCAATGTACATTTATAGCAGACTACTGGCTCCCTTCAATTCAATAAATCATTCTTCATTTAAGTCGCACAAGGGTCAATACACCTCAGTATGTCAGTATAGACCTCCTCTGACTTTGTTTATTTGTCAAATAATGATTTACTTGGCTATGAGCAGAAATGAGTTGCCATCGATGCCGGAAGTCGGTCCAATCAACTGTGAGTTTCTCAGCGGCTAATTTTCAGAGACAATTGTTTGGGCGGTGTTTATAATCAAGCGAGAAAAGTTGACAAGCTGCTTCCACAGGACCGGAGGTCCATAACTACCACTATCTTGGTTGTTATAATTATATAGAAATCCTACACAGGCCCTTATTAAGGCCTCTACAGACTATTGAGATAGTTGTCGACAACTATTTAAATAACTAAGGGCCTCAGTTATCGATAACTAACTTCACACACTGGCTTTTTGTTATCGACAACTTTTTATGATCAACTACTAAATGGTTGTCAACAACTATCTCAATAGTCTGTGGAGGTCTTAATTAATATATTTGTTTTTGTAAAGCGCCATTGGACGTTTGGATTTTGGCGCTGTATAAATGTATTCTATTTTATTATATATTTTTTTCTCTACATTTCTTTTAATGATTTTTAACAGTTTCGACTATTCTAAAGTAGCATTCGAGCATACTGCTTCAGTGCAGCGAACCGTGCCACCCACCACTGACTCAGTGTCATTAAAACTTGCAGCTGTAGAATCCTTGGCTCTCTTTAATTCAATTTATTCTTCATTCAATTCCCACAAGGTTCAATATACTTCATCATCAGACCACCTCTGACTTTGTTTATTTGTCAAATAATGATTAATTTGGCAATGAGCAGAAATGAATTGCAATGGAAGTCGGTCCAATCACCTGTGAGTTTCTCAGCAGCTAATTTTCAAAGACATTTTTTTGGGCGGTGTACATAAAATCAAACGAGAAAAGGCTATCAAGCCACTTCCACAGGAGCGAAGGTCCGTAACTACCACTATCTCGGTTGCTATAATTATAAAGAAATCCTACACAGTGTCCGTACGGAGCGTATAACTGAGGTTAGTCTGAAGTCTGTGTTTTACACTGACCGTTTTTAAATACTCGGACACCACACATTATAAATCAGGGGCACCGAACGGATCATTTCGGTGAAATATCTGTTCGGAAGGCATATATATTCGCCTCAGATATTCGGATTAAAGTTTGGAGTACGTTTCTTTAGGGAAATATCATCTCGAACTTTCTTAATATGGGAACATTTATACCTATTATTTTTGGAGAGATAAAAATTCGCTTTGGGTACAAAAGAAAGGTCACCTAGGATTTTCGGAAAGGTTAAAATGTCAGCTAGGATTTTCGGAAAGGAAACATCAGCAAGGAAATAATATTTCTAATTACAAAAAAGGAGCAAATTATTGCGGAATAATTTTTTTCCGGGAGTAATTTTTCTTTGGCGGATTCTGGGCTGAAACACCCGCAAAAATTACATTTAAAATTATAGTGTGTCTTATAGCTGCATAAAGTTTATAATTACAAACTTATTTTAAAAACAGTTGTTTTGTAGAAATGAGTTCACTGTTGGACTCCGTGGCGTCTTAGAGCAACGTTTAATAATTTAGTGTTCGACACTGTTTAGCTGTTTATATTTCATCAGACAAAACATTGTGTACCGTATGGCGCCCATTTTTCGTTCATCGCGTATTAATTTTCCTTCGGAAACGAGCGTATAATTTCTCCACACACGTTTATTAGAACGAAGTATACACGCATGTGTTGGGTCTCCTCGCCGGGTTTGTTTAGTTACGAGTTCTCCGTTGCGATTTTCGCACAGCCGTAACGTCGAGTTGCGATTTTTCGCAAATTTTGTAAAATTCGCAAGCTGGTTCTGGTCAATGTTGAGGTAATTAGAAAGACAAAGAAGTGTAATAAATCTCTAACAGCCGTAACGAAAAATCGTTGAGTTACGATTTTTCGCAAATCGTAAAATCGTAAAATTTGTAAATCTGTAGCGCTAGCTGAAGCGAAAAATAGCAAAAATTGTAAAATTTATTGTTGCGTTCAATCCTGGACATAAGTGGAATGATTCTAAGCCGGGACACAATTGTTGAAACAGTTTATAATTAGCCCCCTATTCAATGTTGGTCTCGAGAAAAACCGTCAGACCCTTGAAGTCATGTCGAGAGGCGAGCGGGGTTTTTCAACAGAATGTGACTAGGATTGTAAGCTTTCCTGTTTACATTAAAAAAAAAAACTAATTTGAGATTACCGTACTCTTTCTTTAATCCGGAACCGTTTTATATATGTTAAAGTTGACGCACTTTTTTAGAAAATGACAAATACGTTTATTCTATGACTGTTACGAAAATTGTTTTTATTCCTAGAATCACGTAGAATGTTCCAGAACATTCTTTTTATAAAGCTTCCAGAACGTTCTTACATCGAAATAGAACTTACAATAGATTTTCATTCAAACTTTGCCTGATTTATCATTGCGATGTAATATTTCAAAATATAGAATAAAAAGAATAGGTCACCAGCCCGCGAAAGAGATATGGCCAATTGCAAATACCTCGTAATTCCTTACAATATCAACTATAAAAGACGCGTTTGTTCTGGATGAGTTCACATTTTCAGCGATTATTTTATTTTATAATTTATGCAATGGAAATTGGTCTATACTCAATGTATAGAAAGATGATGATTGCTAGACTAATTTATGCAAAAAGATAGTGGGAATTTATATTTCAATCAACAACAACTGATCTGAATTTTCCTTTTAATCTGTCCAAAAATGTTTGAATCGCGATACAAAACTAATTGCGATTTTGAGACGGCAATACCACATTATATTGGCGGCGTTGGAAGAAAATATATTCCGTATTGGGCTCCGTCGCTTCGCGACTCCGCCCAATACGGAATATATTTTCTCCTAACTAGCCGCCAATATAATGTGGTATGCCGTCTCAAAATCGCAATTAGTTTATAGTATTAGGACGTACTTCCAACGAACCTTATTTTGACAGCGTGATTTTTTTAATTTGAAATGTTCCTCTTTTTTTTGGCAGAATTCTTCTTGTTTCTTCATCAAGATAACAAGATGCGCCTGACAGTTTTTTGGCTGTTTGCTTGGTATCCCGAATGTCCATAGATGTGACAGCTGTCCAGCAATGCAAACTGCCGAGGCGTCAGTGCATGGCAAAGCTCTCAAGGGTCACACGTTTAAGACATCAGTGGTTCGAGCTCCGTTCGAGTGTCAAGTGCTCTGTGAGAGCGAATTCAGTGTCAGAGCTACAACTATTTCTACGAACAAAATCTGCGAGATAAATGACAGAACTAAGGAGGCAAGACCTGACGATTTTGTCCCGGATGAAAACAGTTTCTACATG
Organism: Desmophyllum pertusum; assembly: GCA_029204205.1. Lineage (NCBI taxonomy): Eukaryota > Metazoa > Cnidaria > Anthozoa > Scleractinia > Caryophylliidae > Desmophyllum > Desmophyllum pertusum. The sequence continues at coordinate 3,029,672 of MU827307.1, read as the reverse complement.
AGAAGCTGGGCCTAATAGAGGTACGAGTCTCTTACAGGATTTATGCACTTCTTCATTTTGTCGGGAGGAGAATAGGAAGGGAGGAGACTGGGGTGTCTGAACTTCTCACCTTCCCGTACATTTTACTTCCGGTTTCTGCCCTCCCCTAATGTTTCCATCTCGTACCCACATAGCCCACAGCGGCAAAAATGAGTGCGCGTGCGCCAACCTGCTCACATACAAACATAATGCGGCAATTCAAAATTCCCGGAATTGTTTTCATTTTGCGTGGATAAGGCCGTCACGGAACAGATAAGGTTTTTACCTTAAAAACAATCCGAGAGAGACTCTGCTTTCACATATCTTTTTTAGCAAACTAATTATCTTTGCAACAATATTGAATTTTTCGCTCGAAGTCGAGCGATCGTAAGTGAAACATGAACTCTTTGAGCTATGTTTTCGTCTATTTTGTTATCTTTTTATTTTTGCCTTTTCGTCATTTTTACGGTTTATTTTCCTTTTTCTTTTACTTATTGTCTCACGCCAGTTTCCCTGGGCTCCATTCCGAGATGCCCGCCGAGTCATGTTGGTGAGATCGACGCCAGCGAAGAAGGGAAAGCGGTCAGCGGTATATACTGGTTAGATCCAAAGAGGACTGAGAGAGATTTTGGTCAAATTTCCGGTATGTAAGGACTAATAGCTTACTTCATTATCGCTTCAGAAATGTGAAGATCACCATGATAAAACTCGTGAATACCTACATACATCATGTTTATTTACCCTCGGATTTACAGAGTAGCTGAATGTAGCTAATTAACATCTCCGAGCAACAGACGGACAACACACTCATAGTTTGACCACGACACGGGAACTTCGTGCCCTACTCTTTTCGAACATGGTAGGGGTTCTTTTACGTCCCCTTTAATTTACATATAGGATGAATGAGACTAGGCCAACGGCTTAACGTCACCGCCCAATGGCGCGATCATCTGAACTGAGACAAGGTGTTGAACACAGCCAGCATGATCTTACGAGTTATTTTAAGACGTTACCTGGTTTGTGGTCCGGGCTGGATCTGCAGTCTGACGCACAACCAAATGAGCTAACCAGGCGGCGAATACGAAAGCAATGAAACGTTCATAATTTACCGGTCAATCGGTCGGCCGATGGGCTATAAACTTTGATCGCACTATTAATTTATGCATATTAATTATTCATTAACGAAATAGCTCATAGACGTCTTTGATTTTTAAGTTGGAAACACCGTAAACTCCATTGGGGAGTGTTAATAAAGTTTGGTATTGTTTTGTAATTTCATATTTTTCGAATTTTTTTAGCCCCAGGTGTATTGTGATATGAAGCCATCGGGCCAAACTTGGACTTTTATTGCTCGCTTTCCAACAATGACACCAAACACTGGAGAATGACTCGGATACTGGTGTATGACAGGACTGAAGCTGCTGGAGAAACCACTGATCCATCGAACAACGCTGACATGATATCGCCAGCGTTTTCGTCGGCGCGCAAGCGGCACGGTCAAGATAACGCGCAGTGATGACCCTCAACACACTTCCCTGTTACAGACAACATATGACTGTCTGGGTAGACAGACATTTCCGGTCAAAGTCCACAAGGCTACGGTGACTTCAGGAATGGCACGGTTTGGCCAGTTTCAGACAGTGTCTGGGAAGTTGCAAGGTTGAATTTGGCGGACAGTACCAAACAAAGGGACGGGTTCGAGCATGCGCAATGCAGCGGGGATATGCAAGAAGCAAACATGATCGGCCTTTGTGTGATTATGGCTCGGCAAGCTCCGTGCTTATGATTGGTGGAGGAGGGAGAGAACTGTTCACATGGTGATCACGGGATTGGGGCAACCAGAGCGAACAAGGCCTCTCTGGCTGAAGGTGAGAAAGCAGAGATCGACTTTGGTAGCAGCGCATCGTCTGGATCTGATAGTTACTCTTTAAACTTGTGGATACGTTAAGTCTATTATGACTGTACGTGGACTGGGGGGGGGGGGGGGGGGGTTGAAGCAGAAAGTGCTCGCGCAGAGTTTAAAGAAAGTCAGCAACAATAAAAAAAATATATTATTAAATTTTGAGAAATTTCGAGCAACTTGTGGACAGCCCTAGGCTGCTCCAGTGATCTTTCTTACGTAGGTTTCTCTGGTTTTTACATTATTTGCAGCTGAAGCTGCCTTAAAGATATGCGGTCGAGCGACATATTTTTAACAAAAATGAATTCACTGTAGATTGTACTGTAATTTTGAGCAGTTATTGAGATAAATTCATCATTTATACTCTGAGCAGGCAGATAGATGTACAAAGTAATTAATATATGCAATGCGGTTTTTACTACGATTAATTAGGAATTAGCACTTAGCTTACAAAATACTTCATGTATGATTCATGAATGAAGTATCACTCAGAGTCCCTTCTGACAAACATATACCATTCCTGCACTTGATAATTATTATAATGTATTTTGCTGTAGTTAAGACTGTGAAGCTTGTCCTAATCTCCTGCATGATCGACGAGCGAGAAGCTTTAAAGGAGCTATGTCACGATATTTTAAGTCATTTTTGCGAAGTGCAAAATCACTTCAAATTGAAGAAAACCTCAAAATAATAGTTAACTAAGGTAGAAAAACACCAAAGAGGTAATAAAAAAACCAACAGAACAAGGAGGGTTGAGGATGGAGGTGATTAAGGCGGATTGCGAACGACAAACTTGAACAAATTGGCCAATTTTTTTCAAGATGCGCCATCCGTGCCGTAGCTCCTTTGTCGACTAAGAAAATAATAACTCTCTAATTAACATTAGTAAAAACTCTACTAGTATACTAATGCAAATGAGGCAATCTGATTGGGTGAACTACTCGTAGACTATCAGCCATTAGTTTGCAATGGCTGATGTCGTCTACAAAATTGCGGTTTTCTTCTCGTTTTCCGAAGTTTCGGAAAAGATTTGGAGTTACTACAAGACAATTGTTATGATTTTTACTAAAACAATTAGATTATTCGCTCTCAATTTCTATGATGTGATAGTTGATTCATCAACTATCACATCATAGAAATCTTGAGCTCATAATCTAATTGTTAATTATTTTAACATTGTACAAACGTATGTTGTATAGGTTTAGATCTGGTGGGCCAAACACCAAGTTTCTAACTTTTTATAACTAATAATAAATACTATGAGCGTATTGAACAAAGAATAGCGAGGAATTCGAGCAAGACAAACTGACATATCATGATATTATAATAAATGTTGTATGTAACCTTCTACCGTTATAATCACATAATAGGCACATAAAGTTTATTTTCGTAAATTTTTTTATGTAAAATTATTCATTAATTTAAGCTTAGTGGCACATGTTGAATTATAGTATATAATGTAAGTAATATGCGGCAATGTAACGTATTAAAATACTGTAAGTAATGTAATGTATCGTACTGTAAGTAATGTAATGCAACGCATCGTAAGTAGGTAATTGAATGTAACGTATTGTAAGTTAAGTCATGTAAGTGATGTATGTGGTCAAACGGCCTCAACATCGGCTCTCAACTCGGTTTATACGAAAAACGCTACAAAGCTATAATTTGGACACAATGTTTGTTTCTTCTTGCTCTATAAGCTGTTAATTTTCTGATGTTCTTTATGCAAGGCAAAGAGTTTTGTAACATTGATGAAAAACACCAATACCATTAGGCCACGAGCGCGCCCCGTGTGGCCGGGGGCATAATTTATAGCTTTGGGTTTGTTGTTCTTGCCTAGCAAACGGCCACATGCCGTCGTCAGAAAGAAGTAAATCAATATGTAAAAATTTAATTTAAAAATATGACCCAAAGTCTACACGAGAATTGATCACGCCTGAGCGGCTTGACAGACAAAATTATAAACCTCGCTTCGCGAGGAATAATTCCAAATATTTATTTATTTATTTTATTTATGCCCAAAGAGTGAACAAAACTTTTCTTCCTTTCGAATTCGGAGTGTATAATTATAAGGCCATATCCCCCATTAAAAGGTTTTGTTCTAAAGACGTCATTACTGGGCTGATTTAGATGTCAGAGTGACTTTAAGATGTAAACAAAGCATATTAAACTTGGAAACACCCAAGAAAAGGGCGCAGGCAATGAATCAGAATCTTTTTTTTTTTTAACTTTTGAAAAAATTGGGTCGGTCGGGCGATAGGCGACCGTGAAAATGACTCGCTGCCGTGCCTGCACCTAATCGCGAAAAGTTTATTTTACAGAGATAATTAACTGAAGGCAAGCACGTAATTGTTTTTTAAACTTAGGTTGAACTTGCAGGATCAGTTTGAGTTCAAGATCTATCACCAATCGAAAGCGAATAATCGGGTTTAGTAGGTTTTTCTCTAAATTTATTTCAAATGAAGGATTTTCAACATATTTTCGACCATTAGGGACTGTGCAATAATTACCAGGAGGGAGGGGGGGGGGGGGGGGGGGTTGGAAAACCAGCCAGAGGGGGGCATAAAGTAAATCAAAGCAAGGAGAGGGGGGGGGGGGGGCTCTAGGTAAAATAAGTCACTCAAGAGGGGGGGCTTAACATTTGATTTAAAGTACATATTACATTGGCGAATCCATACCTATTTATAAGGTGGGGCCGAGGAAGCCTTCACCGGACCTGAAAATAACACACATGCCCTTTTCTTCTGCTATGGTTCTGTTGAACATTGCTACGGAGGTGATGTTTGTTCCAGACGCGGATGCCAACAATTAAACATGCAGTAGGAGCTCTTCTTTCTGTTATAAGATTTTAATCCACACTAGTGCGTTGTAGAGAAAATGTAGCAGCGTACTTGTATAAAGCTGTGTGTATACTGTGAGGGGGGGGGGGGGGGGGGGGGGTCGTACATAATTTCTGACTGATTAGAAGGGGGGCAATAACTAAATTCACTCCCTTAGGAGGGGGGGGGGGTATTACCTAATATTTGGCTACATGAAGCCCATTTTCCAACCCCCCCCCCCCTCCTGATAATTATTGCACAGTCCCTTAGTCGAGCATCTATTAATAACTGCTTCAGGGCAGCGAGACCGTGCCACCCGCCACTGAATGTCGATTAAAACTGTACATTTATAGCAGACTACTGGCTCCCTTCAATTCATTCTTCATTCAACTGAGTCGCACAGGGTTCAATATACTTCAAGTATAGACCTCCCTGACTTTGTTTATTTGTCAAATAATGATTTACTTGGCTATGAGCAGAAATGAGTTGCCATCGATGCCGGGAAGTCGGTCCAATCAACTGTGAGTTTCTCAGCGGCTAATTTTCAGAGACAATTGTTTGGGCGGTGTTTATAATCAAGCGAGAAAAGTCAACAAGCTGCTTCCACAGGACCGGAGGTCCATAGACCTTATTCATAAATGGCGGCCGATTGATTATTCTTTTATATTCATGCTAATCAGCCTACCTAACCTCGTTAGCATGTGCAAAATTCAAAAGAATTTTAACTCTAAAATGAGGCTAGGTAGGCTGATTAGCATGAATATAAAAGAATAATTAATGGCCGCCATTTATGAATACGGTCTATAACTACCACTATCTTGGTTGTTATAATTATATAGAAATCCTACACAGGCCTTATTAAGGCCTCTCTACAGACTATTGAGATAGTTGTCGACAACTATTTAAATAACTAAGGGCCTCAGTTATCGATAAACTAACTTCACACACTGGCTTTTTTGTTATCGACAACTTTTTATGATCAACAACTAAATGGTTGTCAACAACTATCTCAATAGTCTGTGGAGGCCCTAATTAATATATTTTTTTTGTAAAGCGCCATTGGACGTTTGGATTTTGGCGCTGTATAAATATATTCTATTTTTATTCTATTTTGTTTTCTCACTACATTTCTTTTAATGATTTTCAACATATTTTCGACTATTCTAAAGTAGCATTCGAGCATACTGCTTCAGTGCAGCGAACCGTGCCACCCCACTGACTCAGTGTCATTAAAACTTGCAGCTGTAGAATCCTTGGCTCTCTTTAATTCAATTTATTCTTCATTCAATTCCCACAAGGCTCAATATACTTCATCATCAGACCTCCTCTGACTTTGTTTATTTGTCAAATAATGATTCATTTGGCTATGAGCAGAAATGAATTGCCAATGGAAGTCGGTTCCAATCACCTGTGAGTTTCTCAGCAGCTAATTTTCAAAGACATTTTTTGGGCGGTGTACATAAAATCAAACGAGAAAAGGTTATCAAGCCACTTCCACAGCACCGGAGGTCCGTAACTACCACTATCTTGGTTGCTATAATTATAAAGAAATCCTACACAGTGAACGTACGGAGCGTATAACTGAGGTTAGTCTGAATTAAGTCTGTGTTTTACACTGACCGTTTAAATACTGACACCACACAATATAAATCAGGGGCACCCAACGGATCGTTTCGGTGAAATATCTGTTCGGAAGGCCTATAATCGCCTCAGATATTCGGATTAAAGTTTGGAGTACGTTGGGAAAATTAATACCTATTATTTTCGGAGAGTTATAAAATTCGTTTTGGGTACAAAAAAAAGGTCACCTAGAATTTTCGGAAAGGAAAAAAGGTCAGCTAGGATTTTCGGAAAGGTAAAAAAGTCAGCTAGGATTTTCGGAAAGGTAAAAAGGTCAGCTAGGATTTTCGGAAAGGAAACATTAGCAAGGAAATAATATTTCTAATTACAAAAAAGGAGCAAATTATTGCGGAATAATTTTTTTCCGGGAGTAATTTTTTATTTGGCGGATTCTGGACTGAGACACCCGCAAACATTACATTTAAAACTATAGTGTGTCTTATAACAGCATAAAGTTTATAATTACAAACTTATTTAAAAACAGTTGTTTTGTAGGAAATGAGTTCACTGTTGGACTCTGTGGCGTCTTAGAGCAACGTTTAATAATTTAGTGTTCGACACTGTTTAGCTGTTTATATTTCATCAGACAAAACATTGTGTACCTACCGTATGTAGCCATTTTTCGTTCATCGCGTATTAATTTTCCTTCGGAAACGAGCGTATAATTTCTCCACACACGCTTATTAGAACGAAGTATACATGCATGTGTTGGGTCTCCTCGTTTGTTTAGTTACGAGTTCTCCGTTGCGATTTTCGCACAGCCGTAACGTTGAGTTGCGATTTTTCGCAAAATTTTGTAAAATTCGCAAGCCGGTTCTGGTCAATGATGAGGTAATTAGCAAGACAAAGCAGTGTAAAAAATGGTAAATCTCGAACAGCCGTAACAAAAAATCGTTGGAGTTGCGATTTTTTCGCAAAACCAATAACGAAAAATCGTAAAATTCGTAAAATTTGTAAATCTGTAGCGCCAGCGCTAGCTGAAGCGAAAAATCGCAACAATTGTAAAATTTGTTGTAGCGTTCAATCCTGGACATAAGTGGTATGATTCTACAAGCCCGGACACAATTGTTGAAACAGTTTAGCATTATTTCACCGGCTCTGCCCCCTAGCCAATGTTGGTTTCGAGTCATGTCGAGGGGGCGAGCGGGGTGTTTCAACAGTATGTGACAAGGGTTGTAAAGCTTTCCTGTTGACCTTAAAAAAAAAAACTAATTTGGGATTGCAATGAAGGTGGCCGGAACATTTTTTCCGCTATACTCTTTCTTTAATCCGGAACCGTATTATATATACCTATTTCAATTAACGTTGTCGGATAAAAATCGGAAAAAAGCGTAAAGCCTACAAGACAAGACCAAATGGTAGTCTGGGTATTCATTAGAATTTCATATCGCTGGAAAATAAATCTACACGTTTTTATTTCGCACGTATAAAAGTATTTGGTTTGCCCGAATTATATAACTTGTTTTTCCATGTTTTTTCACTAGCTGATTTTGCTAAAATTTAGTTTGGCTAAAGGCAACTTACTTCTACAGGTTTAAAACAAAAAGGAAACGTCCAGAAATAGTGTTTTTCGTGTTACTTCTCATTAGTATTCGTTGCGTGCAGCAGTTTTCTACTTTTACCCATGCTACCTTTCGGTCTTGTCTTGCGGGCTTTGCGGGCTTTTAAAAACATTTCTATCCGACAACGTTAATTGAAATAGGTGTATATATATTTGTGAAAGTTGACGCGCTTTTTGAGAAAATGACAAATACGTTTACTCTATGATTGTTACGAAAATTGTATATTAGGTTTTATTCTTAGAATCATGAATAAGAAAGTTGCAATAGATTTTCATTCAAACTTTGTCTGATTTATCATTGCGATGTAATATTTCAAAATATAGAATAAAAAGAATAGGTGACTAGCCCCGCGAAAGAGATATGGCCGATTGTAAAATACCTCGTAATTCCTTACATTATCAACTATGAAAGACGCGTTTGTTTTCTGGATAAGTTCACATTTCAGCGATTATTTATTTTAATTTTATGCAATGAAAATCAGTCTATACTCAATGTATAGTTGCTAGACTAATTTATGCAAAAAGATAGGTCACCATGTTCGTTTACGAGAAAACGATTATTACAATGAAAACTCGCCATGTTTTTTTATGTGGGCGCGCGAATCACGCGCGAAAATTATGCGTAGTAAGGATGCGCAGTGCAATACTAAGAAATCACCTTAAAAAGGAGGGTACTTCCAAAGTCATGAGAACCTTATGAAATGTTCCTGTTTTTTTTTTGCAGAATTCTTCTTGTATCTTCATCAAGATTAACAAGATGCGACTGACAGTGTTTGCTGTTTGCTTGGTATCCCGGATATCCATAGATGTGACCGCTGGCCAGCAATGCAAACCTGCCGAGTCGTCAGTGCGTGGCAAAGCTCTCAAGGGTCACACGTTTAAGACATCAGTGGTTCGAGCTCCGTTCGAGTGTCAAGTGCTCTGTGAGGGCGAACACACGTGTCAGAGCTACAACTACTTTCCACCGAACAAAATCTGCGAGATAAATAACAGAACTAAGGAGGCAAGACCTGACGATTTTGTCACGGATGAAAACAGTTTCTACATGAGAAGCTGGCCTAATAGAGGTACGAGAACTCTCTTACAGAATTTATGCGCTTCTTCATTTTTGTCGGGGAGGAGAAGAGGAAGGGAGGAGACTGGTGAGTCGGAACTTCTCACTTCCCGTACATTTTACTTCCGGTTTCTGCCCTTCCCTGATGTTTCCAATCTCGCTACCCCACAAAGTGGACACAGCGACAAAATGAGTGCGCGTGCGCCAACCTGCTCACATACAAACATAATAATAATAATAATATTTAGTATTCATATGGCGCAAATTAACATATGAATATGATCAAATGCGCATTACAATAAAAGATATGCTATGATTATGAGAATGGCGGCAATTCAAAATTCCCGGAATTTGTTTTCATTTTGCGTGGATAAGGCCGTCACGGAACAGATAAGGTTTTTACCTTGAAAACAATTCGAGAGAGACTCTTCTTTCACATATCTTTTTTAGCAAACTAATTATCTTTGCAACAATAGTGAATTTTTCGCTCGAAGTCGAGCGATCGTAAGTGAAACATGAACTCTTTGATCAATGTTTTCGTCTATTTTTAATTTTAATATATTTTTAATCTAACTTTTCCATCTGATAGGAAGTGTATCAAGCGCCGAAGATAGAAAGAAAAGAAAGGGGGAAAGGAAAAGAGAGAAGAAAAAAATCAGAAGAAAAAGTCTTTTTTTTGGCTATGCACTTTGGCCAACGATAAAATTGAACGTTTTTGCCCTAAATCCTTTTCAAAATCTTCCTCTAGTTCTCCAAAACGGCATTTTTAGCAAACGGTTAGCCAAATTGCGGGTCACAGCACCAAGAAAACGGGTTTCGTGACCCGAAAATGCGTTTAAATTAGCGAATTTTGATATATGTTAATTAACCCTATCCTGCCTGGGGGAGGGGGCAGAAAGTGCCCGCGCTGATTTCAAATTTATCGTACTTAAAGATCATTCAAGCAATCATAGCCAAACTTTATGACTTTCCTAAAAAATTATCTGCGAACATTTTGGTGTGTGTCAATATTTTGATCACGTGACTTGATGTTTCCATGGCAACCAGTTTTTGACAGGCCGTTTTTAGCCAAATTTGGTATTTTCAGCTTTAATTTCATGAGATTTCCGCTTTCTACGAAGAGTTTCCTCCACAATATTTGCAATTGTTGCATCCTTATATTGTTTTCGATGTTTTCAAATCAAATTTGTGAATTTCTGACATTTCTGAACAATTGAAAAATCCAAGATGGCGGATCCAAGATGGCGGACATTGTTAAAGTATAACGTTATTTTGGCGTAATATGATATCATAACTGATTGGTGATTGTCACTAAAATAAACATGTTTGAATGCTTTATACACCACATAACTTTTCATTTTAATAGCACAAATAACTTTCGAGATACAGATCGTTTTACCCAAATTTGTTGTTTTTTTTAGCTTAATTTTCAGTTTTCATAACATTGTTGCTTTTTACGATGAAATGTTTGCAAAATCTTTGCCGTTCTTGATTTTTTCAAAACAAATTTGGAGATTTTCTGACATTTCTGAACAATTTAGAAATCCAAGATTTCGGATCCAAGATGGAGGATTTTTTAGCGTATGACGTCATTATGGCGTGTATGACGTCATAATTGACACGTGACTGCCACTAAAATAAAGATTTTCGGATGCTTTACACACCATGTAAGTTTCATTTTCATAGCGTCAATACTTTTCGAGATACATATGGGGGGGGGGGGGGCACTATCTGCCCCCCCCCCCCCAGGCTCAGGTTCGAAAAAAAAGCCCAGGCAGAATAGGGTTAAGGGTTAATTAATCACGGAGACTCTTGGCAGGTCAATGGGCAATATCACGTATCACTCATCAATAAACTAGTCTACATTGGTTACTCTTAGGGTAAAAATGAACTTGTAACACGTCCAAAAATATGAGCTGTGGCACCATTTAGGGGCTTTTCTGGAAATTTTCCAACAAGCATCCCTGTCACTTGTAAGTATCCCCGGGGAAAATATATATCATTAAATATACTTATGGACAATTCCAACAGTATGTTTAAAAACAGCAGTAATTCAGTTATCTTTTTATTTTGGCCTTTTCGTCATTTTTACGGTTACTTTTCCTTTTTCTTTTCTTTTATTGTCTCACGCAGTTTCCCTGGGCTCCATTTCCGAGATGCCTGCCGAGTCATGTGTTGAGATCGACTCCAGCGAAGAAGGGAAAGCGGTCAGCGGTATATACTGGTTAGATCCAAGAGGACTGAGAGAAGGTTTGGTCAAATTTCCGGTATGTAAGGCTAATAGCTTGCTTCATTATCGCTTCAGAAATGTGAAGATCACCATGATAAACTCGTGAATACATACATACATCATACATCATGTTTATTTACCCTCGGATTTACAGAGTAGCTGAATGTAGCTAATTAATATCTCCGAGCAACAGACGGACAACACATTCATAGTTTGACCACGACACGGGAACTTCTTGCCCTACTCTTTCGAACAGTGTCGTGGGTTCTTTTACGTCCCCTTTGAATTTACATATAGGATGAAATAGACTAGGCCAACGGCTTAACGTCACCGCCCAATGGCGCGATCATCTGAACTGAGACAAGGTGTTGAACACAGCACAATCTTACCAGTTATTTTAAGACGTACCTAGTTTGTGGTCCGGCTGGGATTTGAACCCACGACCTCCCGCTCTGCAGTAGTCTGACGCCCAACCAATAGCCCTTTTCACAGTTAACTTGCGATATTTGCATAACAATACACTTGAACATACAAGCGAGGCAATTTCGGGCACAAGCTGCAAAACATCGTGTTTTTCTTGAACTCCTTCAACTCCTTTAGTATAAAAATAGCTTTAAAATGTAGAAGAACTACAATTATTTTAGTTTATGTTGTTTTTAGAAAAAGATGTAAAACGACTTTTCTCTATTAATAAAGAGTAGACTCGCATAAGCAACAGGGAGATCGGATTACGATCTTACGGCAAACTTTAACTAAAATAGTTGCATATTTAGTTCTTCTCCGTTTTGAAACTATTTTTATGCTAACATAGTTAAAGGGCTCAAGAAAATCACGATGTTTTACAGCTTGTGCCCGAAATTGCCTCGCTTCTACGTTTAGCTGTATTGTGATGCAAATATTTCAGGTTAACCGTGAAAGGGCTATTGAGCTAACCAGGCGGCGCAATACAAAAGCAATGAAACGTTCATAATTTACTCGGTCAATCGGTCGCCGATGGGCTGTAAACTTTGATCGCACTATTAATTTATGCATATTAATTTATTCATTAACGAAATAGCTCATAGAAGTCTTTGATTTTTAAGTTGGAAACACCGTAAAACTCCATTGGGGAGTGTTAATAAAGTTTGTATTAGTTTGTAATTCTCATATTTTTCGATATTTTTATGCCCCAGGTGTATTGTGACATGAAGCCATCTGGCCAAACTTGGACTCTTATTGCTCGCTTTTCCAACAGTGACACCAAACACTGGATGAATGACTCTGGATACTGGTGGTATGACAGGACTGACGCTGCTGGAGAAACCACTGATCCATCGAACAACGCTGACATGATATCGCCAGCGTTTTCGTCGGTCAGCGGCAACGAGTTCAAGATCACGCGCAGTGATGACCCTCAACACACTTCCCTGTTACAGATAGCAGATGACTGTCTGGGTGGACAGACATTCCGGTCCAAAGTCACAAGCTACGGTGACTTCAGGAATGGCACGGTTTGGCCCAGTTACAGACAGTGTCTGGGAAGTTGCAAGGTTGAATTTGGCGGACAGTACCAAACAACTGACGGGTTCGAGCATGCGCAATGCAGCGGGGATATGCAAGAAGCAAACATGATCGGCTTCTGGTGTGATTATGGCCGGCAAGCTTCCGTGCTTATGATTGGTGGAGGAGGAGACAACTGTTCAAATGGTGATCACGGGATTGGGGTAACCAGAGCGAACAAGGCCTCTCTGGCTGAAGGTGAGAAAGCAGAGATCGACTTTGGTAGCAGCGCAAAGTCTGGATCTGATAGTTACTCTTTAAACTTGTGGATACGTTAAGTCTATTAAGACTGTACGTGGACTGGGGGGGGGGGGGGGGGGGGGGGGAGGGTTGAAGCAGAAAGTGCTCGCGCGGAGTTTAAACAAACATTGTGACGTTTCCAAAATTCTGTGTTAAATCTTTTGTTCACACACCATACTAGTTCCGTTGCCATAGCTTAAGTGACAGCCCTTTCTGCCCTAAAAGGTAGCAAGATAACTACAACTATACGCATTTGAAATTTAACACCCTACGCGATACCAAAAAACCCTAAAAGGTGCAACGAGCACCCTGTTAGCACCAAGTAGCGAGTCAACCTCCCCCACCCTACCCCTGCTTGTAAATCGCGATACTCTCCAAAGCAATGTACCGAAACATTTTACGGTTGTATTTAGGCTTCTCTAGGTCTGTCCACAAGTTGTTCGGCAACTTTTGGCAACTTTTCGTATTTCGGGCAACTTTTTTCATTTTGAGGAACGTTTTGCATTCTGAGCAATTTCTACCTATTATCTGAAATCGGAGCAGCTTTTAGTGTTTATTTTGGTCTTACTGCCATGTTTCACAATGCTTATAGTTATTAGATTTTCCATGTAAAAGGGAAGCCTGATACTGGGCTTTTGGAGTAGTTTGGTCTGCCTGTGGTTAGTTTCCAACCTGGGAGAGAGTTTAGGCAATGGCGCTAAACTCTCTCCCAGACTCCCTTCGCGCGGCCGTTTGCTTTTTCCCTTCGTCTCCACTATCCAAGAGCTTGGAACAGGCTAGATCTAAGAAAGTCAGCAAAAAATAAAACAAATACTTATATATTAATTTTGAGAAATTTCGAGCATTTTGTGGACAGCCCTAGGCTGCTCCAGTGATCTTTCTTACGTAGGTTTCTGATTGGTTTACAGTATTTGCAGCTGTAGCTGCTTAAAGATATGCGGGTCGAGCGACATATTTCATTTAACAAAAATGAATTCACTGTAGATTTTACTGTAATTTTGAGCATTTATTGAGATACAATTCATGATTTATACTCTGAGCAGGCAGATAGATGTACAAAGTAATAAATATATGCAATGCGGTTTTTCTTACTACGATTAATTAGGAATTAGCACTTAGCTTACAAAATACTTCATGTATGATTCATGAATGAAGTATCACTCAGAGTCCCTTCTGACACCATATACCATTGCTGCACTTGATAATTATTATAATGTATTTTGCTGTAGTTAAGACTGTGAGCTTGTCCTAATCTCCTGCATGATCGACGAGCGAGAAGCTTTAAAGGAGCTATGTCACGATATTTTAAGTCATTTTGCGAAGTGCAAAATCACCTTCAAATTGAAGAGAAAACCTCAAAATAATAGTTAACTAAGGTAGAAAAACACCAAAGAGGTGATAATAAACCAAACAAGAACAAGGATGGTTGAGGATGGAGATGATTAAGGCGGATTGCGAACAACAAACTTGAACAAATTGGCCAATTTTTTCAAGATGCGCCATCCGTGACGTAGCTCCTTTGTCGACTAAGAAAATAATAACTCTCTAATTAACATTATTTTAACATTGTACAAACGTATGTTGTATAGGTTTAGATCTGGTGGCCAAACACCAATTAAGTTTCTAACTTTTTATAACTAATAATAAATACTATGAGCGTATTGAACAAAGAATAGCCAGGAATTCGAGCAAGACAAACTGACATATCATGTTATTATAATAAATGTTGTAACCTTCTACCGTTATAATAGTCACACATAAGTTTATTTTCGTCCGTGCAATCAGTAATTGGTATTATGATTTTTTTTTCTGATCTATTGTATGTAAACTTATTCATTAATTTAAGGCTTAGTGGCACATGTTGAATTATAGCATATAATGTAAGTAATATGCGGCAATGTAAACGTATAAAATACTGTAAGTAATGTAATGTATCGTACTGTAAGTAATGTAATGCAACGCATCGTAAGTAGGTAATTGAATGTAACGTATTGTAAGTTAAGTCATGTAAGTGATGTATGTGGTCAAACGGCCTCAACTTCGGCTCTCAACTCGGTTTATACGAAAAACGCTACAAAGCTATTAATAATTTGGACACAATGTTTGTTTCTTCTTGCTCTATAAGCTGTTAATTTTCTGATGTTGTTCATGCAAGCAAATGGTTTTTGTAACATTGTAACACGAGCGCGCCCCGTGTGACCGGGGGCATAATTTATAGCCTGGAGTTTGTTGTTGTTGCCTAGTAATGGCCATATGCCGTCGACATAAATAAATAAATAAATATGACCAAAAGTCTACACGAGAATTGATCACGCATGAGCGGCTTGACAGACACAATTATAAACTTATAAATAGTTCCAAATATATTTTCTTCTTTCGAATTCCAAGTGTATAAGGCCATCCCCATAAAATGTTTTGTTTCCCATCGCCCTCTCTCTCGTGAAAGTGGGTCGGTCGGTCGGTTTAAAAAAAAAAAAAATAACCGAGAAACGAAATATTGACAAATAAATACATAAATAATTCCAAGCGAGCCTTGATTATATCTTCCTCGTGACCACCATTTTGAACCGAGCCGATATCACTCTGGAAGATGTTCGAAGACGTCATTAATGGGCTGATTTAGATGTCAGAGTGACTTTAAGTTGTAAACAAAGCATATTAAACTTGGAAACACCCGAGAAAAATGGCGCAGGCAATGAATCAGAAACTTTTTTCGTTTTCCTTTTTAAAACATTTGGTCGGTCGGGCGATAGGCGACCATGAAAATGACTCGCTGGCTGCCGTGCCAGCACTTAAATCGCGGAAAGTTTATTTTACTGAGATAATTAACTGAAGGCAAGCACGTAATTTGAATTATTTTTTTTTAACAGAAAAATACACACGAGGCGTTTTTAATTTAGATTGAACTTTGTTTTTTTTTATTTTAATTTTATTTTTAATTTAGGTTGAACTTGCAGGATCACTTTGAGCTCAAGATCTATCACCAATCGAAAGCGAATAATCGAATTTAGTAGGTTTTTCTCTAAATTTATTTCAAATGAAGGATTTTCAACATATTTTCGACCATTAGTCGAGCTTTAACCCTATCCTGCCTGGTGGGGGGGGGGGGGGGGGAGTGCCCGCGCTGACTTCACATTTATCGTACTTAAAGAGCATTCAAGCAATCATAGCCAAACTTTATGACTTTTCCTAAAAATTATCTGGGAACATTTTGGTGTGTCAATATTTTGATCACGTGACTTGATGTTTCCATGGCAACCACGTTTTGACAGGCCGTTTTAGCCAAATTTGGTATTTTCAGCTTAATGAGATTTCCGCTTTCTACGAATAGTTTCCTCCGCAATCTTTGCAATTGTTGCATCCTTATATTGTTTTCGATGTTTTCAAATCAAATTTGGTGATTTTCTGACATTTCTGAACAATTGAAAGATCCAAGATGGCGGATCCAAGATGGCGGATCCAAGATGGCGGACATTTTTAAAGTATGACGTTATTTTGGCGTGATATGATATCACAATTGATTCGTGATTGTCACTAAAAATAACATGTTTGAATGCTTTATACACCACATCAGTTTCATTTTTAAATAACTTTCGAGATACAGATCGTTTTACCCAAAATTTGTTTTTTTTTAGCATCTTTATATTTTTCTTGATTTTTTCAAAACAAATTTGGAGATTTTCTGACATTTCTGAACAATTTAGAAATCCAAGATTTCGGATCCAAGATGGCGGTTTTTTTAGCGTATGACGTCATTATGGCGTGTATGACGTCATAATTGACACGTGACTGCCACTAAATAAAGATTTTTGGATGCTTTACACACCATGTAAGTTTCATTTTCATAGCGTCAATACTTTCCGAGATACATAGGGGGGGGGGGGGGGACTATCTGCTCCCCCCCCCCCCAGGCTCAGGAACAAAAAAAAAGCCCAGGCAGAATAGGGTTAATAAACTGCTTCAGTGCAGCGAGACCGTGCCACCCCCCACTGAATGTCGATTAAAAACGCTTGCAGCTGGTCAGTTGTGCAATGTACATTAGCAGACTACTGGCTCTCTTCAATTCAATAAATCATCTTCATTTAAGTCGCACAAGGTTCACTACTTCATCATCAGACCTCCTCTGACTTTGTTTATTTGTCAAATAATGATTCATTTGGCTATGAGCAGAAATGAGTTGCCATCGATGGAAGTCGGTCCAATCACCTGTGAGTTTTCTCAGCGGCCTAATTTCAGCAGATACATTTTTTGGGGGCGGTGTTTATAATCAAGGAGAAAAGTTAACAAGCTGCTTCCACAGGACCGGAGGTCCATAACTACCACTATCTTGGTTGTTATAATGATAAAGAAATCCTACACAGTGTCCGTACGAAGCGTTTATAAGGTTAGTCTGAAGTCTGTGTTTTACACTGACCGTTTTGAATACTGACACGACACAATATAAATGCATGAGCTAATATGAGCCTTTTACTGTGTGCACTAGTAACATTTTTACTGGAGTTTGGCGATTTTTTGCGATCTAATTTTTGCGATTGACAGAGACTGGTTTTTCGTTCAAGAAATTTCAGCAAGTTGCTTACAATTGAAATTACTATATGCTGGTAATACAACGCAATATACAGTTTGCTTTTTAATACATGTAATCGAAATTCTGGTTAAAAACAACTTAGGCCCAGTTCAGACGCCGTACTTCACATGAGCCGAATCGAATTCGAATTTAGGCCGACCCAAATTAATTTAGATCGACTGAATTGATTCAGACGCCGAGCTTAATTCAGCCGAACGTAAATTAATAGGGGAAAATTGCTGTTATATTGAAAAATACATTATAATAATTCATGCATTTGTTTCGGCTCATGTGAAGTTCGGCGTCTGAATCAAAGCCGGTCCACAGCCGTTATTCCCGGCTAGGCCCAGTTCAGACGCCGTACTTCACATGAGCCGAATCTAATTCGATGAATTAAGTTCATGTGAGGTACGGCGTCTGAATCAATTCAGAACGGCTGAATGAATTCGGATCGGCTCAGCCGTTCTTCCCGCCGGCTCAGCCGGGAATAACGGCTGTGGACCGGTTTTGATTCAGACGCCGAACTTCACATGAGCCGAAACAAATGCATGCATGGATTATTATAATGTATTTTTCAGTATAACAGCAATTTTCCCCTATTAATTTAAGTTCGGCTGAATAAGCTCGGCCGTCTGAATCAATTCAAGCCGGTCTAAATTAATTTGGGTCGGCCTAAATTCGAATTCGATTCGGCTCATGTGAAGTACGGCGTCTGAACTGGGCCTAAAACGTATCCGTAGATAACGTAGCTCTTTTAAAAAACACGTTAATCAGGGTTTTTTTAAAAATTATGAGTATTGTCTGCTGTTGCTCTGATAATGGTCGAAGCAACGCGATCGATTTCTAATATCAAGAGAAAATAATGATGATTTATAATTTATAATTACAAAAGTGGAGCAAATTATTGCGGAATATTTGTTTTCCGGGAGTAATTTTTTCTTTGGCGGATTCTGGACATAAAAACATTCGCAAAAATCGCAACAATTAGAATATTAACCCGCAAAACATTTACTGCTACACGCTACTATCAAAACTATCGTGCATCTGATAGCAGCATAAAGACTTTATAATTACGAACGTCTTAAAATAGTTGCTCTGTACTGAGGAAATAAATTTACAATTAATGTTGGATTCCGTGCACGGCGTTTGGGAACAAAGGTTAATAATTTAGTGTTCAACATTTAGCTATTTATTTTTCATACAAAACATTGTGTACCGTATGTAGTCCATTTTTCGTTCATCGTGTATTAATTTTCCTTCGGAAACGAGCTCAGTGAAATCAAGAATGATTCTGCAAGCCCGGTCACAATTGTTGAAACAGTTTAGCATTATTTCCCCGGCTCTGCCCCCTAGTCAATGTTGGTTTCGAGAAAAACCGTCAGACCCTTGAAGTCATGTCGAGAGGCGAGCGGGGTGAAACTAAGAAACTCATTTTGAGTTGTCTTGGAGGTAGGAAAATTCAACTATCACAATGATCAAAAGCGAAAAATCTTGATGTTTAGTAGGTTTTTTACTTACTTTTATTTCTAGTATTCTTATGTCTTGTATTACGTTACATCGGTTTTTATTCCTTTTAATAATTTTTAATATTCCATAATTAATTTTTTAATTTTTAATATTCCAGTATTTTATAAACCGTTAAGGGCCTCCACAGACTAGGCAAATTGTTATCGATAACTATGTAGTTGTCGATCATAAAAAGTTGTCGATAACAAAAAAGCCAGTGTGTGAAGCTAGTTATCGATAACTGAGGGCCTTAGTTATCGATAACTAACTTCACACACTGGCTTTTTTGTTATCGACAACTTTTTATGAACAACAACTAAATGGTTGTCAACAACTATCTCAATATCTGTGGAGGCCCCTAATTAATATATTTTTTTTGTAAAGCGCCATTGGACGTTTGGAATTTGGCGCTGTATAAATGTATTCTACTTTTATTATATATTTTTTTCTCTACATTTCTTTTAAGGATTTTCAACATATTTTCGACCATTATAAACTGAGTAGTATTCGAGCATACTGCTTCAGTGCAGCGAACCGTGCCACCCACCACTGACCCAGTGCATGTCATTAAAACTTGCAGCTGCCTGTACAATCCTTGGCTCTCTTTAATTCAATTTATTCTTCATTCAAATGAGTCGCATAAGGTTCAATATACTTCTTCAGAGGTATAGACCTCCTCTGACTTTGTTTATTTGTCAAAATAATGATTCATTTGGCTATGAGCAGAAATGAGTTGCCATCGATGGAAGTCGGTCCAATCACCTGTGAGTTTCTCAGCGGCTAATTTTCAGCAGAGACATTTTTTTGGGGCGGTGTTTATAATCAAGCGAGAAATGTTAACAAGCTGCTTCCACAGGACCGGAGGTCCGTAACTACCACTATCTTGGTTGCTATAATTATAAAGAAATCCTACACAGTGTCCGTACGAAGCGTTTATAAGGTTAGTCTGAAGTCTGTGTTTTACACTGACCGTTTTAAATACTGACACCACACAATATAAATGCATGAGCTAATATGAGCTTTTTACTGTGTGCACTAGTAACATTTTTGCTGGAGTTTGGCGATTTTTTGCGATCTAATTTTTGCGATTGACAGAGACAGGTTTTTCGTTCAAGGAATTTCAGCAAGTTGCTTACAATTGAAAATTACTATATATATATATATATTTTTTTATTAAAACAATATTTCGTCTCAACATTTGCTCTAAGAGCAGATGCTCATCTAGAGAGCTTACGTTGTTTCACATTGCAATAACACACGATCAGATAAAGGACAAATATAACAAAAGAAAAAAGTATTACTATATATGCTCGTAATACAACGCAATATACGGTTTGCTTTTTGATACATGTAATCGAATTCTGATATAAAGACAACATAACGTAGACTTTTAGAAAAACGATAATCAGGGTTTAATTATTGGTCTATTACATAAACAAGTCTGTTGTTGTTTCTTGCTCTGATAGCGGACGATGTCTAATATCAAGAGAAAATAAAAATACTATTCATAATCACAAAAGTGGAGCAAATGTTTGAGGAATAATTTTTTCCCGGGAGTAATATTTTCTTTGGCGGATCTTGACTGAACCCGCAAAAATCGCAAAAAAATAGAATATTAACCGCAAACATTTACTGCCACACGCTACTATCAAAACTATTGTGTACAAGTTTATAATTACAAACTTCTTTAAATAATTGTTCTGTAGGAAATGAGTTCACTGTTGGACTTCGTGGCGTTTGGAACAACGTTAAATAATTTTAGTGTTCGACATTTAGCTGCTATTTATTTTTCCGAAAAACATTGATGTAGCCCATTTTTCGTTAACCACGTATTTTAAACGAGCTTCTTTAGCTCCTGTGTGATACGTGGTTAAATCAAGTATTGTTGTAAAGTATTATTGTTGTTATTAACTGACTTAAAACCCAGCGTAGAACGACCTTTAACGATTGTCCATAGAAAATTATCATCAACTAGGTTCTAAATAAGAGATTAGCTTTTTACAAGGCCAACATAAGCTTCAGGATTAGGTAAGATACATTTTATTTTGCAGATCTGGTGCAGGGCTTTTTCTAGCGTCAACGTTAAGTAAAATATATATCAAATACGTAGTAGTTTAGATGCAAATAATATTTCGAGACCATAATGGAGTATTTGTCACTAAAGTATGTTAGTTTATTTTAACTTCTTTGTTAACGTGCTCATTCCAATTTTAATGGGCGCCGATCATCTCAAAATTTCTTGCTTCTTTGAGCAATGGAGTCACTGGCAAACTTTTCATTTTCCTTTCTTTAAGAAGGCAGCGATTATTTGTATTTAAATATATCGGACTTCTATCGTTTGAGCCTTTTCTTGCAAAGAAAATATGAAATAAAAAACTTGGAAAGCTCCGGTGGCCTGCATGGGCCGAGTGTGTGGGCGTGTTAGGACCTTTTCTCCTTTTCGTTTAACCATTTTGATAGCATTTGTCGTCTTTGAACATCACAACTTGTTTTTGGACACATATTTTATTAAAAGCATTCTGATGCGGGTGGTATAAGCAACCTATACGTTCTCTTTTCCACTCTACTTGAAAAAGCATTTTCGTTCACAGAATAGCAAAGGAAACTTGAGGATTAAGTAAGAGAAGTAATGGCTGCTTCTCCTCGGGACTAATCAAGAGAAACTAAATATCCAATTCCAGTTTAGTTTAAGAAATGTTTAAATATTTACAGTTTTAGCCTCCTTATATTTTTCTTGATCTTTTCAAATCCAATTTGGAGCTTTTTCGACATTCCTGAAAAAATCTTGAAATCTAAGATGGCGGGTTCAAGATGGCAGATTGTTTTTATATGACGTCTTTTAATTTTGGCCGGATATGAGGTCATAATTAACACGTAACTGTCGCTAAAATAAACATTTTGGGATGCATATAAGTTTTATTTGCATAACGTGCGTGAATATTTTCGAGATACAGCTCGTTTTACCCAAAGTTGATGTTTTTTTTCATTTTCATGATATTTTCGATTTTTATGACGAGTTCATTACAAAATCTTCACAGATTTGCATCGCTATTTTTTGATTTTTTTTTTTCAAATCAAATTTGGAGATTTTCTGACTTTCTGAACAATGTGAAAACCCAGACGGCGGATCCAAGATGGCGGGTTTTTTAAATGTATGACATCATTTGGGCGTAATATACATGTATGGCGTCATAATTTAAATTTGAAAATCCAATATAGCGGATCCAAAGATGGCGAATATCAGTTTTGAAATACATGACATCATTTTGGCGCGATATAACGTCAAAGTTAACACGTGACTGCCACTAAAATATAAATTTTAATGCGCTTAACATACGTACCATTCAAGTCTATAATCACAACGTGAAGGACATGTTACACGAGGCAAATTTTCCTGCAGCTTGTCCCACAATTTTGTTGCGGTAAAATTGCACGAAAAGTTGCTTAGTGTAAAACCCCATTTTGCAACTGCAACGCAACAAAAATAGGTCCGCGACGCGTACTCAAATGGCTACTGCGGTTTTTACGCGGAGAATGCGCATAGCGAATAATATTAAGCTGAGTTAACGAAATGGATTGGGACCCTGCGATGTCACTCAGTATTAGGTGGATTCTCGGAAATATCATGCGTCTTACATGTACGTTTTAATAACGACTTGTCTATGTTGTTCACGCTAACGCAATGGAAGATTTACGATATGCTTCAATTCGAAGGGAAGATGGACTTATTTACAAGGCCCACTACGATGCTTTGCTGTTTCAAAAACGTTTTTAGATCTTGTTGGATTGTAATCATCTCGCTCCAGATCCATACAAATTTTATTTCATTATCTCACGTGTGCTGTGTTAGGTGTTAATTATCTTATGAAGCATTCTTGTTCTGTCATGATGACTCGGTATCAATTATAAAGCCTGCACTTGGGGTTAAGTAGTTTTCGTTCATCAAAAAATAAATTTTACTTAGTTATTAGTTAGTTTCTTGTGATGAGAGAAATGATATCACAATCCACTGTATAATTATATTACAGTATGTGTTTATTTTATTGAAAAAATTTAATTTGTAGCTCAAAGCAAATATTTGCGCGAAGTAAAGCCTGTGTCGGGGAAATTTAAATACATTTTCTCCGGCATCAAAACATTATTTATATTGAGTATTTATTAGAGTATTGCGCAACCTCAGGGTTTGTTTTCATTTTTGTTTTGATTTTGTTGATTTACTTGTTACACTTCGTCGAGGTTCTTCTATCTGGCGTTAATAATGATGAATTTTTATTTTTGGATAGAATTTACATTCCTTCGTTTGAGACTGAAAATATTGTAGGGCCGACATTGCGCAGTACGGACTGTAAATGCATACAGATAATTCGTTAATAGGAACCAAAAGACAAATAACCAAGGCAAAACCCGTTCTCTTCCGATCCTCCTCTCTCTGGCTCTCTGGCAAGCGGGAAGTTTACGTAAGAACCTGGGAAATGGGTTTGCGTGCTTCTTCTATGGCAGCCGGTGACGTCATGAAATTTCATGGCAATTCAAATGGGACTGACGCAGGTAGACTTGAAACGCAATGTTTGCTGCCGCTGTAAGTGAGCCTGAAGCGAACGAACAAGGCAGCAGACCTAATCGGCAAAAAATTACAATATAGGGCCTTGAAACCAAATTTTCTAAGACCGCATGGAATTGTGGTTATGCGCGAATGGAACAAAGTAAGATGCGCAGTTCCATGTGCTCTCTCTTTCTCGACAGCTAGGCTCAGACCGCATGGAATTGTGGCTATGCGCGAATGGAACAAAGTAAGATGCGCAGTTCCACGTGCTCTCTCTTTCTCGACCGGCTAGGCTCAGAGGTAAGTTATTTCGTTGCTCCGGTTTTTTGCTGCTACGCGCTACCCGTCTAAGACATTTAAGTCAAAATCATACCCTGCGTATATATTCCCCGTTTAAGACCAAAAAAATCGTAAAAATATATAAACCCGTTCAAGACAAAAAGAAGACAGAAAAAAATAATAATAAGTTTCAAAAGAAGAGCACTGACAGAGAAACCTGGAGGCGGTGAAACGTGAGAGTTCGCGATAATAATCAATAATCGACAACTGAAAGTTCGACGAGGTCGAACACAGGCTGCTCTATTAAACGAAAGCTGCACACTTCGCCAGTGGCTGTTGGAGTTAACGTAGCAGATAATTATTCTTTTGCATTGGAGCCAGTGCAAAAAGGTCGTCCTGGAGTACGAGTCAGTAGCGGCAACAGCGACACTCGTTGTCAAGGTGTTGACGTGAATGCAATTAAGCCACTAATTTAATGCGATCAAAAGATATACGGTCGAGTATTTTGGCTCCAAACAACTCAATGAGTCATGCGATCAAAATATATTCTTTCGTGTTTTTTTCTCTCGGCAACGTAAAAATCGTCAATATAAGATTAAACATCAACGAGAAGGCCTTGCTTGTTGAGAATGTAAGCAACGGCTTTTGTTGTTCGTTAACTCGTTGGGTGCTCCATAAGGAGTTGCAGATGTTTTATGAAGAGCTTGTTTACATGGGGCTGATTGCTCTTTGTAAAACTCTAAGAAACAGATTTCTAAGGAGTATCATTAAAGTGAGCGTATATACCTTCACTTAACTGATAACGACATTTTTGAGACTTAGGTTACACAATTAACATATAGAAATAAACCAGCGTAATGTGTAAACCAGCGTCATGTGCTGTGCACTCAGTGAATGAAGAAGCTTCCGAAGTGAATGAAGAAGCTTCCGAAGGAGTAATATTGAATCTGCTCGCTGATCTTGCTGTTTGGTAAGTTTTGTTGCGTTCAGTGGTTATAGTTTCATCCGAAGAATTCTATTTCCATTCAAACTTCTACTTATGCGCATACTGTTACATTTTCCTTTTCCCCCGGCAGCATTTTCTACCTATCAGGTATACTAGTTATTTGTATATTAACAAGTTGTAACGCGAAATAAACAACTTGAATTTCGTGAATTACAAACAAACTACAGGTGGTAGCTGGCTTAAGCTAGAGACATGTAAATATAATGTATGAACATGGAACGAGCACACACTTTGCATTTGAATTTATCACGCTAACCCCGGCACTACATGTTTGCCACGTGCATTGACTAGATTGATTACCTGTGCGATGTAGCAACTTTGCTGGCTTTTTTCTTTTTTTCTTTGGTGTATTGTATTTGATAACCCCGGCTAACGCCAAACATCTCTTGCTTTGAAGTTCTGTTCTACTTCACGGCCACCCTAAAACTACGTTGCCTTTCGTGACTATAAGGTCACAGTTCTAAAAAACTATTTTCGTTTATCTCAGTTCTTTTCTTATCAATATGAAGACAAGCACGTCTTTGTTTCTTTTAGAAAGAAACCGCAATTAAGGCTGTTATTATCTTATATCAACATGTCCGTACATGTTTTAGCTTTTTGAACATACGATAAACAACTCAACTCATTAGCGATTAGCTAGTGGCCTAATAAGCCTAATTTGTTCGAGTATAATGGAACGGCCAAATCGGTATCTATCATTGACATGACAAAGACTTGACAATCGCGGGCGGAAAATTGATCTCATAATTAAGTGACATGCTGTTTTCTTTAACGAAAAGCAGAATTCTACAAATCAATGAAATCAGTAAGTTGTGGTCGGGGGGGGGGGGGGGGGGGGGGGGTACTCCCTTATATAAGCTATATAGGTATGCGCGGCCCCAAATGGTACGATTTTTGAGCCGTTTTTGTCTGAAATATGATATAGATTTTGACCATTTTGGTCTAAAATAGGGTATGTTTTGTGCCCTTTTGGCCTGGAATTTGGTTTGGCTTTTAGACGAAACTATTTTTCCCATTAACATCGGGAAATTTGAAGCCCTTTTCATGCCACAAATGTTTGCGCAAATGGAACCCATTCCTGGGTAGCTGAAGTCATGTATTAGACCTGTGTACTAATTTGATAGGTTTGAAATAGGGTATGGAAAATCACATATTTTGGTCTGAAATAGGTTAACGGTTTCAAGAAGCAGGCCGCACACCCCTACCAAAAATTTCAGGGCGTACTCCCCCCTCCGGGGAGGTTGTGGTATGTTCAGAGTTATCTTTCCTCGACACAGCAAATGAGTCTGTTGATTTTAACCTAAGTCCAAGTTCTTCCAAGATCTACAATTTATAGCAAACTCTGATGAAGCCTTCCTCTAGTCCAATCTCGTAAACAGGAAATTGTGCTGGACAGACATCAAACTGTTCGAATACAAAACTACAACAATACGGCCCGGGTGCCAGAGGGGTTTTTTCCCTTGAAGAGGAGCGCTGAGGCCACGAACGAAAATAGTTTTCTTTTTACTCCGCGGGTTTTGTCGTTGCGGCTTGCCGTTCACAGTTTGCGCAGAGTAAAAAAAAAAAAACCTCTCACCCAAGGTACTATAAAAAATACTTATATTACAGTACATTCTACACAGGACGATTCACATCAACATAAAAAAAATATTATCGGGCACTAAGCAATACCCTGCTCTCTTAAACTACAATAGCTCGCCGACTTCGCGAACCTTCTCGCGGACAACAAACTCTGTTCACTTTACTATCGTGTCATTTTCACCAGTATAAACAAAACTTGAAACATACCCTTCTTTGAATACAATTACAATCACCCACTGTTTTCTTTACAAAACAACGGAAATAGTGCTCATTAATGGGATGATCTTATCTTTCGTCTACATTCTTAAATGGTTCTCACAAACCACTGAAGCAGACAAGTTCGTTTACAATTTTAGAAGATAATCATTCCTCGTCTTGAAATTAAAAGCCTATATTTTTTGTCACGATGTCCAACGCGAAAGTCTCGTGGCCCATCAGCAAAAAACATGTAATATTTTTGTTTATACAGCACCATTCGCGCTGACATAGCAAAATTCTCAAATCAGTCCTCATACTAATAACTTGTACCATCAACCTTTCGTTAACGATTTTCAAATATTTTAAAAAGTCAAAAACTGACACAGCACCACTGATTCCAAAAATATTTGGTCACTATTAAAGCAATACTTTCCTCTCGTAAACTAGTGGCCCGCCATCTTCTTGTCGCGACTTCACCCCTCGCATGTGAGACTTAATGAGTCTGTCGTAGCCTAGCCATGCCAAGACAAGCTTAACGAATATCAGGTCACACGACAACCTTTTACGTAGCTGTAAAAATGTCATTTATCTTTTTATCAATTGCTCGTACGTTTTGAAAAACTAATTGTACATGTGATGATACTGTTTTCATCCGCCTTCAACAGTGAATCATTTTCAAAAGGTAATTACAGGTCATTCAGCAATACTCTGCTCCAGTAAACAAGCTCGCCGCCTTAGATTATCGCGGCTTTTCCCCTCAAGCGTGAAAAATGACCAGCGCCTTCGCGACAAAAGCTTCAAGACTGTGGCTCAAACGCGATCCTGCTCGTAGTTGTCTACACCTCCCATCAACAAAAGCTTCAACAATGTGACTCAATCAAACGCGACCCTGTTCGTGCAGTTGTCAAAGAAATACACCTACGCAAATAAAAACATTTAAAAACAAACGTGTCTTTCATATTTATTTTGCAACGCAATTTCTCTCCATGTAGCTCACTAAATTTGCCAATCTTCTTTTTGAGCATTGCACTTGACACCACTGTCAATGAAGCGAAACAATCGAACAATGCCATATCATGTTCAGTTATTCAAGAAATTGTTACAAAAAAGTCTTACGAAGGAATGTTAAGAATGCTTCGACGACGACAATAATGGGCACTTGCGCAAGCGCAGTACCCATTAAAAATGTTGCGTTGCGAGTTGCAAGAAAAGTAGAAACTATCCTCTACTTTTCGCAACGCTGCAAGACAAGTTGCTGCGTGTGACATGTCCGAATCGCAACTTGCAACGCAATTTTTGTTAAAATGAGCCAATTAGAACGTGAACGTCGTCATCATTGCGTTGCAAGTTGCAAGGAAAATTCCCTCGCGTAAACATGGTCTTAAGTGTCACATGTCAGCCACATAGTGGGCCAGTTTGTTTATCTTACCTTTACCTACAGTATTTCCTACATTCTTAGTCTGAACTTTGAACCAGGCAGTCACAATACCATTCTCCTCAACATTTTAATTCCAGGTATACGGTTGCTGAGAGTAATGGCCTTAAAACTGCTTCTTTACATCACAATTCTACTTGTCTTGTGTCAAATGTTCCATGAAGCAGCTACCCAGCATTGTAGCGGTAGAGAGGATTCCATCTCTGACATGATGCTACGAGGACACATCTATAGGAAGATCACAGGAGCACCACTCGGTGATGTGTGCTTGCGAGAGTGTTATCGTGACGACCGATGCCAAAGTTTTAATTATGTCATTTGGCAAGATGTTTGCGAATTAAACAATCGCACAAAGGAAGCCAGACCTGAAGATTTCGTTCCCAACTCTGACAGATATTATTTTAAACGAGACTGTGGTAGAGGTGAGTTTATAAAACAAATAAGCAGCATAGCAAACTACAGTCGAAGCTCTCTGAGCCGGCAGTCTCATAAGCGGACGGCCCGCCTTGACAAAACCCTGCCTGTTTGAACTCTAGCTTAGGCTTTTACCGATTGGCGTTGCTCTTTTTTCTCAAGATTATGCTAAAATTATGCTCTTATTTTTTTTTAAATTATGCCGACTTCTCTCCAAAAGTTTTGAATAAATGGTACAATACAATATGTGCATTTTGTTTCAAAAAATGATAAACAAGACTTATTGCTATTTTAATTATAACATTGTCCAGCAATTACTATTTGGCCTTTCCTTTTCTTCACAACACAAAATTGGAAAATGTCTTACAAGGTAACTGCCGCTATCCTGGTGGCCGCCATCTTGGTGGCCGCCATCTTGCCTTGACTTCTGACATCTGAGAACTGAAAACGAGCCTAGCGAAACTTCCGGACTTTTGACTCGTGAAAATTAGTCAAAGTAACGAATTATGTTTTGAGGAACAGGCTTTGAAACATAAATCAGTAAGAAAAATATAACTTTTGGCTGATAATGTACTTTCAACTGACTAAAATATGCCCGATCATGCTAGCAGTGCTACCATAGTGGTGCCACTTCGTCAAAAATTGCCAAAAAATGCTCGTTTTGCCAAATTATGCCAAAAAGTGCTAGCACAATCGATAAAAGCCTACTCTAGCTCATACAAACTCTGTATTTACACATTCCCGTAAGCGGCCAGCTCCAGTTACGGACACTTTTTCGGTTTCTCGAAGGTGTCTGCTTACGGGAGCTTCGACTATACAGACAGAGAATAATAGGGATTTTTGATTTCCAGTTCCTCTCGGTTCCATTCCTAAGCTGCCAGCTGAAACGTGTAAAGAAATCAAGGCGAGTGAAGGAGAACAAGCGGTCAGCGGCAAATATTGGTTTGATTCTATTATACCTGGGAAGACTGTACTCGCTCGCTGTAACATGACGAAAGGTGACTTATAAATGTATTACAACTGTTTTTGATATCATCCGGCTAAGTATCTGATAAAGTAAAGAGTTGTTAGTTGTGTTATCAATTTGTAAAACAATTATCCTGCTCAAACTTGCGGAATATCGCCTGAACTTAGCCAGCTCGGCCTACGGCCTCGTCGGCTAAGTATCAGGCGATATTCCGCGCGATTCAGTCGTAGTCTAATTGTTAAATATTCGTCTAATTTGACAGTTATTAGGCTACTCTATGAGCAGATGTTATCTTATTTAATGATATCTTTATTATGCTCCCATATGCATTGCGTATTCATCGAGGTTTGGAATTCCTTTATTCTCCCACAGACGTCGACGAGTGCAGTGCTTCTGTATCAGTTTGTGACGCCAATGCCAACTGTCAAAATACTCGAGGCTCTTATCTTTGTACCTGTAAAGCCGGATTTACTGGAAATGGAAAAAACTTGCACGGGTAGGAGCACATTTCTGCACTGAACTGCAAATGTTCATAATTTACTACCACAGTTCTCTCGCCACTCAAGTATAGTGTACATATTTATGAGTTCTGGCCGATTTTCCTGGTGCACAACTTTTCATATGTAAGTGAGATGGACATGCATGACAATAACGTGTAAGCAAAACTCATTTTCTTATGAAAGATGATGCACCTGGACTCGTTTTGAAACAGAGGCAGAAGGCAACTCGGAAATGGTCTATTGTGTTTTATTTTAGATGTCGACGAGTGTAGTGCTTCTGGTTCCGTCTGTGACGTCAATGCCAGGTGTCAGAATGTTCCAGGGTCTCATCTTTGTTCATGTAAAACTGGATTTACCGGAAATGGAAAAAGTTGCACAGGTGAGAATTTTAATTTATTTGCCGTATGATATAATTTGTTTTAAACTGCAAAATAGTCCGTATTCACGCGTCATACATTCTCGCGCTACTCATCAAATTAAAGGAGCTACGTCACGGTTGGCGCATCTTGAAAAAAATTGACCATTTTTTTCAAGTTCACCATTCACAATCCGTCTTAATCTTCTCCATCCTCAACCATCCTTCTTCCTGTTTGGTTTATTATCTCCTCTTTAGCGTTTTTCTACCTTAGTAAACTATTATTTTGAGGTTTTCTTCAGTTTGAAGGTGATTTTGTACTTAAGGAAAATGACTTAGAATATCGTGACATAGCTCCTTCAATATATCGAGAGGAAAAAGAGAGACTGTTTTGCAGTCTAAGTTTGCTGCAATTTCAAGAGGTGGATGGATATAAACAAGCTATTGTGCTAGTGACTAAACCTTTTATTATTCTACAAGATGTCTCTGATTCATGACAAAATATCCAGACAGCTTTTTTTAAATTTTGGGACATTTAAAAAATGTGTTCGCAAGTGCGACCCGAGCCTTAGTAGAAATCTAGTCACTATCTATCATGAATGCTGTAATCTGATTGGCTATCTACTCACTATCTATTCTGTGATAGATGAGGTTTAGAAATTTCTCGACTTTTGGTAGTTTAGGCTTCAAAATGACTACTTTTTCCCGGGTTTGTAGGGAAAATGTTACTAAATAATTTACAGTTTTATCTGAATCTGAGTAAAAAAAAACGACAACACGCTAACCTTGCCGAGTTCTTTCGGTCAAACCAGTCACCGTTTTCGACGACTGGAAAACTCCCACAGACGGTGATTGAATGTTCTTTCTAATTCTAGGTAGCTTCAAATATAATGAAAGGATTTTGAGTTTCGTACGACTTGAAAACTTTTAAAAGTGTTGCTGTTGTTAATAGGATTTGCATTTCTTTTGCAGATGTCGATGAGTGCAGTGCTTCTGTATCAGTTTGTGACGTCAATGCCAATTGCCAGAATACTCGCGGCTCGTATCGTTGTTCATGCAAACCTGGATTTACTGGAGATGGAACAACTTGCAGTGGTGAGTTAATAGTAGAATAATAAAAGTTCAGTATATAATTTTCAGTAAAAGGGTGAAAATAAGAATCTTGCTGCGCATTCTGGTTAGATGAGGATACCTTATACTTGGCCGAGACGATATTCCGAAAGTTTGAACATGATAACTGTTTTATTATTCAACAAATTGTCGACGAGTCGCAAACTAAAAGCATCGAAATGTCCTAACGGTCCCAAAAAACGTATCAGCGCCTTTACATGTTCGTATTCCCTGCTAGCAGTCTCCTTTTCCGTTATTTTGAGGCGTGAACTGAAAGGAGACTCTGCTATTACTCGAAACGATTCGTATTGCGCATTCGTTTCGACTCAGAGCAGAGTCTCCTTTCAGTTTACGCCTCAAAATAACGGAAACGGAGACTCTGTTAGCAAGGAAATGTACGTAATGCAAACTGTCAGAATAATGACGGATCTTATGTTTGTACTTGTAAACCCGGATTTACTGGAGATGGTAAAACCTGCACTGGTAAGAGTACACTAGAGTATATAAATTTAGTAGAAATTTACTCACTATCTATCACGAATGCTGTAATCTGATTGGCTATCTACTCGCTTCGGATTTTCACTTGAATGTGCGCTAAATAAGCCGATAATAAATGATGTCAACGGGCAATAAAAAATAAACGGCTTAAAATTATCTGGGAACATTTTGGTGTGTCAATTTTTTTGATCACGTGACTTGATGTTTCCATGGCAACGAAGTTTTGACAGGCCGTTTTAGCCAAATTTGGTATTTTCAGCTTAATGTTCAGTTTTCATGAGATTTCCGCTTTCTACGAATAGTTTCCTCCAGAATCTTTGCAATTTTTGCATCCTTATATTGTTTTCGATGTTTTCAAATCAAATTTGGTGATTTTCTGACATTTCTGAACAATTGAAAAATCCAAGATGGCGGATCCAAGATGGCGGACATTTTTAAAGTATGACGTTATTTTGGCGTGATATGATATCATAATTGATTTGTGATTGTCATTAAAATAAACATGTTTGAATGCTTTATACACCACATAAGTTTCATTTTTATAGCAGAAATACTTTTTCGAGATACAGATCGTTTTACCCAAATTTGTTGTTTTTTAGCTTAATTTTCAGTTTTCATAAAATGTTTGCTTTTTTCGATGAAATCCTTCCAAAATCTTTGTTGTTTTAACATCTTTATATTTTTCTTGATTTTTTCAAAACAAATTTGGAGATTTTCTGACATTTCTGAACAATTTAGAAATCCAAGATTTAGGATCCAGATGGCGGATTTTTTAATGTATGACGTCATTATGGCGTGTATGACGTCATAATTGACACGTGACTGCCACTAAAATAAGGATTTTCGGATGCTTTACACACCATGTAAGTTTCGTTTTCATAGCGTCAATACTTTTCGAGATACATAGGAGGGGGGCACTATCTGCCCCCCCCCCCAGGCACAGGAACGAAACAAAAGCCCAGGCAGAATAGGGTTAACGTAGAAAAGCTCGGCACTTGTGGTTTATTTATCTATCTTTGTGCAACTAGTTGACTTCATGCAATAAACAGTAAATTATAAAGACGTATAAAAGCTTTTTCCTACTGATGTTATGGCATATAATATCATTTTTTTGTCATATACATGTAACATGATGGATGTTACTATTTAGAGAAATTAACGTCTTCTCTCTGTTATTTATTTGCAGCACCGTCCGTTAACTCGACAAGCTCCTGTACGAATTTGTTAAGGGATCAAACTAAAACGAATGGAATAATAGACTCAAATCAGATTTCTTCGTCGTCCTACACTAATGATATGGATTGCCAATGGAATTTATCTTCCAATGCAGTTCTGGAACTTGTCTTCCATCGTTTTAACACCCAACCGTCTGCCGATTACGTAAGAGTGTACAATGGTGGATCTTTGTCCTCTCCTCTGATTGGCACATTTAGTGGATCTTCTCTTCCTGCACCTATTACAAGTTCGTCTAACAAACTTTATGTGAGGTTTACAACTGATGGCTCAGGAACTTACCGAGGATTTCTTGCACATTACCGAGGTATGACGTATGTTCACATTTAGTTGGGGCAAAATGTCCGACGAAGGAGTTGTTCTTCGAGGAGAATATAAGCGTCATCTCGCTCTCTCGCGTGCACGTGATTTCGCACTGAATTTTCCATCTAATCTACTGGTGCATATCTTCAATGTAGTAAAAAAAAAAAAGAAGAAGAGGAAGAAGAAGAAGAAGGAAAAAAACCCATGAAAAACCAATGGCCCTCGCGATCGAATCCAAGACCGAATTTGATTTTAGACATATTGGTTTGTGTCGAGGGAGGAAACGGGAAAACCTGGAGAAAAACCCTCGGAGCAAGGAATAGAACCAACAACAAACTCAACCCACATATGACTCCGGGTCCGAGATTCGAACCCAGGCCACATTGGGGAGGCGAGCGCTCTCACCACTGCACCGTCCCTGCTCCCTCAACATTCTTATAGACTACAGCAATGACTTTTAAATTACAATTAATTAAGAAATTAATTAATTTCTTCATTCATTCATTTATTCATCCAATTATTAATTAGTTAGTTTGTTAATTGCCTATTTACTTACTGAGTTACGCATTCATTAACTTAAGCGCATTTATGTATTGTTTAAGTCATCTACTTATTTGATAATTTAAATTATTTGCCAGTATATTTAATTATTTATTTATTTATGTATTTTTTTTATTGATTGATTGATTGATTGATTGTTTGATTGATTGATTGACTGATTGATTGATTGATTTATTTTAATCATTAGTCATTACAGGAGGAAGCATCCGTATAACTGGAACATCATCATCAACTGGAAGAGTCGAGATCTACTATGACGGCCAGTGGGGGCACAATTTGCGATGAGGCATGGGATAAATGATGCTAAAGTGGTGTGCAGGCAACTTGGATTCCAACAAGCCTTACAAGCTTATAGCAGCGCCACTCATGGTCAGGGAACTGGTCCGATATGGATAGACGACTTGGCATGCTCCGGAAGTGAGTCGCATATCTATGATTGCGGACACGGTGGATGGGGAAACAACGATTGCACTCACAGCGAAGACGCCAGTGTGCAATGCTCTCCTCTTGTTCGTTTGGTGGACGGTACTGGTTCTAACAATGGCCGTGTTGAAGTTTATCACAGTGGGCAATGGGGCACTGTGTGTGACGATGCCTGGGATATGAATGATGCGAATGTGGTGTGCCGTCAGCTGGGCTTCTCTGGCGCGTCTTCCGCTCCCGGTGGTGCGACATATGGTCAGGGAAGTAGTAACATCTGGCTGGATAATGTTAACTGCCAAGGAAGTGAGGCCTCGCTACTTGATTGTGGCCATCGTGGATGGGGAGTAGAAGACTGTAATCACGGCGAGGACGCAGGTGTTGTTTGTAACACTTAGATGACTGGGACGTAATAGCTACAGCAAACACATCCTTAGTCAGTTAAGCAAAAAAAGCATTGAATACCTTATTCTTACTAATTTTCGCGCGTACTTAATTTCGCGAAAATGACAGAGCCATATTTCGCGAGTATTAATTTTCGCGATTTCACGGGAAAACTGGACTCGAAGTGTATTAAATTTCGCGAAAATGTCACCAAATCTTAATCACCAATTAAAAAATCCGTTATTCATAATCACCAGTAAAGCGTTCAATTGATGAGTTGAATGAAAAACAGTACTGTGAATGGCAATTTTAACGACTGCATCAGAGAAATTTTGCAGGAATTGCAAGAAAACGACGAATCATAGGAGGAATGTGGAGATGCATAAATTACGGACAGAATTGTGACAATTTTGACCCTTTGTATTTTACCAAATTACAGTGTCAATTTTCTTTGTGTAATGGGGTATTAAATTTCGCGCGTTTAATTTTCGCGGCATCTTTTTTTCGCGAGTATTTAATTTCGCGAATTTTTTTCAATCGCGAAAATCGCGAAAATTAGTACTCGCGAAAATTAGTAAGAATAAGTTATCAAGACTGTGATTTCTTTTTAGAACTAAGGAATAAACTCTGTTTTTGCCTTGTTTAATTTTCATACGACTGAGTTCAAATCAATCAAATCAAATTGAATTGAATGAATTATAAACAACCAAATCAATCTAACACAAAGAAAAGCTAACCAAATAAAGTAGATCATTTGTTCAACATGGTTTACATTAAATCAAAATAAATGTATGGGTTTTTTTTCTTGGAAAATGGAGTCTATTAAAGATGATTTACAGTCCGTATTGCGCAATCTCCGCCCAGCAATGCTTGTGAGCCTCGTACGAAGGAATATTTTCTAGCCAAAATAAAAATTCCGGGACAAACTTACCTTTTGATGTAATTTCCAAGATTTTGAACGAAAGTTGTCTCAGTATTGGCGTTATTACAGCTCATCTTGCATTCCTTAGCGTAATGGTCCGTATGTATATTTACGCTATTACCGACTGTGTAACTTATCAACAATTCAAAACAAAAAATGAAAACAGACCCTGAGGCTGCGCAGTACGGACTGTAAAATTCATCTTTAAATTCCAGTCTATTCAGTTTTATGGGATTTTAAAATCAAGTTTAACTATTGATTCCAATATGCCTCTACAAAGCCTAGGATATTGCCGTCAGCAATGACTGGGATACTGCCCCAATATATGAGAATCGCAGATTACCCCAGGACTCTCCCCATGCCTGCGAAGCTGATTTGAGCGGCTCACTGTAGGCCTGGGCCCAGTTTTTCAAAGGACGATTAAGCGGTGTTGTGTTCTGGTCTGGTGTTGTGGTCTGGTAATCTCGTACCCAGATCTTCTCAACCCTCGGGAGAGAACATCTGGTAAAATCCGTTTTGATGGCGCAATCATATGTCAGAAATGTGACTTACTGCGTGCGCATGCATATGTTTTTTTGAATATTTTGTTAATCTGGCGGGCTCGCTGCCAGTATGGCTAACAAGAAAAGCTTCGCGTCTACGATAAGATACGGTATTTATAAACGTAGATAATCTACTCAGGTTGTTGAGTTGTATCCCCTCAGACTGCGCTACATCTCAGCGCAAAAGATCACGGAAAAGACCTCGGTCAAGATTTGTTGACAACTGAAATCGCCGACTCGGTGTAGGTGCGCGCGCTGTATCACGCGTACGCGCCACTTGTATGCGTCAGATGTACAAAGATTTTCTTTTCAAAAACTTCTTCAAACTCCCTGAATCACCAGAAACAATAACTATCTATTTAACAAATCTATATTTTACTAAGAATTAACCAATGTCCTGAGAAATTGCCAAGTTAGCTCGGTACATATGGAAATAAATTCAAAAGCTTACGCGTACAGTTAGCGCGTGCTGATCTTGTCGCAGCGCGCGCGAGCTCTGAAATTTTCCTTTCAATCCAATCAGAGTGGAGAACGCAACCGACTTTACCAGATGTACTCTCCCGTAGAGCGAGAACATCTGTGTACGAGATTAGTGGTCTGGCCTATTCACATGTAAGCATGGGTTGGGTGGGTGGGGTGAGATCATGAATGGACTGATAGCGGCTGCCACAGGCGCCTATACAAGCTGACGTCCGATCTCACCCCTGAGTTGAATTGTAAAGCGCATTTGAATATTATAGAAAATGCGCTATATAAATACTATTACCATTATCATTAGCTAATCCACGGTTAGCGTGAATATTGATTTCAGTTTTGTTACCTTTCAGTGACGTTTTCTGTTTATATTTCATATGTCCTTCAGCTTTGACTTTGAGTAATCTCAAGCTCTACAAAACATTAGCAGTGAAAAACACTTAATATATACAAGATAAATTAAAACCTCGATTGACTTTTAATTCAGGATTAGCGTTAATCGACTTTCGAACAACCGGGCCCTGGTCCTTACGGCATGTTAGGAGTAATTGCCGGAAATGACATATCAGGCCAACTGGCGGCTAGGGTTTTACACAATATGCTCAAATTTTTCACTATTATGCTAATGCTCGATGCTCAAAAAATCTCACTATTATGCTCCATTATGCTCACATAAAAAAAGCTAATATTTACCTTGAATGCTTGTTATATTGAAGCATGAGCGACGCCTCAATGTAATCCTCCATTGCTCCGGCTTGATTATTACGAAATTAGTTTTCTAGTAACGAAAAAACTCGCTCTGATGCATCAGAAGAGGGTTGAATTAGAAAAACCTTCCTGCATGCTGCAGCCCAATTTGGAAGCTCTCTTTCATGTTGAGACCACCAGGTAGTGACATCTATGTCAGGGCGTACACCTTCTGCCCAGGGCCCAGACCCCAACCCGCGTCAGCCAGTTTTCGTCGCTATTATTCCGGCATAATGCTCGATTCTTTTGCCTCACTATTATGCTCAAAATAATGCCGGCATAATGTGTAAAACTCTACTGGCGGCATACGAGAGCCAGGCCGTTTATCGACCATTTTACTATTTTTGTGTAGAAAATTTATCTAGAACAGAGGTACATTTGTTTAAATAAGCTGAGTCACGTTTATGTGTAGTCTTGAAAAATTAAGCCGCCTAAATTTGTTATTATCGTAGTTCCGTTTAGGTTTATTATTACATTTTTGGTGATTTTCTGAAGGAGCAAAATATTATTCGAGGCTTTCTTCAATTTGAGGATAATTTTGCACATCGCCAAAATGACTTAAAATATCAATAGTTTAACTTGAAACTATCAATTATATATAATAGGTTTGACTCCTGTTGGGGGAACTCGGAATTTTTTTTCCGAGTAGCTTGTGTCACTGACAGAATAATATCGTTCTCATATCAAATAGATAATTTTCATAGTGTGGTTTCAATTAGTCTTTCTCTATAATTCACAAATATTAAAAGTTTCGTTTCCTCGCTTTATAAGACACAGTCAGGACACGCTGTTACAAGAACGATAAGCCAATAACGTCAGCTATAATGACATGAACTTTAGCAACACTCCATTTAGCATACATGTATGAGTTGTTGCTTCTTGCTTTCCGTTGGCAGTAATGTTTAAAAATAAAACGGTTTGGAGACGAAAAATGTGTTGTCGTCCTGCAGTAAATCTCCGGAGTCACGGAAGTTCACGCAGAAGCCCTAAAATCCGTCTTGTGACGTATAAACATGGGAATTAGTGGCATGCATGGGTTCAGTAACGCCCCACATTACTCACGTTGGAAGGGGGACCTGACGAGGAACGTTGTTTAGGGACTGTGCAATAATTACCAGGAAGGGGGGGGGGGGGGGGGCATAAAGTAAAATCAAAGCAAGGATAGGGTGGGCTCAAGGTAAAATAAGTCACTCAAGAGAGGGAGGAAACAACCAGCGGCCTTATCTTGTTGCTCGCGACCTGGGTCCTATTTAAGATGATAATCCGCTGTACAATATTATTGTTGTTAAAAAAGAAAAATTGTCAAAGAAATATTGTTTATCGTTTACACGAGCAAATAAAATTTGTCAAGGAAAAAACTCGTCAAATTAAATTTGTTGTTTATAAAAATTGTCAAAGTTTCTTGGAAAAGGAAAACTTGCTCGTGTGGAAGGGGCTTTTAAGCGACTTCCTGTAAAAATCGACTAAAATCGACTTTCGGCGGCACAAGTCAAAACATTGAATTCGCTCATATTTTGCTCATAGATAGGCCCTAGTCAGAAACTAAACGGACTGTAGTTAGTTTTTGAAAATACAGCTTTTTTCGGTAAAAATATGCGAAAACCCATTTTGCCCCGATTGGGCCCAAAATCGACTTCCGGTTAGACAGAATTTTTGGAACATTTGATCGCTTCGCGCACCATACTACAGCTATTTTTGAATCTTTAAATAGCATTTGTATCCTGTCTAGGTCTTCATTGTTCGATTGAATGAAAAAATAAAATAAATCTAACTTAGTTTTGAGCCCGAAACAAGATCAAAATCATAGGCTAAATTTGCGAACTTGTTGCAAACTAATTTATGCAGAGAAAACATTGACCATTTTATCTATGTGCGATAACTTAAAATTTCGTAAAAACGTTTTTTATGGGTTAATTATACGTTCATCTAATAGGATATGTAAACAAATATCTGGGTAAATGATTTTAAGTGGCCCGCTTTGGACCTTGTTTATCACTTATTTTGCCGAAAATATGCCGTTTCATGTGTAAACAATGGCGTGACACGGCTATTCACGGGAGACTCGCTCTGATAAAAAATGTTATTTCCAATTAATCACAGGAAGATATGTAGATAAAGGTAAATGAAAAACAATGGAACCATTTTTGTTTTATTTGTTCGTTTAATTATAATTGATGGCATCGCTTTTACCAGTTTTATTTTTTCGTACCCGATTGCGGTTGAACAACCTATTAAATAGCAAGAGTTATTTTGAGAATTCCGTCCAAGTAGCCTCAAAACAAGCCAAGGCTATAAATATAAACTACCTAATTGTGAACTCTTTAAAAAATAAGAGCAATCCGAGATAGTTTTTGTTCACCCGTTTTGAAGGCAGTCGTGAGTGAGACTTGGAAACCGTTGCGTGACCAGTACACGATGTTCGGGTTCTAAAGGGAACACATTCCCAGTTACATGTAATTGTTAAGCGTAACAAGTCGGGATTGTTTGTATCTGAAGGAAACTCCTGCAGTAATAAATATATTT
This sequence comes from Desmophyllum pertusum, assembly GCA_029204205.1. Taxonomy (NCBI): domain Eukaryota; kingdom Metazoa; phylum Cnidaria; class Anthozoa; order Scleractinia; family Caryophylliidae; genus Desmophyllum; species Desmophyllum pertusum. Next base: position 2,989,623 of record MU827307.1, on the reverse strand, counting down.
CGCTCATTGCTCGTATACGGCAACCAACCTGGGGGAGGACTCTCTCGTATCATAGTGACGTCGGTGGGCGGTGGGTAATTTCCTTTGAAAGGAACCTCTCAAGGATAACAGAATCACGCTATATGGGTGTGACTCGAATTCAGTTTCACTCCTAAGATGCATCAATTCTAAAACAAAACCACTTACTACCCAATACCCTAAATGCTACAGGGATAACTCTAACAGAGAGGTACGACAATAACAACAACCCCCTGGAACGGCAACTCACAAAATATCCGTATTACTAGTTACTACTTCTTTTAGCTCAATTTTTAATAAAACCATAGACGTTTTCATTTTCAATTGTGTACGTTTCCGATTCGTCTCACTCTCAATACCTTGACCAGTCATCGTGCAGTCATCTGCCTCGTCCCAGTCTTCGCGCTTTAGTCAGGCGCGGTTGCGCCGCGCACCTTTTCTGCTCTTTACCGACTAAATGCAACGGGTGGTGTATGTCATCGTTGCGGTTTTGCGCACTCACGCTTGAGGCAGAAACAAAGGAATAATTGAACAAGTTGATGTTTATCACTGAATAAGCTAAGCGCACCATCACTGCCTGGGGAGAGCTCTGTCGAGGTCTTTGTTCCGTTTACCGTCGCCCGAGGGGACCAGATTTTTCAGTTTTCAAAAAACGTTTTACCGTATTGTACGGTAGGCAATGTAGTCTGACCCTTTTAACCCTTTTACTTGGGAAAATAAACAAACTTGTGTTTTTGCAAATGTATATTTACAACATATTTTCAATGCTTAATATTTGAAGGTATTTCAGTCTTGAGCAACACCGTGTGGTAAGCACCAGTTGACGTGCCCTGGAACATGAGATACACTGAGAGAAATATGGCTATATATATGACCTTGAAAATGTGACGTGGAATACTTGAGAACGAAAACCAGCTACGATGTTACATTTCCTCCTTTGTCCATGCGGGTTGGGCTCTCAAGAGTTCTTTCGTTCGGAAGGTTCAATTTTTAAAAAGGATTACCTACTGTAATGAAGAAAAACAAACTGGAAAGAAGCTTGACCCCGTCTCAGGTGTCCCAAGAAATGAGAAATGAGACTCTATCCCAACCCAAATTATACACCCATGACTGTACATGGGGAGGAGAGTTGATTGAATCCCATAAGACTCCTTGAAAGCCTTATGCCTTTAGTAGAGAGCCTATAGCTTGCTTTACAACATAATGTGCGTGGTTTTGCTGTTAATTATGACGTCTACGTTTAATAAACGTACGTCATGAAGTACACCATCTTCTATCTCGTGACGTCAGAAACAAGCCAATAAATCGGTAAATCAACTAATAGTTGATTAGATGCTGATGAATAAAACCAAGAGAATACCCTTGACCACCCCTCATATTCTCCTGATAAAACTTCAAAACTTCAATAATTGGGCCGATAAACCTGCCTGTCAAAACACGCGGTTGTCATGGCAACATAAACAGTTGTCAAATCAAACTGATTCTGAGAAATGAGTGAACAGTTACTGAATATTTTAGCATCCCAGAGTGCAAATTTTGCACGTCCGAGATGTGTCACGATGTCTCCAGTTCAGTAGTCTTACAACACGACACATGTGTGAACTGCGAAGCAGCGAAGTATTTCACGGCGCACCTAAACTGAAACATCTTATTGAGCTTTTGGGGATAAAAAATACATTTACGGAAATTGGCAATTGCATGAAGATCACCCGAAGATGTCTAAGCGTTACTAAATTAAATAATTCCGGTCTTTTAGAGCTTGCCGAAAATCAACGTAAGATTTCCAAGGATTATACGAGATCTTCCGAAGAATGTCGAGGCTCGATCGAGTCGTTATCAACTGAGATCGGTCAAAACTGATAGCTGAGAAACAGCTAAAATTTTAACTGATAACTGAGGATTTCCCAAATTCTAATTTGTAACTGAGAATCCATCAGGACCCTCTATATAGTTACTGGAATATTTTGGACTCCCAAACCCACGGTGCTGTCGCTATGAAAACGAAAACCAGCAGTAGCGGAACCAGAGGTGCCCAATGTTATGAGCTAGAAACTGATACAAAAAAAGAATTAAAATAGCACTGGATTCATCAAACAACGAAAGTACTATTTTAATAATTTTTGTATACATGTAGCATTATTGAAACAAAAATAATTTTCGCCGTCATTTTCGTTAATTATCTTCTTTCGTCATTGTTTTCTCACCGAGACTGAGCATATTGTATACTGTATACCACTGGCCGCACCAACAAAGATCATTTCTCCATATATCAATTTATCACTCATTTAAAATTAAATAAACCATTGAGAACTGGTTAGTTGCACTTCTCAACCATTTGTAATTAGTGGTAATCAGCGAAAGTAATAAAGTTAGCTATTTGAACATTCCCGTCGCACGCTAACAGAGTCACGCAATGCTCTAGCTATGTCGAACATGCTGCAGGGAGAATAATGGTCAATAATTCAAGAACATAATTTACTCATTTGATCACTACCTGAAAGTTCTAGTTTACCAAGAGGGCGATACATTTATAGTGTTTGAAGAATGAACAAAATATGATAGTGTTTCAAACTTGCAAAGTTTGAAGAGAAACAAACACATAGTTTAGGTCATAAAACGAACTTGTGGTTTCAAAATGCAAATATACTAATAGTAGAATAAAAAAAGTCAATAAGAGATGTTCTTTAGGTTCCGATTTAATGATCAGCTATATTTATGCGTTTCCCTATAGCTATATTAAAGTGATTATTATCGAGAATTCGGACTGCGACTGGCCCTGTCACGCCATTGTCTACACATGAAACGGCATATTTTCGGCAAAATAAGTGATAAACAAGGGCCAAAGCGGGCCACATAAAATCATTTACCAAGATATTTGTTTACATATCCTATTAGATGAACGTATAATTAACCCATAGAAAACGTTTTTACGAAATTTTAAGTTATCGCACATAGTTAAAATGGTCAATGTTTTCTCTGCATAAATTAGTTTGCAACAAGTTCGCAAATTTAGCCTATGATTTTGATCTTGTTTCGGGCTCAAAACTAAGTTAGATTTATTTTATTTTTCGTTCAATCGAACAATGAAGACCTAGACAGGATACAAATGCTATTTAAAGATTCAAAAATAGATGTAGTTTGGTGCGCGAAGCGATCAAATTTTCCGAAAATTCTGTCTAACCGGAAGTCGATTTTGGGCCCAATCGGGGCAAAATGGTTTTCCGCATATTTTTACCGAAAAAAGCTGTATTTTCAAAAACTAATTACAGTCCGTTTAGTTTCTGACTAGGGCCTATCTATGAGCAAAATATGAGCGAATTCGATTTTTTGACTTGTGCCACCGTTTGGTCGACTTTTACAGGAAGTCGCTCTTAACTGGTAAAACAAACAAAAACTAAATTGCAGAAGGAGCGGGAGTTCTGAGGACAATTGTGTCGTGAATAGTTTAAATTTCACGTCGTTTTTAACAAATTCTTTAAGGCAATCAACAAGCCGAATTATCATTGCAGACAATGCATTACATAGCTATCCAGAAAATGCAGTTTTGCAGGAGCATATCACCCCGGAGCCTCTATCTGTGCTGATTAATGATAACAGCGTGGTTACACCGTTCTCCCGCGAAAAGATTTCCATGTAAGTCCGCGGACAATAGTGATAATTCGTAGTAACGACAATCCGCCGTTCTAGTTGTATTCCACGTATCCTCTCGTCCATTCCGGGTTTTATTTTTTAAAAATAAAACCCGGAAAATCTGAAACATGAATGACAGCCTCGCCCTCGTGCTCGCAACGGGTGATTTTCGCGGTAAAAGTAATTCTAAAAATAGCTCAAGGTGTAACTACGCAGTGGCATAGGCCCAATAAGGGAGATGGAGGCTCCAGGGTGATATGCCCCTGAGTTTTGTTACTGAAGTAACAGAACTGCATTTTCTAGATAGCAATCTTGCTTTTTACGTATGCGGTTTAATTATTGAAAGTTTGTCATGCAAGTAGATCAGGTTGGATATCTTTCTTGTCGTATACCTCTTTTGAGTTTGCTTGATGCCATTTTAAACCTAAACGATAAATGTTTATGTCCATAAAAGAAACCGACTGGGAGAAAAAGTAAACGAATGATAAATAAAGACACGACATAGTGAAACCAAAACATCAGATAGAAAACACTGGCCAGGGGTAAAACCAATTAACATGTAGATCAAAGTTATTGATATCACGCCGTTGCCTCTGGAAGTTAAACAGAATCCGCATTGCATGCGGTTAGATGTGTGGGACAGGGAATAAAAATCAGGTAGCTGGATCAATCGAAACACAGCTACTGTCGCTAACTATATAAGTTCGCAAAGAAGCAGATCTAGAATTGGAAACTGTGTCCGTTAATTGTGAAGTGTATTCGAATATGCTGTTAGAAAGAGAACAATTTGCATAAGGCAAATTGCACGTTAAACGTTACTGTTAAAATGCAGAATACACCATTAAGGGTTTTCTGACATATTGGGTTTTCTTCTTTTGATCGAACCGGGTTGGGTATGATATTTCGAACTGATAGAGCAATCTACGACATTCATTAACTTGATTTTTTTTAAATAAAAAAGTATGTAACTGAAGCATTGGAAATATATATATATTGCTTGATCATAATTCGAACTCTTGTCTGAATTAAGTGACCGAAAGAGCGATCATCATCGTCTTCTCTTCTAGTCAGCTCAATTAAAAAAGTGAAATAAATATATATATTATTAAAATTAAAAATAAGTATAGGAAATCGTATGAACGCGAGTGCAATTCGTGATTTATGGGCACGAGTGATGTTTTGAAAGTTCTCAAAATTGCACGAGCCTTTTATAATATTCTCAACAAAATTTTGCTGCGGCCATCACGCTACTCTGCACACGAAACGCTTCACTAGTTTCCAAAGTGCTCACATGTTTTATTTGAACGCGCAGGCAAACCAAGCGTAAACTTTTTGAAAGAATTACAGTACTATAGTTTAGAAAACAATTAACCATTAACTTGAAAGCTTATTTCAATGCCATTAAGCGGCAAAAACGTCTCTTCTTGTCCGGTACCGTTTATCGCAATTCCGTATTGCACTCTATAACCTATTTATGCATTCGTCATTGACCAATCAGAAGCTGCATATTTTGTTGAGTATATTATAACAAACCTTATAGTATACTCAACAAAATATGCAGCTTCTGATTGGTCAATGACGAGTGCATAAATAGGTTATAGAGTGCAATACGGAATTGTGATAAACGGTACCGGACAAGTAGAAACGTTTTTGCCGCTTAATGGCATTGAAATAAGCTTTCAAGTTAATGGTTAAATATTTTCTAAACTATAGTACTGTAATTCTTTCAAAAAGTTCACGCTTGGTTTGCCTGCGCGTTCAAATAAAACATGTGAACACTCTGGAAACTAGTGAAGCTTTTCGTGTGCAGAGTAGCGTGATGGCCGCAGCAAAATTTTGTTGAGAATATTATAAACAAAAAATCGTATGAACTGCTCGTGCAATTAGTGTTTTATGGTCACTCGTGATGTTTTGAAAGTTCTCAAATTGCACTCGCCTAAAGGCTCGTGCAATTTTGAGAACTTTCAAAACATCACTCGTGCCCATAAATCACGAATTGCACTCGCGTTCATACGATTTCCTATACTTATAGAAAGAAATGATGCTATATTTTAAGCCTGGTAAATATACCATCATGTCTTTCCACACACGTGGCTACGCGCGCCCATGGCTACACGGCTATGTACAGTAGAACCCCTATTTAACGAACCTCGATTTAACGAAGTCCCCTATTTAACGCACAAATTTATTCAGCCCGGCCAGAATTACAATAAAATGTATGGAAAAGAACCCCGATTTAACGAAATACCCGATATAACGAACACAATCTAGAAGCCTGAATGTAAATCTACCCCGATATAACGAATAAATGTCATCACGCCACATAAGATGAATAATCGACTACAGTAAAATATTTTAATTATCTAAGAAAGTTGTCAGCAGTTCATATTACAGTCATACATGTTGCTAAACATAGCACTGTCGTGGCCATCTAATTGGCTTTATCTTCTTTGTCTTTAATCAGTTAACATTACGGCAAATTAATTATTAACTATACCCCGATTTAACGAAGTTTTTGGTCAATTTTCAACAAATTCGTTACATCGGGGTTCTCGATTTAACGAAACCCCGATTTAACGAACCAATTTCCCCAGTCCCTGGCACTTCATTAAATCGGGGTTCCACTCATTGCGCACAATTCTATTGTCTTTCGCGACATGTACTTACAGCGCCCAGTTTTTCAACGCGCGGCATAATAATTTGCATATTCAGAACTAGTCAGCTGTGATTGGTCAACAGGCTTAGCTTTGGGAATACTTGAGTCTCTTTGTGGATTTCAGCTGCTGTCAATCAAACGGTTGGATGCGTAAAGTAAATCCCAAGGTGTGATAAAGTTAACAATAGCGCTCTAATTAAAGGCGGGCCGCGCTCTTTACAAAGCGTTTTGTCAACAAATTCGTGTGCAGCGATATTTTTATTTGACTCGATAAAAGAACAAGCGCTTTTAAAAGCGGTGTTCAAATAGCGAGCTTATCTGCCATCAGGTGAATTTTTCGGCGTTTTCATTTACTCTTCGTCTTAAACATGTTAAAATGGTTTTCGCGCGAACTCAGTTAAAAGAATAAGGAGTGCGAAAAATTGCATGGTCTGATGCGAGCGCGATGCGCGGCTCACGATCTGAGAGCCGGAACTTAGAGCCAGCGCGACGCGCGGGTCACTCACTTTACTTCACTCACTCGCGTTATTTTACTCGACCGGTTAACCCAGTCACATCTATAGTATATTAACTGATTTTTCAAAACATAATGTAGATTTTGCAGGACAAAGTGGAAAGTGAAATAAATTCGATATAGTTCTCTTTGAAGTCCGAACAAGCCAGAAAAAAAAAACTAAAAAACAACACAAGCGCCGGCTCACGCCTGACGAAACATTTTTGTTTAGATAATTATTCAAATTTGGATCCGTTTTGATTGATTAGAGCATATAAAAGGTTAAGTTTTTTCTCAATTCATTCAGTTGCTTAAAACTACTTCGAGACAACATGTCGAAGCGTGCGAGACGTCAACCCGGCTTTTACGCATCATTATTGAATGATGTTTGCGATCGTGGCTGTAGCTCGAAATACCGACCGAAGGTAAAGCCCACTGTTATGGGTATTTACGAAGTTCAGCGTATAGTCGCTAAACGAGTTCGAGGAGCGAAAGCGGAGTACTTTATTGAGTGGAAAAACTACTCTCCAGCTGAAAACTCTTGGGAGCCATCAGAACACTTGCCAGAGGAGCTCATCGCCGCCTTTGAAACCCGAGCTGTCGATCCACTTCGCGCGGAGGAATCCAAAGAGAGGCTCGCTCTTCTCTTTGAGAAGGGTTTGAAAACACCCCTGGCGTATAGCGAATCCATCACGATGAGACACGATGTGCTGCGATCCATCTTTCCTTCGATGCCGTCCGATCTTCGAGGGACTCCGTACCTTGCCAGTGAAGAGGAGCTGATAACAGCAGGACTTGGTTCTTCTCTGAAGAAATGCGTGACTGTAACTGGCGGTGGTAGTAGCGTCAAAACTCCTGTCAGCCTGAAGTTGTTTCTCGGCAAGTCACCTGCCTTCCTAGATGAGCAAGGCCACAAGACAGCTTCCCGCCCAGTGGAAAGAGTCCAGGTGAAGTTCACGAAGAGTCATTTCTCCGGAAACATGCAGTGAACATGCAATGAACCACCAAAAACGGCTTCTTTAGAAGCCACCAAATGCAATAAAAGTCAATGACCAACAGTGCGTTCATAAAAGCAGTTACCGATCCTAGCAATTAATGATTTTATTGCGAGAAAATTAGGGGGAGGGGGAATAAGATGAGTGAGTGGAGAGGTCTGGAGACGGTTATTAAGACAACAATTTTTTTCACTTTTGCAAATTTATTCAACTTCAGGACCCTTCTGGTTTCGTCTTCGTCTCAGTTCCCTGATCCGCCGCGGCACTCTGTGTCTGCGTCCCTATATACGAAAAAAAATCATAATGTAAGAATATTCAATAAGCATTTGATTTTTAATTCCTCAGTAGACCGAGTTTTGTTTATGAACATGTTTATAAAAATCGCCGTAAATTGGCACGCGAATTATTAACATCATTGCTGCGACATTTGTTGTTAAGTTGGATAGATGTTTATATTCTGAGCATAAAATTGACATTTACCGGTAGCAATGGTATTCTCCGTATTGCGCATCATGGCCTCCCTCACAGTTGGCTGTTCACTTAAAAATCTTACTGCGATAACAATTTGGTACAGAAAAAAGCTTTCAAATGTGGCTAATTGGACTGGCGAGAAAATACTATGTTAATGTAACTTTAGAAAAATGCAAAAACATTGAACCTCGTAGTGGTTCCAAGTAATTTTTAAACTTAGTGAGTACTTGAAGACAAGTTGTTAGTGATTACTTACAACCCACAGTTGTCTTGTCTTTTCAACTCTGTGTGCTGGTAAAATCTTCTCAAACAGATCTGGCAGTTTTCGCAGCAGAATTTTTTTGTCTCCTCCCAACAGCGATGTCCACTCCCATTTCTCATTAACTTTGTAGACACGTAAGCTGACCCCTAGTGAGCGAACTGCTTCCAAGAAGGCCTGTAGGTGGTTGTCCTTTGCTTTCTGGTTTGCTGGTCTGCTGAGATTGTCATTCTGCAAATATAATAGTTATTAGTAAAAATCTGTTAGTATACTAATGCAAATGAGACAATGAAGATGAAAGGAAAATAGAAAAAGATGAAAACATTACGCTATTTTTTGCCAAAGACAAAAAAAATTGAATTTGGAAAGATGGTCGCTTACAAGAGATGGTCACTTACTAGAGGTGGTCACACAGGGAGGTTCAACTGTAATATATTAATATATTTTTAACTTACTGTGTCCCATTCCATTATATCGAAGATCAATCCTTGCTCCAGTCGATCAGTGATCCTGAGCATGAGATGAAGCTCATCCAAGATGACGTTTTCAATTGGAATGTCAAAAAAGGGGGCTGAATGGCATCCTGGCTGCTTAGACCACGTCGTATCAACTGTTCTGGCCAAAGCTGCACTTAGAAAGTATTCACAGGAGTGTGACATGTTGCATCTACAAAACAATACAGATCAAAACAGGTAGAGAAGTTAATTTTATAAAATTAATAGTCCCCACTTTCGAGTTATGGAAGGTTTTAGCCTGGATAACCTCTAAACACCTTCTCATGTTGTGTTCTGGGCTGTTCACATGAAGGGGGTGTATAACAATCGGACACAAGTCCTGTTTCTTCTCCCGAAATCATTAAACCTAAACCTAAATCTCATTCACATGTATACATTCTTGAGTATTGGGAATTACCTCTCATTCTTATGAAGTTTGCACCAAATGCAACTATTATTCGATGTGGCACCCTTCATGCCCATGGCAATCAGCAAGAACTGGAACATAAAAAAATGTTTAGCCATTTAGAGAGTTTAATTCTTATCCTTCATACATGTATATCAATCAATGGAAACCTTTAAGTTGACAATATATTATTAATATAGTTTACAAGTTTGCATTCTGGTAAATTTTAAAATCATTCACCTTATAATCTCCTCCCAAGTAGAAGTCTAGGCTTACTCTTTGCCCATCAACAGTGATCTCCCCATCCTTTATTAAGCTGTTTACATCATTTAGGACATTCGCCAGGGACTCTTTTAACGACTCGTACTCCTCTTTTGCTTTTACAACAGCAATGGTGTGATTACCTGTTAAGGATTTTAAATTTCAAATTTTGTATTAGTCATCCAATAATTTATTATTGTTTAACAATATTTGAGATTGTTGGTATGTGACATACATGTACAGTTACATTGTAAGTGGTCACCTATTACTGCGCCTTTCAATAACACGCAAACTCTGAAGTTAAAAATCCAACTTAAAATTTCGTTTTTCGCTGCCGTCAAACTCGAACCAACGGACCATTAAAAATAGAAACAAACAAAATGCATCGATATCTACCAATCACAATCCACGGACGTGAACTTTTGAATGGATTACTAAATGTACCTGAGCTTGACAAACAGGTCTGTCCATCCTCTATCAATGCAAAGGAGCAAACAAACATGTTGCTGCTATGGGACATTCTTGTTCCATCTCCTGATATTTTAACCTTTATTTTTTCTACTGTTGTTCCTTCCTTGGTGTTCAGCTGTAGAAATAATTTCAAATTATTATTACAAGCTTTGCCATTCCCCAATTATATTTTTGTTGGTTCTTACTCCCCCGAAAGGTTTCACAATAAACTGTATTACTTAATTCATAAACTTAAACTTGATCAATGTGTATTATTACTACTTACATGATGTCGAATTTCATTTTCAAGGAGAATCTTCACAGGAAGTTCTGCACCTTGTGCCTGTCCTGGAGTTCTCTTGACTTCCCACTGACTGTCCAAGAACTTTGCGCAACCTTCAACCAGGTACTTTTTGGGGAGGGACGGCTGTGCTTGGGACAGTTCATGGTAACCTTGTAATCAATAATGTGGAAAATTGAATTAGAAACTACAATGTAATACAGTGGAACCCGGTTAATATGGACACCGAAGAGACATGAAAAAGTGTCTGTATTATCCGGGTGTCTGTATTAAGCGGGCTGATATAAGAAAAAAATATGTGTCCTCGGGACAAACAAAACCGTCCGTAATAAACTGGTTTCCGTAAAGCGGGGTTCTACTGTAGTTATCATAATAAAATGATATATGCCGGTAATAGGGCATCGCTAGGTTTCTTAGAAGTCTTCGACACTTTAATTATTGTTCAATTATTTTCTAATTTATTAAATATTTATTATTACCTTCCAATGAAATTGAAAAGCGATCCATGATGAACAGAATTGTTTTATATTTTCCTTTTCGTCATCATCAAGGGTTGCATACGCATTGGTCTGCTTTGGTTGGCCTGGATAAGAAACATACATTTTATTAGTATCCTCGATATAGAAGGGGGAGGGGGGGGGGCTTACTAGAGAGGGGGGCTAAATTGAGCTTTTACAGTATCCTTGCAATTCCAGTTCAGTCATTACTGATATCTAACTTGTATTTTCATGTGATGCACATCACCTTAGTAGGGTTTTAATTAAAAGGCCTGTTATACTTACTAGCGCTCTCTGGCTGATGGGGTGCTGTTGTATATGTCTCGTCATTTACAGTTTCCCCTGCTCTAGTTGAAGATTGGGCATCTGCTGTGTATGAAAAAAGTTAACAATTTTATCTTAACCCTTTAAGTCCCAAGAGTGATCTACATTTTTATTTTCTCCTTACAATAGAATGTCAATGGGAGGTGGGGAGAGAGAAATATTCCTAATCAACCTGACTTTATTCTGGATCAACTCTTAAACTTTAACCTTATTTCAATGTTGCATGTATGTTGTTACCAGTAGTAGTCAGTGGCTGTTACCTGAATTAAGGTTTACATCAATTGGTGGTTGGTCGCCCTGAGGAATCTTCCATGTTAAGGGATTTCAGACTGAGGCCATAGGTATCCGCAAACCACAGTGCTTTTTGTGCTTTTTCCCTACAATAACACAAAAAGTATTACATGTAGAATTTCGTTGCTTAAAGAGCTTACATAACGCCATGTTACTATACACTGTATTAGCTACATGTACATCAAATTTACTCTCATAAAAAATGAACGTTCCCTAAAGCACCTTAGCCACGGCATTAAAACGTCGAGTGCAAACAACAATAGTACCTTATTTCCTTGATCTGGCGCTGCTGTTGTCGACGTCCGACTTGGTCAATCGTTTGACCCTTATGTCCACTTTGGTTTTGGACTCCTTTTAAGAGGACCATGGCGTCATACAACTCTGATGCCTTCTCTGTCAAATAAACAAGTAACAGGGGTTATTTATAGGTCGCTTCCCTTTTCAAAATCACCAGTTGGTTGTGTTTTTGTATTGATAACAACTTTGAGCAAGTTAGCCTTTTAAATGCGTGGGATTTAGCTTTTAGAGACAAGCAAAACACAAGCGCATAAACTGATTTAATCATTGAGAAGTTAAAAAATCTACAGTTTAAGTTGGCGTAAATCCTGGTTTAACTTAATCCTACTTTGAACAAACTAGTCGATAGTTAACTTTTGATCATTATAATTGCAACAATATTCTACAACATGAGTTGAGGGAGAGTTACAATATACTTTCTTACCTTCCAGCTCATTTTGTAACCTTTGATTTTCGATAATCAGTTCTTCTCCTCTATGTTGCAGATGGTGGATGATCTCCTCAGGCCCTTGACTGATCTCGTCTGGGTGCAAAGCAACTTGATACCAATACTGCGATCGCGTAGCTTGGCGAATGCCACTGTTCTTAATGTCACGTACTTTTTTTACGATGTATTTCACTCTTCCGTAAACGACCATCCCAACTCGAGGGCGACAAGATGACGATAATTTGTAACCGATTTTACCCAAGCTGGCCTGGAGGTTACTGAACACTTGGTCATGGCTGTGCAGGTTACGCAATTGCCAAAGGGCCTCTCCATTTATCCGAAGATAAAACAGTGGGTCGTAGCCTCCCGTCAACGGTGCAGTCATATTCAGGAAAGCAGGGTTGATCGGGGATTCAACGAGCTCTAAAAAGAGCTCCCGATCAATCCGCTGCATCTCTTGCAAAGAACACATGTCGAATATTTGAATTATTGAGACTATATTGGAACTTGGTCGCAACAGCAAAGGAAGAGCGTTTTGTGGCTTAGAACAATTTTTCGAAACTGATCATAGTTGTGGACACAATAATTACGATAAAAACCAATAAGACGGCCGTTGTCAACAGTTACGCATCTGAATTCATTCAACTGTAAACGAAACTTTTACCCTTTTAGTTACGAATCTGAATTCATTAAACTGTAAACATAACATTTACCTTTATTATCAGTGTCGAAGACAGTGCACGAATTGTAATTTTTAATTTCGCTTCTTTTCGATTCTCTTCTATTAGTTCGCTAATCGAACTTTATTCGAAGTTGTACGATCGATGAGCACAAATCAGGATTTAGTTCCATTACTGAACGTTTTATTTGTTTGTATTCACTGTTTATTGCGTAGTTGTTAATCGGTATACTTAGCACCTCAATTTCAATACTAATTGCTGTAGCGTACGCACTATTGTCTGCGGAGGCGGAGCTTTGAATAAATTAATGTACTCGCGGGAGTTTCAAAATAGTCCCAACGGAGTCTTGAAAGCACAAATTTGGAGAGAAAGCTAAGATGCCCAGCAGACGTTTTAGAATTTCGCGTTTTGTCTCCACTTCCACTTATTGCAACCCCTGGAAAATTTGCATGGGGCTTTATGAATAGTCAAGTTAACATAACCCTATGATACAACAGAAGTCGAGCAATTATTTAAAGAGATATGATGCCTCAAAGTGCGTCTCCGCACAAACAAGATGCCGAAATAGCGCATTTTCATGTCAATTTTGTCCCGTGTTGTAGAAGTGCAAAACAACAGACAACAGTACACACGGTTTAATTGATCTTTCTTCTATAAAAGCCATACGATACAAGTAGTTTATGAAAAGTAGTTTATTAGTAAACGAGCGAAACGTATACCCTTCTGGACATTTTCAGGCCATTTCCTCTATTGTTTGACGCACGTTTCGCTAATTAGCTTTCAAATTTAGCGCCGGCAGCTCATAAAAAGTCCCGGATGTGTCGCGGCATTGTGGGCAATGTCCACTGTACGTGTGTTCTGTCGCACTTTGTAATAATCGTCGCACTTTGTAATACCTGTCGCACTTTGTAATAATCTCATCGCACTTTGTAATACCTGACGCACTTTGCAATAACACTTGTCGCACTTTGTAATAAAATAGCTGTCACACTTTGTAATAACAAGTTGTCCCACTTTGTAATAGAATAAGCTGTCGCACTTTGTAATAACAGCCGTCGCACTTTGTAATAAACTTTACCAGAATAAAGTACACTCTTTTTTTATATAATAAAGTCTAATTTTTGAGCTTAGGCTGAGCCAGAACTGAATGCTTTATTTATTTATTTATTAATTTTTGTTGGGGGGGGGGGGGGGGGGGGCAATTTGAGCCTGACAACGTTCTTGAAATGGTCGTAAGTTACATGTTAATTCTAGAAACCTTCGTTATAATTGCTATACATGCATAAATGATGTTTTGAATGGAAAAGAAAAGAAGTGCATATTTCGATACGGCAAAAACTACATTATTCGTGTTACGATATATTGCTATTGTATTCGACCATGTTGGATTCAGTTGGACTATGCCACAGCTCAAACCAAACTGTTACATTCTATGATATTCTCTTTACACTTCTCATTGTATAAACGGGTAGAGTAAAATGTTCTTTACTAAATTTCAGCCTGAGGTATTTTCTTGACATGTTCTTAAGTTTAAGCCTTTTTTTCAGCCTCAGCTAAAAAATTAGACGTTCTTATATATGAAAAAGAGACTGTGTACTTTATTCTGGTAGAGTTTATAACAAAGTGCGAAGGCGGTTATTACAAAGTGCGACAGCTTATTTTATTGCAAAGTGCGACAGCTTGTTATTACAGAGTGCGACAGCTATTTTATTACAAAGTGCGACAAGTGTTATTACAAAGTGCGTCAGGTATTACAAAGTGCGACGAGATTATTACAAAGTGCGACATAACATACGTGGCTACGCGGCTCCACGGCTATGTACGTGAATATGCCTAGTCATGATAGGTACCTGTCGCCACTATGAAACAATGGATTTACTCCCTAGCACACGATATTTCACAAGATAATTCACAGAATAATCAACAAAACATGCTTTTCATCACTTTCCTCATTTTGATCAAATTCACGGAGTTCGCACGTCAGTACACCCACTAACATAATATAGGATTTTCCATTTAATTGCTTTGCGTGTAAAACATCGCCTAATCTTCCGATGCCAAGTTTAGGTTTACCAAACCTTGACAACCTTTAATTTAACAAAATCATTAATTTGACTTTGACATAATTTCCTTGCAAAAGACTGAACGCCCCCGGAAATTTGGAACTTTATTTTTCGTTCAACTGTGTTCTTGGTGTTGAGCCTGCTGTATTTAATACATCGTAGCCAACCTCTTGATGGAAATTGAAACTGATGGAAACATTTCTTAAGTTGCTTTTAGTATCCAAAATCTTCTAACTAACTCTGACCCGGGGGGGGGGGGGGGAGTTCTCCTCAAAATTTGTGGTGGGGGTGTACCGCCCGCGTCTTTATACCCTTACCCGTTTTCAGACCAAAATATGCGATTTCACCTACACAGTTTCAGACGAGACCCTTAAAAATGTGACCCTCCATGGGATTTCAGTAACTTTGGTGATCACACGCGCACGACACGTTCGCACAGTTGTAACACGACACGCTTAGCGTGTCAAGAATACCGATATATGCATAATTAATAAGCAAAACAAAAGTTATCGTGTTCCGTGTTCATCCGTGTTAGTGAGTATCGCTCTTATCTGCTCGACACGGGAAAGCTTTTCCCCTTTCAAGTCAAAATGGCAAAACTACATACCCTATTTCAGACAAGCAGGCAAACTATATCCAATTTAACGTTCAAAATCTATACCCGTTTTCAGACCAAAACGGCTCAAAAACCATACCCTTTGGGGCGGCACATAACTATATACAGTGGAACCCCGATTTAACGAAGTGCCAGGGACTGGGGAAATTGTTTCGTTAAATCGGGGTTTCGTTAAATCGAGAACCCCGATATAACAAATTTGTTGAAAACTGACCAAAAACTTCGTTAAATCGGGATATAGTTAATAATTAATTTGCCGTAATGTTAACTGACTAAAGACAAAGAAGATAAAGCCGATTAGATGGCCACGACAATACTATTTTTAGCAACATGTATGACTGTAAATTGGACTGCTGACAACTTTCTTAGATAATTAAAATATTTTACTGTAGTCGATTATTCATCTTCTGTGGCGTGATGACATTTATTCGTTATATCGGGGTAGATTTTACACTCGGGCTTCTGGATTGTGTTCGTTATATCGGGTATTTCGTTAATAGGAGCACGTTTTTACGGGTGGCCATCAACGTTTAGGACAAAATACACAATAACGCACGAATTGCAACAGCAGATGATTGGTTCCACTGAAGCACGCAAGCGATGAAGTTTATTTAACACAACATCCTAGGAAACAACCTGTTAGAAAATCCTTGTGAGCAATTCAATTAAGCCAGAGCTCCTGAAGAGAGGACTTATGGTGTACAGATTAACAGGATAGGTCCCAACAGAGGGAATTAAAAGCTAATTCAGCCAGAACGGTAAGAAATGTAAAGTAAACCGTAACATGTCCGTAACGAGGAAAGAAAATAATAAGAACGTTCTCTGGTTACTGTGAGCTTTCTACAACGTTAACCATTTTGTTGCCTTCGACGGAAAAATGTGAAGAAAGTTAACCATATTATTGACTTTGACAATTCCACAATGATCGATAAAGGAAGTTTTCGCATTCAGAAGACCCTTTAAGCCCCAAACGGTCAAAACATTTGTCTCAACGGTGTCAACGGTCTCTCGACATTTGTTGAGAGCCCATGTTGAGGCCGTTTGACACCCCTTTTGTCTCAACATCTTCTCAACATTTCTTTTGTTCTCGAAATGTTGAAGCCGCCGTTTGACACTGCATGGTCTCAACATCTCTCAACAAGTGTTGAGAGAATGTCGAGGCCGTTCAGGCTTTAGTCTTCGCATACGGCAAACACAGTACAGCATTCTTTCAAACAAGCGTTGACATTAGCACTTTTAGCATCTTTGTAACATATTTTTCAACATGCCTATTTTTGTAATCTATGCGTATTTATATTATTTCCCGTATTTTAATATTAGAGGCAGAAATGCAACTGGTTCTCCATCAACACTAATGTTTTACGAATTTCATTTTTCTTTTTTTTAATATTCACTAAATGCTTTATGAATTTTGTCGGCTGACAAGAAGCACACATAGTTTTATTTCCATTCATTTCAAGCTTCACATAAACGTTTGATGGAATATTGAACGAGGATGCCCTCGAAGAATATTAACATGCAGTTTACTGTTTGAATTGATTTATCACTGAGAGTGATTTTAACAAAAAATATCACTGGACGAAATTATACTTACCGTTCTCGCGCAGAGAACATTATGTTGAGTCAATAGTTTGCTCGCTCGAGTTGACGTTTCCATGGCAACCATGTTTGTTTTAGCTGGTGTTGTTCAGCTTAATTTTCAGTTTCATTGATATTTTTCTTTGCATCCTTAACTGACTTTTTTCAAATCAATCTTGGAGACTTACTAAAATGTTTTGAAAAACTTAAAATCCAAGATGGCGGATACAAGATAGCGGATTCCACTGTATAATGTTAGTTGGGCGCTATACGACGTCATAACTGGCACGTAACTGCCACTTAAAGGTCAAATGCAATGAAATTTTAGTAAGATTAGTTTTAAGTTGAAATGATAGGGAATATTATGAATGATCATATTCTGAAGTTTGAAACGATTTGGACAAAACGTCGCCGAGATATTCGACTTTGAAAACTGGCTTTTTTTTTTCGCTTCCACAAACGGAAGCGTTCGGGCAAACTTCGGAAAATTTTCGGAAATAGGAAGCTCACCACATATGACGTCACAGAACCCGCGCGAATCCGCGAGAAGAGCGGGAATTATAAAATTCTGCAGTTTCAAAACATCAACAATTCTGGTGTTTTGTGCTGCTTTTAACTGTAGCAACTGTTCAAATAATTATAAACTATTTCGCGATTATTCCAACACGTTCAATTTGTCCAATGTGGCCGAACTGTCCAGGAGCTGAATTCGCAGGGACAGAGTTCAAGTCCAGCTAGATAGAGAAATGAAAATTCACCGTCGTGTGTTCACGTTCTCCATAATACCGTGAATTTGGTCATTTGACGTTGTTGTTTTGCAGAGGACGGCAAAGAAATGTACTAAAATGCAAAACGCACATGCGGAGCAATTGTACTACTAATTAAATCTATTGTTTTGTGACGTTCTCGTTGACGTCGCCGTCGTGGTTGCTTAAACGGTCCCTGGTAATCAGGCGTAAGCTATTTTAATAAAGACGAGAAGAGATGCAAGGAATGGGTGAGATTAATGAATTTGTTGTATTTGAGCATTTTCAAAGGAGATGTCAAGGTCTTCATCCATTTTCGTAAATACACTATGGAATAATCTCTGAACAAACCCAGAACACTTATAACCGAAGCAAATTAAAAGCTTCAAACATTCGCGAAAACACGCGTGACTGAAACAAGCTCGCCACATATGACGTCACAAAAACATACATTCGTTTCCATCGCGCGGTCATTTCTGGTTCGTTTTCGTTCAGCCGTCGGAAATTCTCGAAAATTGTCGAATTTCGTGCCTTATAAGCGCCACAAATCGCCCCAAACCAGCTTTTGAGGGTTGATTATGATTGATGCTAGTATAAAGAACAGTTTTCGCGGCAAATAAAAAATACCAAATGTCGTTGCATTTGACCTTTAAATAAAGATCGTTGGGTGCTTTTCTTGCCATACAAGTTAAATCCTCCCCAGGCTCACAAACTTAAAAACACTCATGCAGATAAAAGCACCATTGGACCAAGCGGAATTTGTTGCTATCAAAATGTTTCTTATTCTTTTTTTAGTGATTTTAGTAATAACACGATAAACAAATTTATTGTTTTCTTTGTTTATTTACTGGTTTGCCAAACCGGTAATTGTCTCGTCTCTTCCATTTTCGCCAGCTTCAACCCTTTAAAGTGTCCCTACGATCAAATTGTTGGTATTCATGTTTTTACATTTTCGTGTACAAGATGACTGTCTTACTCATCTGCCAAATTTCAATCCATTACGAACCCATTAGAAGTCCAGTGTTTAAGTTTGGTAGAAACACAACGAGAAAGAAAGTCCGTGACATAAGCTACTCGGAAAACGAATTCCGAGCTGTTCCAACGGCCGCCATAACCTGATATTGTTCCAAGGCCTCAAAGGCTCAAAAATATCTCACGGGTTGAAATTATAATAACAATAAGTATAGCAAATTGCACGAAGAACAGGTCCAAAGTTTTTGTTGCTCTTAAAATACGATTTTCTATACTTATTATTGTTATAATTTCAACGCGTGAGGTATTTTTGAGCCTTTGACGTCATTTTCTCTAATTCGCAACCAAGCCTTGGAACAAGGTCAAGTATTGGCGGCCGTAAATTCCTGGAAATAAAAGATGAGTAAGAAAGTGATCTGGTACACGAAAATGTAAAAAAATGAATATCAACAATTTGATTGTAGGGGCACTTTAAGCCCAGATAGTGTCATATGGCACAAAAAATGTTATTAATACAAGCTCAATATTGAGTCAATTTTCATGAAATTTGGCGAGATCTGCACATTGGAAGCATACCCCCTGCTATATTATACTTTATTAACCACCCCTTCAACTTTTGCCTGTTATACTTTTAAGGTCAAGTGAATATCTGATAACAACCTACACACTTTTGCAACACATTTTTTTAGGCTTGCTTTTAATTCGTAATGTTTTTAGTTCTTACATATTTATGTAAGAAGATTTACTTTAGCTTTTAATAAGCAGCATTTTAGGTTTTAGTTTTTACTCAGATTGTATTTTATTTTTTAATATTGTAATGCGCTTTTGATCATATTCACATGGAATTTGCGCATTGTTTAGTGCATGAAATGCTGATAATTAGAGAATAGACACCATCTCTTAATGTCCAATCGGACTCAATTCGAGCCAAAATATTTGCGTGACATTGCATAATTATTTATTATGTTACTCTTCAGTGAACTATTTCTGACAGTTTATTCTAATCATTTTGAACTTGAAAATGGCGTCATGACGACTCCGAAACGTCGTTCATTTATATCGTTGATTTTTACATAAATGCGAATTATTGTTATTATTATTGCACACCAAGAGCTGCAAATTAAGCTATTGTGTAGGGGTATACCCAATATATACAAGGAATAATATATTTTTGAACGTTTTTCTTGTTTTCATTTTGAATACTCTTCATTCCAATCTGTGACTTCCTGTATGTCTGCTGGGATGATGATCAAATGGTATATTATTTGTGTTATTTGGGCCTATCGTTACCATGTTAGAAAAATACGGACTTTAAAAAGGGTTAAGCTTGATCAATGAAGTATCTCACCTATTATCCCATCTCCTCCAACACTCCACCCCCAGCTTCGTGATGTCCTACGAAGTCGCCCGTATATAAATTTCCAATAATTTTCAGGAATAATTTTGGTGAAGAGTGGAACCGGCCAAGATGGACGCTAAACTACTCTTTTACATCCGGTTCTACTTGTGCTATGTCAACTGTTTTATGAAGCAGCTACCCAGCAATGCAGCGTTACAGAGTCTTCCATCTATGGCATGACGCTACGGGGACATGTCTTTAAGACGATCACGGAGGCATCAGGCGGTAATGTGTGCTTGTTGGAGTGTTACCGTGACGTCAGATGTCAGAGTTACAATTATGTCATTTCCCAACGCATGTGCGAATTGAATAACCGCACCAAGGAAGCCAGACCTGAAGACTTTGTCCCTGGCCCACACAGATACTATTTTAGACGAGATTTGAATCGAGGTGAATGAATATAAATACATAAAATAGGTAACGTAGTAAACTAACTTAACCCTATTCAGACCTATTCCACCCCCCTCCCCCCTCCGTAACTCCTAGATAATTAAGGCTACGACATTGAGACAAGGTAGACATATAGTTCATCTAACAATGTTTCCTTTGAGCAACATGAGATGATGATGTCATATGACGTGGGAAATACATCTTGACTTTCGAACAGCAGCCATCTTGGTTCTGGGAATTTTTTTCCATGACGTCACAAAACCTCACAAACTGACTCAAAAGTAATGAAAACCAGAAAAGGGTGTTAAAATAATCTAAAAATGTGAGAGTTACTGCAAGATAGTTAAACATTGTCATTAAAAATCTGGAAAATTCCAAATTTGGAGAATATAAAATATGGCTGTCATGGTAACTTCAAGTTCCGTTAGCAATGACATGTTACGCCAAATTGTTTCCAGATAAATTTACGGTAAAGTCGCAAAGTTTGGTGGCTTTTGCTTTATTATACATGTTTGAGGTTAAACAAAGCAATTTCTTTCAGTTCCCCTTGGAACTATGCCTGAGCTGCCCGCTGAATCCTGTGAAGAGATCAAGGCGAGTGAAGGAGGACAAGCGGTCAGCGGCAAGTACTGGCTTGATTCTATTATACCTGAGAAAGCTGCTCTTGCTCACTGTGAGACAGGTAAAGTAAATGTTGTCTGTATTAGTTACTGACTTTAGAGCCTTTTCTTTAAAGTCTATTCAATCACTCCTTTGGCCATCCTCGGGGAAATGGCAAGTGGCTGCTTAATAGGGGTTGGCCGCTTAATAGGGGTCTTATTTACAGTATTATACTGATATTGGGACTTTGATAGCTGACCGTTTAATAGGGGTTGGCCGCTTAATAGGGGCTCGACTGTATATTTTGAAGTGGAGGTGAATAGCGGAGGATGTCCTTCGCTTTTCATCGACACTGAGGTGATTAATTATAGCCAGTCAACGTTTGTTAATTTGCGGTTATCTAATGTTTCAGGAGTATGTTCAAACAACTGGGTTGACATGCAAGGTTCCTGTTACAAGTTTTTTTCCACGGCGTTGAATTGGAATGCATCAAAATCCGCCTGTAAAAAACTCGGATCCAAGCTTGTCGTGATAAATTCACAAGCTGAACAACAAGCACTTGGCTCAAAAATACCAGATGCTCAGTTAACGTGGATTGGTTTGTACCGAGATCCTAACAACGAGTCTCGCTGGCTGTGGGTTGACGGAACACGTCCAACTTACACTCATTGGGATACTGGAGAACCTAACAATGTTCAGGAGGAATGTACACATATGAACCCTAAGGTGCAAGGATGGAAATGGAACGACTTGAGATGTACAGGTTCTTTACCTTACATCTGTGAAACCCCTTCTGGTAAGTCAGAAAACATCTCATGTTGTAGTATGTCGTTTCTTAAATTTTACAATTTTGACAGAAAATCGTTTTTCCAACCTGTTTGTACACTTTACAAAACGGGTGGTCCCTGCATGCAGTCCTTTATTTAACCTCGCATTCTTTTTAAAAATCCAAGCTTCGTTATTCTATTTCCTATTTGTCAGCCAACTCACACCAAAAGCTTTCTCTGAGGAGTGGTGTGCGTGATTCTCCTTCCCATTGTTTCTAGTCCAATCAAAAGTATGGATCAACTTGTTCGGCGGTTGTGCCTGATAAAATATTCGACTACTGACTATACTACTGACTACTACCAGAGGTCTATACCTCTGCTACTACTGACTACTACCAGAGGTCTATACCTCTACTACTACTGACTACTACCAGAGGTCTATACCTCTGCTACTACTGACTACTACCAGAGGTCTACACCTCTGCCACTACTGACTACTACCAGAGGTCTATACCTCTACTACTACTGACTACTACCAGAGGTCTATACCTCTACTACTACTGACTACTACCAGAGGTCTATACCTCTGCTACTACTGACTACTACCAGTGGTCTATACCTCTGCTACTACTGAATACTACCAGAGGTCTATACCTCTGCTACTACTGACTACTACCAGCTCTCTATACCTCTACTACTACTGACTACTACCAGAGGTCTATACCTCTGCTACTATTGACTACTACCAGAAGTCTGTACCTCTGCTACTACTGACTACTACCAGAGGTCTATACCTCTGCTACTACTGACTACTACCAGAGGTCTATACCTCTACTACTACTGACTACTACCAGAGGTCTATACCTCTACCACTACTGACTACTACCAGAGGTCTATACCTCTGCTACTACTGAATACTACCAGAGGTCTATACCTCTGCTACTACTGACTACTACCAGAAGTCTATACCTCTGCTACTACTGACTACTACCAGAGGTCTATACCTCTGCTACTACTGACTACTACCACAGGTCTATACCTCTACTACTACTGACTACTACCAGAGGTCTATACCTCTGCCACTACTGACTACTACCAGTGGTCTATACCTCTGCTACTACTGAATACTACCAGAGGTCTATACCTCTGCTACTACTGACTACTACCAGCTCTCTATACCTCTACTACTACTGACTACTACCAGAGGTCTATACCTCTGCTACTATTGACTACTACCAGAAGTCTATACCTCTGCCACTACTGACTACTACCAGAGGTCTATACCTCTGCTACTACTGACTACAACCAGAAGTCTATACCTCTCACAGCATGAAAAAAGAGATTTACGGAAAATTAAAGTTGCGTAAATCTGCGTAAAGGAGGTTAACAAACTTTACACAGTTTTACATTGTTCGTAAAGGTGTGTAAAGGTAGATTTACGTGGTCGGACGTAAAGCTTGCGTAAAGCTAGCGTAAAGTTGATGAGCTAGATTTATGCATCTTTACGTGGATGTAAAGTGTGCGTAAAGTTGCGCTTTACTAGACCGAACGTAAAGCTGTTGTAAAGCTAGCGTAAAGTTGATGAGCTAGATTATGCATCTTTACGTGAGATGTAAAGTTTGCGTAAAATTGCGCTTTACTAGACCGAACGTAAAGCTGTTGTAAAGCTGGCCACATTTACGCATATCGTTGTACGTTTACGTTGTACCAAGAGAATATATTCTCTTGGTACAACGTAAACGTACAACGAATTTGAAGCTGCTGCCGTAAAACTAGAGGAATTGGTGTATTCCTTTTCAACGTGATGACTCGCAACTAGTCACTATCAATCGAACTGAGCTATTCGGTTTGTACGATGCTATCTCATGTGATCTCCCCGGCTACGCGATCCTACCTCTAAATATCTTAGCGCGTGGGCCGGGAAAAAAACTGGCGAAAACTGGAAAGAACATGCTTCAATTTAATCAGTACATATAACATTCATTTTGTCTTGGTTCAACGTCAACTGAGCGCTGTGTTCTACAGGGACAACTGATTGTGATCATGTCGCTGATCAGCTGACGATGCCGCGGCATAAAAACGAACCGCTTTCTTTCCGACTTAATATGACCACTGGCC
Source organism: Desmophyllum pertusum (assembly GCA_029204205.1). NCBI lineage: Eukaryota > Metazoa > Cnidaria > Anthozoa > Scleractinia > Caryophylliidae > Desmophyllum > Desmophyllum pertusum. The sequence continues at coordinate 2,965,424 of MU827307.1, read as the reverse complement.
CGGTTGTTCGAAGGCCGATTAAGAGGTTTTAATTTTTTCTTATAAAACGCATGCAATTGTTACTGCTAATATTTTGTAGAGTTTGACATCAGTCAAAGTCAAAACTGAAGTAAAAAAACATCTGAAGAAAGCCTCACTGAAAATCAATGTTCACCCGGCCGAGGAGCCCTGGGTACGAAAGGGTCATGCGCATAATAAGTTATCCTCGTTCTGGCGCGACTTCTGGCGCTTGTTTGAACGAAGGCAGTGTAACGAACTTCTTGTGGACTGTGAAGGTACTTTTTACTCGCTTTTGCATGAATTGAAAACTCACCACTCTCTGAGTAGCTGTATGGAATCTTCTCACAACGATTTCAGATCGGTATGGCTTCTGCAAGACATCAGAGTCTCACCGAGTGAAGGTTATTATTTCACAACGCCGTGACTTCTGGACTACCGAGGTAAGTTTATAATAAGCTTATAGGCTTTATAGCCATTCTTAGTTGGTATAAGTTTCTAGTGTATATATTATTGGTTTATGTACATATATATTACCTAAATATTCGCTGTGCACTGAGTAGGCGATCCGAATGTTTAGTATTGCTTACATGCATGCATTCAATTCTTTAATGGCTATTCAAACCGAATTTCGGTTTGATGTTTCCACTCTGTTTGTGTCGTAAAAATTTGAAATGATATGTGTGTCGATATTTTTATCTCAAGACCATTTTCATTTGTATTTTCCTTCACTGACTGCTGTCGACATTAAAAGAAATAAACATCACAGCAAAAAAAAATCATGTTGTTATAATAATTATTAGCAGCTGTGCTTTTAGGGCCTGTTTACATGGAGGGAGAGTGACCCTGGTACCCTGGTACCCGGGTCACCCTCCTAGCCGGGCTACCCTGGGAGGGCCAACTTTTCATACATTTCTTTACAAAGCACACTGAATTTTTACAAATGTAATTCCTAATTTTAGTATAGTAGGTCCACATCAGCCCTTTGGCTGCCTTTTTTCACAACCTACTTATCAATAAAAGTATGTATGTATGTATGTATGTAAGTGTTTACATGACAGACAGGGTCACCCGCCTACCTGGGTCACCCTGTCTGCTTGCCAGGGTCACCCGCCTAGGCGGGCTATCTCTGTTGACTTGGAAACCCGCGAAAATGGTGGAACAAGCGATAAAAACAGCAAAATCGCCGCTGTAGCCTTTCTTCTTGCTGCCAAAACATGAGCCCGCCAAAACAAGAGCCCGCCAAAAAAGATAGCTCGCCTATATGATAGCCCACCCATGTAAAGGCGGGCTATGTTTTAGCCCGGCTGGGAGGGTGACCCGGGTTCCCGGGTCACCCCCCCTCCATGTAAACAGGCCCTTAATGTGGTTTTGATTGCTACTAATTCATCAGTCAATTACAGCAGTGCCACCCCTCCCCCAGGCCAACTCCTTATGCCTTATGCATACATGTATGGTGGAGTTAAAACAGGCACATTCACTTTCTTCTTCTTTGGGCTCATCCGAACTGTCCTGGATATATAATGTAGAACTTTGTACATGTAGATCCAGGGCTAACCAATCTTTCTGTGGATCTATCATCTCATTTTGACATCCTTAGAGCTACTTAAACTCAAATTTCTTGTTTTTGCTGATGAACTCATCAGCACAGCTAATGCTCGATCCCCAGGACTTGAACATTGAGCAAACTGACCAGGGGAGGAGTGGGTTGGCCACTGCTGAAATTGACTGATGCGTAAATGGATAACAAAATAATAATTATGTTGCATTCAGTACTCAGCCTTCTCAAATGGTTCTGAAAGAGTAGGTTGGTTGACTGTAGGAGTACATGTACATGTACATGTACATGTACATGTACATGTACAGTAGGCTACGAGTAGGTTGTCATAGTACAGTGTACCATAAAATTCCGAAAATAAGCCCCTCCGAATATAAGCTCCCCAAATTCAAAGCATATACATGTAGTACCCTCAAGAAACATGCGAAGCAAAATAGGTCGAAAGTCCAAATTTAATACATAATGACAAATGTCATGAACGGTAGGAGTCATGTAGGCCTGTCACCTTTTTACACTAAGGGCCCGGCCGCACTAGGCAAATTTTGTTTGTTTTGCAAAAAATTAATATGTCATCAGTTCCGTTTCACAAGTGCGAACGGCGATTTTTTTCCTACCAAATTTTGTCAAGCCTTACCAAACCTCAAGGCGCCGTCGTCCTGCCCCAGAACAGGGCAACATTTTGTCAAGCGTCAAAACTGACAGATTCGTCAATTCACACACGTTAATCTCAAGGTTACAGCGATGATTATTCGCTTGCCTCGGTCCGTACAACTAGTACCGATCCCAAATTTTACCTGCTAGCAGCACCTAGTGATGTTTGAGTAGCATAATTTGCTTCATAAACAGTGAACAGTGCACGGTCCGATCGGGTACAAGTATTGTGCTAAAAAGTGACAGTGACAGTCGGGAAAAGCGGCAAGAAACATGCAAGTTGTTTAAAATTTCAGTCCAAGAAGAAGAAATATCTAGTTAATCAGTTTGTCAGTGTATCATACCACGAAGGCAGGAGAGTAAAAACTTTAGAAAGTACTGGTTTTAAAAGATTGTTGAGGAATTGAATGCAAAATTTCACAGCAACAACAGAGGTTTTCGGTTTCTACGTGATTGATATGTTGTGAGTTCGTGAATAATTTGTCATGATTTTTGGTTTTCAAGTGCGTACAGGTTTATCAAAATGAAAATTTGGCGGAGACAAAATTTGTAGTATATTTTGGTAGCGCCAAACAAATTCTGTCAGCCTAGTGCGGCCGGAGCCTCCCAAAAAGAAAATAAAATTTTACGGTATTCTGACTGGAAATAAAAGGCAGTCATTGTTTCTGAGGAACCCGCTGATTGAGGCTACAGCCTACTGGTTTTGACAAGACTGAGTTACAGCACTGTAAATGCAGACATTGTTGTACCTGGCCAAAGGATAGCTTTTTTTTTATTTTTTTAAACAGTTCCAAAATACCAACAGGGACAACTAACCATGGTTATGTTGGTCAAATTTATTCACTGATTACATTTCTATTCAAATAAAAATAATCACTTTGAGTGGTCACTACAAGTACGCAATGACATGTACAGTCAACTCTTGCCTTGCGGACACCCTGTTATTACGGACACTCGCTATTATGGACAAAATTCAGCCCTCCACCCGGCGAGGTTTGACAGAAAAATGACTCCCGTTATTGCGGACTATGGTGTGTCCCGAGGGTGTCTGCTATAACAAGAGTTGACTGTATATTATATGAACAGTTTGACTGTAGGTGTTTATTTACATTTGTTATCAGTATGCAATTGACTAAACATTTCATTTCTTTCTTTCACAACAGGAAAGTACGGTACCTGGAGAAGCCAGTTTTAGGAGGCTACATGTGTAGTCTATGGCTTATGGCAGTATATGATTGGACTGCTAAGATGGTGGTGAATGAAAATTGATGAAATGTCAATTGAAAGTGTGAAATGTATTGCAATTTAACTACCGCAATTTATTAAGCCCCCCCACCCCCCTATTTAAGAGGTTTATTTAATTTCAGGCCTTGAGAAGAGGGCTTGTTTCACACTCCCCCTAGTGTCTTCTTAGTGCTCAGTGTCTTCATTTTAGTAATGAATTACCATTCTTAAAGTCATATAAACTACAATAATTATATTATTTCAAAATCATAAGACTGGACCAAGAATAAAGCTGCAGTTATTCTTACTGTAAACGAAGATGTAGAAGAATGTCCAAACAGTTTGACATATACTGTACATAATTGAGACATACAAATTGAAAGAATTGGAGGGAATACTCGAGATGCGCTGCATAAAGTGACTTTGAATGGTAATTCAATAATCAAATGAAGAAAATTTCCTCCGATGTTTGACTTCCAATCAAGTACAAATACATGTAGTATTTAGACATACAGTGTTACACTGTAACAGTTACAGCTGTAAATGACAGCAGAAATCTAAGTTTTTTTGTAAATATTCCACTGAAATGTTTCTGTCTCAAAGCCATGACAAGGGAGGCATTCTTCAATTTATTCACTTTTGATGACCACAATTAATAAAAATTATGTCATCAGTATTGAGAGGAGGAGCACAAAATAATGTTTTTTTTCTCAGGCTATTTTTTTCCAAGTATGAAAAATATTACTACATGTATTTCCAAGTTATATTACATACAAGGTTTTCATTTTTGTTTTTATTTTTCTGTTATACTATCTTCAAGTGATCCTAGAACACAATTTACAATTTTATCTCTTAAATGTTATTGTTAAGAAATGTTAGGTTTTGATAAGAAAAATTCATAATGTTAAGTAACATGGGAGTATGGTTCTGATAAATAAAACAGATTGTGAACACAACAGAAGCCATTTGTCATCAATTCAGAATTGATTATCTCCTTTCCTTGCAGACATACATGTATATGTTCTCCTTCATTACTGATGGGATTTGAATTCACGCATAAAGGAGTATGTAATCGTGTCCGTACTCCTGCTTTACACAAGCATACAGTTGACTTTACGCCAAGTGTAAATTTGGCTTAAAGACGCCCATACTCTATATTTACATGTAAGCGTAAAGGTGGCGTAAATCTCTACTTTATACCAGCTTTATGCTGAGCTTAAAGGCCCCTTAAAGAAGTCTCATTACTCTAGCTTTACGCATAAGCGTAAAGGTAGCGTAAATCTCTACTTTATACCAGCTTTACGTATACAGTTCTGTACGTAAAGGTAGCGCAAATCTCTACTTTATACCAGCTTTACGTATGCGTAAAGGCGGCGTAAATCTCTACTTTATACCAGCTTTACGCCGAGCTTAAAGACCTCTTAAAGAAGTCTCATTACTCTAGCTTTACGCCTACGCGTAAAGGTAGCATAAAGCTTGACTTTACATAATGTAAATGTGGCGTAAAGGTGTGTAAATTTGAACTTTACACCAGCTTTACGCTAACATTATGCCAACTTAAATTTGTCTTTTCATGCTGTGTCTGCTACTACTGACTACTATTAGAGGTCTATACCTCTGCTACTACTGACTACTACTAGAGGTCTATACCTCTGCCACTACTGAGTACTACCAGAGGTCTATACCTCTGCCACTACTGACTACTACCAGAGGTATATACCTCTGCCACTACTGACTACTACCAGAGTTCTATACCTCTACTACTACTGACTACTACCAGAGGTCTATACCTCTGCAACTACTGACTACTACCGGAGGTCTATACCTCTGCTACTACTGACTACTACCAGAGGTCTATACCTCTGCCACTACTGACTACTACCAGAGGTCTATATCTCTGCTACAACTGACTACTACCAGAGGTCTATACCTCTGTCACTATTGACTACTACCAGAGGTCTATACCTCTGCTACTACTGACTACTATCAGAGGTCTATACCTCTGCTACTACTGACTACTACCAGAGGTCTATACCTCTGCTACTACTGACTACTACCAGAGGTTTATACCTCTGCTACTACTGACTACTACCAGAGGTCTATACCTCTGCTACAACTGACTACTACCAGAGGTCTATACCTCTGCCACTACTGACTACTACCAGAGGTCTATATCTCTGCTACAACTGACTACTACCAGAGGTCTATACCTGTACTACTACTGACTACTACCAGAGGTCTATACCTCTGCCACTACTGACTACTACCAGTGGTCTATACCTCTGCTACTACTGACTACTACCAGAGATCTATACCTCTACTACCACTGACTACTACCAGAGGTCTATACCTGTACTACTACTGACTACTACCAGAGGTCTATACCTCTGCCACTACTGACTACTACCAGAGGTCTATATCTCTGCTACAACTGACTACTACCAGAGGTCTATACCTGTACTACTACTGACTACTACCAGAGGTCTATACCTCTGCCACTACTGACTACTACCAGTGGTCTATACCTCTGCTACTACTGACTACTACCCGAGATCTATACCTCTACTACCACTGACTACTACCAGAGGTCTATACCTCTGCTACTACTGACTACTACCAGTGGTCTATACCTATGCTACTACTGACTGCTACTGAAACATTCCTCCATTCCATATAGGCCCGCATAATCAACAAATAATCATCATTTCTTGTAGAGCAAGCTCAGGGCTGAGGCATAATCAGTTTCAATCTGTCTTATCATAACGAAAACCGGGGGAAGTGCTCCATCAATCCCCTCCCCTTGTACGGTCTTGGGAGCTTTGGATGTACGTTCGAGAGTTAACCCTATTCAGACCCGGCATTTTATTTTGGTCCAATAAGGTCCATTTTGTCCACCCACAAAACCACCACCACCCATCGTGGTCGGGATCCAGTTTTCTTGTAGTCTTGAAGTTTGTACTATTTTCTTGTTTTGTAGTAACAATAGTAAAGCTTAAGCATTCCCCTATTCTTATTTTTTGTTTTGTCGGGTGGCCATTTTTCTTGAAAGTGAACAAAAAAAGCCATACCTAGCATACAACAAACGTAGTTACAAAGTTTTCTCCCCGTCTTTAAATTTGTTGTCTTAACTGAATTACCCAGTCAGTTTCAGTGCTATCTTTACAAATCTGGGTGTGAGTGGAAGAAATGGTCCAACATCACTTGGTAGTCACTACAGAGGTCAGGATCATGACGGTCAAGTGACACTGTCCAGCGGTATTCAACAGTGGACTGTGCCGTACACTGGTGACTACAGAATAGAAGCAATAGGAGCATCAGGGGGGTACGATAAATACGGCAATAGTCAATACCGAGGAAGAGGTGCACGAATGATCGGAACTTTCAGCTTATCAAAAGGTGAAACAATCCGTATTCTTCTTGGTCAAGAAGGAGGATATAACAGTGTTTCTCAGTCTGCTGGAGGCGGTGGAGGTACATTTGTAGTGAGAGGAAGCAACACGCCTTTGATAATAGCTGGAGGCGGAGGAGGCTTGGAAAGAGTCAGTTCAAGACATTCAGGTTGTGATGCCTCCACGAGCACCACAGGGAATCCTGGGTACAAGTCATGGTCAGGGGGAGCAATGGACAAGGTGCACAGACTGCTGATGGCAGTTATTCAGGTGAGAGTAAATTGTGGTAAGCACTTTCATTTCACCAAAACCACAAACATTTATGATTAATTGTGCTCAAACTGCTTATATTATAATGATATAAATTCAAGAGTCGAGTATCATCAATAATGCTTAGTAAAAATCGAAAGAAACTAAACATATGTTTGTTCTGCGGATAAGCTTGTTCGAGGGGGGGGGGGGGGGGGGGGGTGATGGTTTGATGGATCTCCACTACTTCTTGAGTTTTTGTTATTATAAGACACTTTGAAAGTATAAAAATATAGCATAATTTCAATTTTACATTTTGTTGTGTTTCTAGGTGGTGGCGGTGGCGGTTTTTACTCCAGTGGAAGAAGTTCAACACACTTTGGCGGTACCATGGGAATAGGCGGAGAAGGGGGGAAGGGTTTCTTCAGGGAGGGGTGGGTGGACGATCCTTAAATAACAATATCGAGGGTGGGTTTGGAGGAGGGGCTGGTCCTTATGGGTCGGGTGGGGGTGCTGGAGGCGGAGGAGGGTACTCTGGGGGAAGCAGTGGAGATAATGAAAATGACTCCTGTGGGGGAGGGGGAGGATCTTACAATGCTGGAAAAAATCAACAAAATGACTGTTGCTATAAAACCGCCGGCCATGGTCAGGTGACGATCACATCAGTGTACTGAAAAATCAAACCACGTGTCACACGACATATGTCACTTTAAAATGTATAAAAATAAGAGCCTCGTACAAACTTATAACAGATGCAGCTGAATAAATAATAAATAAATACAAACCAATCATAATTTTAATTAGCAATTTTTCCCTCCAGGTTATTAGTATAGGAAATTGCACGAATTCGAGTTCAATTCGAGATTAATAGGCAGTCGTGATGTTTTTGAAGTTCACACTTTCAAAACATCACGACTGCCTATTAATCTCGAATTGTACGAGAAGTTCTTGTGCGATTTTTCATTTAGAAAAATAGAATAGTCAATCCCAGATATGGATTGCGCATAAAAATAATAGCGACGAAGTAAATGATCCGCGACAATAGAAAACTCCTTTGAGTTTATAACGTGGGATATATCGTCCCAAGTCTTCTAACAATCGATACCGTTTCACGATCTCTTTTTTCCGAAATTTGGGATCGTTCGTCATAAATAAAGTTCCGGTGCTTTAAAATTCCTTTTTCATTTCGCTGAATACAAGTGCGGTACATATTTAGATAATGGCATTTCTAGTTAACATATAAGATTAACCACATTTACTCACAATTATTTGTTTCTCACGCTGCACAGGCACCTACAATCGATCGATAGATAGAAGGCTCTCGGAGCCCGCGCACAGTTTTTCGTGCATTACTACCGAAAAGTATAAAAACAAACCATTATTAAATCAGTTTTATCAATAGTCTATACTTAATAGGTCAGCCTCAGCCGAATACGAAAAAACATAGACTTTGTTCATCCACTTTGCTGTGGATAGGTTAAGAGGTGGGCATCAATTTAACATGTGTGTTCCGAGTACAATTATTAATTGTTTCGATTATATATTGCTATATTTATATACTGTAAGATGCTGTTGTTATTCGCGAAATGTTTTGATTGATTTTTAACACTTTCGTCTTCTTTATGTTGGTATTCCAAACTTGTTAGCCAATCATAGAGCCACCAACTGCACGTGCAGTCAGTCTATGGGCTTTGGCTTTGGCTTCTCTCAGATTGGACACGCAATGTGATAACGTGTTAAAAATCATTCATTCAACGAGTTTTATAGAGTGGCGGCAGTGTTACCCTGTAATTTGATATTATTTATTCATTATCTTGCGATTTTTAATTTAACAACCCGTTTACACCTAAGATTAAACATATTTACAATCAGTGAAAATTTAAAATTAGACTTAAAGTTAGTGAAAATAAGTGTTAAACATGGTTTTAAAATGTTTTGCGCATATCGCAGTTGTTTACTACGATTTAGTTCATGTTCTAAAGTGTGAGCTTAGTTTAACTTTGCATAGCATGTAGCTTTCAGTTTTTATGGCTTATGAACAGTTTTAGGTAAACTTAGGTTCGTTTGTGTAAACGGGATATTATAAGCTTTTTCAACATTATTGCTGATACTGCAGGGGCACCCAATGAGCAACATTACCAGAACATTTCAGGATCCATAATGGCAACGAAGTAACCAACAACAAACTTCTTTACAGGCGCGGATCCAGACTGGCTTACACCGTTTTACGGAAATCTGTCAAATTTTCCAAATGACTCAAAATCGAGGTAAATATAATTTTAGAGAGTGGAAATCCAAAAACGTTTGCCTCCTGATTTCCATAGATTCGGCGCTCAGACTCTAGTAAACCGGTATAGGTACAAGTTTTTTTCCTGGACCCGCACCTGACTTTTCTGGTTGCCCGGTAAATTTATATCAGTTCTACACTTCCAGGGAAATATATCTGATGTCCCATTTTCAAAGCCCCCGTCAAAACCTTCCAGTCAACAGGCATACAACCTAAATCTCAACCCACTACACCCAGAAGCTCGTCATGTGTGACATGAGGCCAACATTTTCACCTTTTGTGGGGAGGGTGAAAATTTCGTGATGTTAAAGTTCGGTCAACAGAGAGGCCTGCTGGTGGTGTGCGAAAAAGAATTACAGCATTTAAAGGCAGCAAATATCCATATTGTCTGACATTTCAGGTGGTTGTCAACTTACAAATATCATATTTTTTTCCTCCAACCGGAGCATGTTACCAAAACAAGGAAAACATATTTCCTAGCTGGCAAGGTACCACATGTACCCCCCCCCCCTCCCCTACGGAACACTTTCGTTGGGTGCCCCTGATACTGGAAACGTAGTGTGCAGCTATCAATAAACAAGTTGTTCAGTACATTGTTTGATTGTGTTTTTTTTAAATTAAATATGCATATAATGAGGCATACAATCAACTCTCTCTTCACAGACACCGCTCTAAGACGGACACCCTACTGTACTTCAGTCATTTACTTTAATCATAGTTAATAGGGGAAATTTGTTATGAACCCCGGAAAACTTCAAAGGAGCAAACAGAGAGGCCAAGATTTATGTTCGAAGGTCCACGACCGTGCCCAATCTTTTGTTTTGCGCTCACACACTGATTGAATTACGTAACCGACACGTTTCTATTGGTAGTCAGTCAAAACCTATTTTGTATTATTTTTGTGCACGGCCAAGGCCAAAAAAGTAGAAAAAGCGAACAAAAACATGGAACAAAGAACATTGTTGGGCTTCATAACAATTTCCCTTTATCAACTACAGTCGAAGTAAGCGACCACCTAGGGAATTCGAAAAAGTGGTCGTAACTAGAGCTGGTCTCTTACGAGAATGGGCCGTTGTAAGAGACCACGTGCTGAAACAATAGAGGCTGGACACTTACGAAATGTACGAAAGCGAATGTACAGGTCACGCATCCACAGAGATTGAAAACTTAATTATCTTATTCAGATAATTACAAATAATACAATGTCTCATAAATGTGTAGCACAACAAGTAGTCGCTTACAAGAGCTTAAAGCACTGAAAAGAAACGACCAGTTGGTAATTCCCAAAAGTGGTCGCGGTCGCTTACGGATGCCGGCAGCGGTCGCTTACGAGGCGGCTTTTAATTACAGAGTTTCAGTGACAATTTAAACTGGGTTTCACAATGGTGCTCGTAACTAGAGATTAGTCGCTTACGAGAGCGGTCGCAAGGAGAGCTTCGACTGTATGCTATAACTAAACTCTAAGCTCCTTTCTTTCAAAAACGGACAAAGGATACTTTAAACAGTAAACGGACACTTTTGGAGCTGTATTGCATGCATGGCGAAGAACGTTTAAAGTACATATGTGAAGTAATCTCAACATACATACACCATGTTTATTTACCCTCGGATTTACAGAGTAGCTGAATGTAGCCAATATCTCCGAGCAACAGACGGACAACACACACTTCATAGTTTGACCACGACACCGGGAACTTCTTGCCCTACTCTTTTCGAACAGTGTCGTGGGTTATTTTACGTCCCCTTCGAATTGATATGTAGGATGAAGGAGACTAGGCCAACGGCTTAACGTCACCGCCCAATGACGTGATCATCTGAACTGAGACAAGGTGTTGAACACAGCCAGCATGATCTTACCAGTTAGATCTTACGTTTCAACATGACAAAATGCTGTGGTTAACCTGGCATTGACTAGTATCATATCAAAGGGGAGCATCGTTGGCTTTATGCTACGGAATCCGGGATATAAGCTCCGGCAGTGTGGACCACTTTTCATGGCTGTAGCATGGGGAGGGGACCCCCACAATAATTTTTACAGGCACGTTTTTATGCATCATACAACACTGACAAGTTGCATAATTTGTACAAACCTGTTCAATGAATGAGTACAATTATGTTTAAGTAACATATCTGATCCCTTTTGTCCGAGTATGGTTTTACCAATAACAATATTCTGGTGCAAATCGCCGGAGGGTGTATTCTTTTGGGAAAAAATAAGTTATGATCCTAAATGTATTACAAATAACACTCAAGCTATATTTACTGCGTCTTTCAATAACATACGAACTCTGAAGCTCAAAACCCAACTTACATTGCGTTTTTCGCTGCCGTCAATCATAATTACGACGACAACCAACGGACCCTGAAAAAATGAACAAACTAAATGGATCGAAATCTACCAATCACATTCACGTACGGGACCTTTTGAACCGGTTGAAGTGAACGTTTGTTTTCTGAGACGTCCGCTAAGATGGCTGACGGCAGCGAAATGGATTTTTACATAAATTAATAATTAATGCATCCATTCTCGGTTAACGCGCGAGCCAAAGTTAAAGGAGCTATGTCACGATATTTTAAGTCATTTTCGCGAAGTGCAAAATCACCATCGAAGAAAGCCTCAAAATAATAGTTTACTAAGGTAGAAAAACACCAAAGAGGTAATAATAAACCAAACAGAAACAAGGATGGTTGAGGATGGAGATGATTAAGGTGGATTGCGAACAACAAACTTGAAAAAATGGCCAATTTTTTTCAAGATGCGCCATCCGTGACGTAGCTTCTTTAGCCTTAGCTTCGCTCGCAAATTTTCTTCAGGAGCCTGATCTCAGGCTATAGCTTCTTTAACCATAACTTGAATTTTTCAGGCCACTTTTCGAAAAGTTTAACCGAAATTGTCCGCCAGACATGAAATAAAATGTTTCTACTTCATGAAACATTGAACAATAGAAAACATTGAACAATAGAAAACTGTTTTCTATTGAATAGAAAACAGTTTTCTATTGTTCAATGTTTCATAAAAGGAAGTCGGCGAATTAGTTCGTGAGTGGTCCATCTTAGCGGTCCGCATTGCAAAATTCGGACCGCTCAGGGAACCAATCAGAATGCTCCTTTTCATCGTGGACCAGTTTACCATATAAGAACAATTATTATTTGTTCGTCAACTCATTTGGAACTCCTTACAGTTATCTTCTACTACTGTTTCTACTTACTGGTTAATATTTAATCATGTGCAGTTTCAGAAATCGGAGCAGCTTTTAGTGTTTATTTTGATGTTTAGTTTGGGCTTACTGCCATGTTTCACAATGCTTATAGTTATTAGATTTCCCATGTAAAAGGGAAGCCTGATACTGGGCTTGCTGGCTTAATGTTGGAGTAGTTTGGTCTGCCTGTGGTTAGTTTCTAACGTGATCTAAGCAAGTCAGCAAAAAATCAAAAAATACTTATATATTAATTTTTAGAAATTTCGAGCAACTTATGGACAGCCCTAGGCTGCTCCAGTGATCTTTCTTACGTAGGTTTCTAATTGGGTTACATTATTTGCGGCTGTAGCTGCTTAAAGATATGCGGGTCGAGCGACATATTTTGTTCTTTAATTGTGAGCATTTATTGAGATAAAAATTCATGATTTATACTCTGAGCTGGCAGATAGATTTACAAAGTAATAAATATATGCAATGCGGTTTTCTTACTACGATTAATTAGGAATTAGCACTTAGCTTACAAAATACTTCATGTATGATTCATCAATGAAGTATCACTACTCAGAGTCCCTTCTGACACCATATACCATTACTGCACTTGATAATTATTATAATGTATTTTGCTGTAGTTTAGACTGTGAGCTTGTCCTTATCTCCCCCATGATCACGATATTTTAGTCATTTACAACAACAACAACAAAAACAACAACAACAACAACAACAAACTTTATTTTACCCCACTGGTTACTAAAAGTATTTACAATGATTGGACAGTGCAAATTTAAACCACCTTCAAATTGAAGAAAGCCTCAAAATAATAGTTTACAAAAGTAGAAAACACCAAAGAGATAATACTGAATAAACCAAACAGAAACAAGGATGGTTGAGGATGGAGATGATTAAGGCGGATTGCGAACAACAAACTTGAACAAATTGGCCAATTTTTTCAAGATGCGCCATCCGTGACGTAGCTTCTTTAGCCTTAGCTTCGCTCGCAAATTTTCTTCAGGAGCCTGATCTCAGGCTATAGCTTCTTTAACCCATAACTTGAATTTTTCAGGCCACTTTTCGAAAAGTTTAACCGAAATTGTCCGCCAGACATGAAATAAAATGTTTCTACTTCATGAAACATTGAACAATAGAAAACATTGAACAATAGAAAACTGTTTTCTATTGAATAGAAAACAGTTTTCTATTGTTCAATGTTTCATAAAAGGAAGTCGGCGAATTAGTTCGTGAGTGGTCCATCTTAGCGGTCCGCATTGCAAAATTCGGACCGCTCAGGGAACCAATCAGAATGCTCCTTTTCATCGTGGACCAGTTTACCATATAAGAACAATTATTATTTGTTCGTCAACTCATTTGGAACTCCTTACAGTTATCTTCTACTACTGTTTCCACTTACTGGTTAATATTTAATCATGTGCAGTTTCTGAAGAAACAACAGACGATAAGAAATTATTAAGGTAAGGGAAATACATTTTTAAGACCCGTACTTGGTAAATTTGTCGTAAGCCAGACCTAGTAACCATATATTCTATAGTTTGGGCTTTGGAATGTAACTAAAACAGTAACACGGTGCAACCATGTTTCCTTCACCGATATTGATCCTTTAAAGAAGCTACGTCACGGTTGGCGCATCTTGAAAAAATTGGCCAATTTTTTCAAGTTCGCCATTCGTGATCCGTCTTAGTCTTCTCCATCCTCAACCATCTTTGTTTCTATTTGGTTTATTATCACTTCTTTGGTGTTTTTCTACCTTAGTAAACTATTATTTTAAGGCTTTCCTCAGTTTGAAGGTGATTTGCACTTCGCAAAAATGACTTAAAATATCATGACATAGTTTCTTTAAGGTGGCCCGAACCTATTTATTGGCGCGTTGGTTACATTTTTGAGTCGCGCTTTTTGGCAGAAAATATTTAACCGATTTCTTTGCTTTTTGGTATCCTAAATGAAACATGTTTGAAGTTTAAGAAAATTTTATTTATTTATTGTGGGAGTAAAAACAACTGAGACATTCGCATATTTTTTAAGCCTTAATTATTTTTACAAAAAATGCTCATAATTTTGAAATTAATCCGACGACAATTTTTTTTCCATATTTCACCAAATAATCCTCAGAGCTCTCAAGTTTTTTATCTGCAATTGTTTTTATGAAAATCATGGCCACGCAACTCGTTGCACAAAAATGATGGTTAAATTTCATTTTGTGCAGCGATTTGCATATTCATGAAACCTTTTAACAATATGCTGGTATCTCAATCGTGGGTTTTTATTTTATTATAACTATTATTAAATATTTATGCAGCAACATCTGTTTTAGTATTGTAAATATAGCTAGTTCAAACAAGTAAAGTTTTAAAGGGGAAGTATCACGGGGATTTTGACCTTTTTTGGTCAAAACTGTGCTTCAGTACCTTTTTTATTTACAAAATAATTCTAGAACACCCACCAAGGAAAATAAATCAACCAAATTTTTGAAAGAGGAACAAATTATGGTCTATTCTAGTGCATTTTGTAAACGAAAATGCGAGAAATTGAAAAAAAGTTAGCCTAACATTTTTTTTAAAATTGCGATCCATTCCGACCAAGTTTCTATGACCAGAGACACTCATTGACAGTTTTAGTACACTAGGATGGTCATTTATAACAAAATTGACCATTATTTTTAGTTTTCTGTTTCTGTTTTTTTGGTTTTTGAAATGACATCAAATCCCCGTGATACTGCCTCTTTAATTGCAGTAGCATGTCGGAAAACGATTTTTCATTTAATTTTTTGAAAGCGAAAATGGAACTTCATTCCCTAAATCGAAGTATTTATTGCCACCGGCTGGTTACATTTTTTTTGAGTTGCGTTTTCTGGCAGAAAACAAAATTAACATATTTCTTCGATTTTTGGCATCCCAAATGAAACATGTTTGAATTTGAAGAAACTGTTATGTATTTTTTGTTAATTTCTAATGTATATTCATATTTTGTATCGTTTGTTATTTAGTTGTTTAATTTGTTTTCGTTAAATTAGTCAGAACTATGTTTAAACCGGTTCTTAGAAATAGCGCTTTCCGAACAAAAGTTGCCAAGGGTTCCTCCTAATATTATTCAGTGTCCTAGTAGGTTATCTAGAGTTGATATATTGTTTTTAATTTCATTTTGTTAGCTTTTATGCGTGGGATCACACCTTTATCTCAATTTTTGTGAACTTTATCTCATAGCAAAAGTGATTTATAATTTTCAATTAATTTAACCAAAATAAATTAAAATTAGCTCAGTGTATTTTCGTAAACAAATTATTTTTTATTATTCAGCGAAATATATTAAACGTTATGTGTTTTATTTTGAAAGAAAAATTCAATGTTTTGTTAAATTCGGTGATGATTTTATCTCTTCGTAGATTATTATTTGCGCATTATTTGCGCAATCTTCAGAAAGTTAAAAAAAGTCTGGAATATTCCCATGCATCCGTCTATTATTCTATTAGAAAGTTGTTATTGTTATTATTATTGTTATTGTTATTGGAAGACAGAGAGGTGGTTAGGGCGCATAAAATTCCATATTTCTATTTTGCAAACTTTTTCTATATTATTGCAAAGAATTTGTGACCAAAAATGGTTCTGAAGACTGACCTGACAGAAGGGTCAGTCTCTGTATCTGTATTTTTACTTAAACATTGCACTAAACGTTTCCTCTTCTCTATTTTGCAGATAATGCTGGTTCCTGTGTAGGACTTTTTTCTTCAAATGGCCCTTTTTGCTATTTTCGTGATATCCCGGATGTTGCTTAGTGAAGCCGCTGGCCCGCAATGTAAGCCAATTGAAGAATCAGTGAGAGGCAAAGCTCTCAAGGGTCACACGTTTAAAACATCAGTGGTACAAGATCCGAACGAGTGTCTCTTTTTTGTGAAAGCGAACTCACTTGCCAGAGCTACAATTACTTCATGCCGAAAAGAATCTGCGAGTTGAATAATAGAACTAAGGAAGCAAGACCTGACGATTTTGTTCCAGATAAAAGCAGGTTCTACATGAGACGCTGGGCAAATAGAGGTACGGAAAAGAACGGTGACCCTGGTGTAAATTATGGAATGGGAATTCTCCGTCCCTAAGGGGACCTTAAACCTATTCTGGTCTTAATTAGCATAGCTTTTAAGATTTTATTTCTCTCTTTACTTCTTAGATTTTCGATTGAGAAGATATACCAGACACTAGAGACAATGTTTCATCACATTTCCAAACACCTCGAATTTTGTCAAAAATACTCCGCTACGCATTTTATTTTCAACTCTCTTCTCGGTGTTGGAAATCGGATGAAACACTATCTGCGCTTTGGTGGCGTTCGTGGGCCTGGGTTGGGACAGACTGAATCAACTTAGTTGAACAAATAGACTGATAAATGCCATATAAAAATACCGTGATAACTGCAAATGTGGGAATCTGAAGTTGAACACCGTAAAGCCCAGTTCAGACGCCGTACTTCACATGAGCCGAATCGAATTCGAATTTAGGCCGACCCAAATTAATTTAGATCGACTGAATTGATTCAGACGCCGAGCTTAATTCAGCCGAACTTAATTTAATAGGGGAAAATTGCTGAAAAATTGAAAAATACATTATAATAATTCATGCATTTGTTTCGGCTCATGTGAAGTTCGGCGTCTGAATCAAAGCCGGTCCACGGCCGTTATTCCCGGCTGAGCCAGGCGGCAAGAACGGCTGAGCCGATCCGAATCCATTCAGCCGCTCCGAATTGATTCAGACGCCGTAACTCACATGAACTTAATTCATCGAATTCGATTCGGCTCATGTGAAGTACGGCGTCTGAACTGGGCATAAGTGTACCAAACACGCATTTTTCCCTCTTAACCCTTTCACTCCCAGAGTCAAACCTTGATCTGAGTCAATAATCGTGGTTGTCTACCTTTTGATTTTAAACCCTAGTGTGTGACCATTCAAATGAAAGCGATTGTGGTGTTGTTTGTTTTTGATGACAATTTTTCAAAATTATATTCAAACATTTTCCTCACTTTTGAACTTAGCACTCTTGGGAGTGAAAGGGACGAGCACGCCTGTCAGTGCCATACATGGTGTCCGCCCCAAGAACAAGGAAAATTAATATACAAAAAGGAAAATTAATATACAAGAAGGAAGTATGAGGCCCTCTGTGGGGTCAACTTGCGACAAATGGCCAGAAATTTGAAATTTATCGAATTTGGAAAGCTGGGTCGCTGGATTCAAAGACCCAGCGACCCTGAGGTTTCGAGCGAGTCAGGAAAGTGGTCACGTACAACATTCCCAGTACGAATTTTTAACCCTACTGTTTTTCTTCTCGCACAGCTCCACTGGGCTCCATTCCTGAGATGCCTGCCGAGTCGTGTATGGAGATCTACGCCAGTGAAGAAGGGAAAGCGGTCAGCGGTAAATACTGGTTGAATCCCAAGAGTCTAGAGGCACCAGCGGAAAATCATGCGACAACATTTCCTGTAAGATTTAATTATTGGACAAAGATTTGTATGATTTTTGGCGTATAAAGTGTGTGCTTCTCTGATAAAAAGTGTCTAGAGACTGGGCCAAGTTTCATTGCGAAATAGCATAATGTGACGTCACGTTGTTTGCAAAGGGTTTAGTGTAAACTGTCGTATTTGATTTATAGTTTTGGAATAACTTTGTATCGATTTATGCTTTTTAAATTTCCCTGAAATCGTTATTTTTCCCTATAAGTTTTAAATTTAATCTCCCTTCTTTTTTTTCTAGACAAAAAAAATCTGAAAGGTTTAGGGGATGTTGCACAACAAACTTATGAAGACATAATTGAAATGCATATTTGAGCCTCATGCAAAAATGTGTGAAAATGGTATATAAATCTCCTCTTTATTTTGATATTTTCTGCATTAGGCGTATTGTGACATGACACAGGCAGGCAACCAAGGGTGGACTCTCATTGCTCGGTTCTCGAACCGTGACGCCAAACACTGGATGAATGACTCTGGATACTGGTGGTATGACAGGACTGACGCTGCTGGCGAAACCACTGATCCATCGAACAACGCTGACTTGATATCGCCAGCGTTTTGGCTGGTCAGCGGCAACGAGTTCAAGATCACGCGCAGTGATGACCCTCAACACACTTTCCTGTTACAGACAACAGATGACTGTCTGGGTGGACAGACATTCCGCTCCAAAATCACAAGCTACGGTGACTTCAGGAATGGCAAAAGATGGACGACTGGAGGAAATTGTTTGGGTAGATGCACTGTTCAATATGGCGGACAGTACCAAACAACTCAAGGTTTTGCAGAGGCGGATTGCAATGGTGACTTCCAGAGCGCCAATAACATCGGTTTGTGGTGTGACGGAGTCTGGGATGGTTCGCTGATGATGATTGGTGGAGGTGGTGGAAACTGTTCACGTGGTGATCACGGGATCGGCCTAACAGCGTCGAAAACACCCTCCTTTATTGTTGGTGGACGTGGTGAAGCCGACATGGGTGACAGCGTATTCGATTCACCAATTAAAACATACTCATTAAACCTGTGGATTCATTAGTTACTGGTTAAAATGACAGATATGGGCCAAATATTGCTGTTTGGTACCTACACTGTAGATAATGCTCTTTATAATTGGCCGGTTAAATTTCGCGGATAAAGTTTTCGAGATATTCCATAAGTCACGTACAAAAACTGGGAAATGTACAAATATTTCAGTCCAAAAAGTAGAGTTTGTATAGCCGTGTCATTGAAGCTTCGTTTTGAAACGTTTTAAGAAATGGAGTGCTTTTATCAGCTCAGTGTTTTGCATTCAATTATTCGTAGGTTTTTGTACACTCAGTTGATAGATAATCTCGTTGATAATCTCGTTGAAAATAAAGGTTTACTTAGTTACTAAATTCCCAGTTTTTTCCACTCGCTAAACGATAGAAATGTCCGCCATCTTGTTTTTTTAGAGTCAATTGTTACACTTGTCATATTTGGAACTGTAATTTATACTTGTAGGTCAGTTTCAGAGAGTGGTATATTTCAGTAATTGAGATAAATACAGCTCGTTCTAACCAATCACCATTCAGAAATTTCTCAGTCTGTGTTATAATACTGTATTGTAAATAACACGTATAACAACAAAAAGCAAGTCATCACTACTGTCACCACCCTATAATAATCACTTGTGTTATGGCAAGCAAGCGAGTAACAACTATACACTTCCTTTCTATGGATTTCTTTTCGCAGGTTCAATTTTCGCGAACCTTAACCCTTTCACTCCTAGAGTCAAACCTTGTGCCAATTAACACAAATCCAACTTTTAAGTCTGTTGAGGAAACCCTAGTGTGTGACCATTTAAAGGAACGCTATTGAGCAGTACTTTCATGCGGTACTCTTTATTATACTGTACAAGGTGGTTCTAACTTTTAAGTCTGTGGATGAAACCCTAATGTGTGACCATTCAAATGAAAGCTATCGAGCAGTACTTTCATGCTGTTTGTTTTTCAGTATATAGAAAACTAAAATTGTTTTCAATTTTTCATGGGAGTGAAAGAGTTAAACGACGCGTAAAAATAACGAAAATCGAACCAACGCGAAAATAAAAGGCATTAAGGTAAATGTCAAGAGAGATGGAAGGGAAAAACATAGCTTCGTAGCTTTAACCTTTTCAACGCCATGCTCCATAAGATATTAATTGTCCTTACTGACTCCCATTCATTTCTTTCAACTGTAGTTCTAAGAGTTTGGTTGTACATAAATAAAATGTCCCATATGGACTCATTCAGCCTCGTTTATTTTTGTTGAATATTTTATTTAAGATTTATAAGAAATAGAAAATGGCGGGTGTTTGCATATCCTGATGTAAACCCTCGCTTGCGATTCGGGTTTATGTAAGTACCTTCGCTTTCTCCAAACTCCCTCGAGTGTTTTATCAGGTTATGTGAACACAAAGAGAAAGTTTGGGATAATTTGAAAGTACTTAACATGTGAATACTAAAAATCGCACAGCTCAATGCACCAATTTCTAGAAAGAACGATGGTTTCTTTTATTGGATATATCATTTCGATAATAAATTACCTTTATGGGAGGACTGGGCACTAGTACAAAATGTCGTTTATTTCAAAATTACTCAACATTTACTAAGGCCAAGCACAGATCTTTTGTTTCTACCCTTTTGACTGATTTATCTGATAGCAGTAAAGTTAAATGACGTTTGGTATAAACTGGTGCCATTTTTGGTCAAATATGTTTTTGGAATTTTGTGGGCCTTAACAGGTTACGTCACATAATTTGCATACGTCATCCATTTTAATATCATAACATTTACAAACTTATTAAAGCCCTTTTACACATGCGATTTTTCGCGGCGATTTAGTGGCGATTGATCGCGCGATTCCAAATCGCCCGTGTAAACCAGCTGCGATTTCATGGCGATTTGAATGCGATTTGTCGCCGCTGTTTCGAACTTGCTCGAATTTTGATGCGATTTATCGGCGATTCTGTGACTAAGCGCCCGATCGACCATTTTTTCAAAAGTAAAACAAATAAAGAGTTTCTGATTACATACAGCGGCATACATACATACTTTATTGATTCATTGCCTGCGCCCTTTTCTCGGGTGTTTCCAAGTTTAATATGCTTTGTTTACATCTTAAAGTCACTCTGACATCTAAATCAGCGCGTAATGACGTCTTCTAACATCTTTCAGAGTGATATCGGCTCGTTGCAAAATGGTGGTCACGAGGAAGATATAATCAAGGCTCGTTTTTTTAACCGACCGACCGACCCACTTTCACGAGAGAGAGGGCGATGGGAACAAAACAATTTATGGGGATGGCCTTATACACTTAGAATTCGAAAGAAGAAAAGATATTTGGAATTATTCCTTGCGAAGCGAGGTTTATAATTTTGTCTGTCAAGCTGCTCAGGCGTGATCAATTCTCGTGTAGACTTTGGGTCATGTTTCTTTCTTTCTTTCTGACTACGGCATGTGGCCGTTGCTAGGCAACAACAACAAACCCCAGGCTATAAATTATGCCCCGGCCACACGGGGTGCGCTCGTGGCCTAATGGTATTGGTGGTTTTCATCAATGTTACAAAAACTATTTGCTTGCATGAACAACATCAGAAAATTAACAGCTTATAGAGCAGGAAGAACGAAACATTGTGTCCAAATTATAGCTTTGTAGCGTTTTTCGTAACCGAATTGACAGCCGATGTTGAGGCCGTTTGACCACATACATCACTTAGGGCCTCCACAGACTAGAGAGATAGTTGTCGGCAACTAATCAGTTATCGATCATACAAAGTTGTCGATAACAAAAAAGCCAGTGTGTGAAGCTAGTTACCGATAACTAAGACCCTTAGTTATCGATAACTAGCTTCACACACTGGCTTTTTTGTTATCGACAACTTTTGATGATCGACAACTAAATAGTTGTCGACAACAATTGGCCTAGTCTGTTGAGGCCTTAACATGACTTAACTTACAATACGTTACATTCAATTACCTACTTACGATGCGTTGTGTTACATTACTTACAGTACGATACATTACATTAATTACAGTATTTTATACGTTACATTGCCGCATATTACTTACATTATATACTATAATTCAACATGTGCCACTAAGCCTTAAATTAATGAATAAGTTTACATACAATAGATCAGAAAAAAAAAATCAAAATACCAATTACTGATTGCAGGGACGAAAATAAACTTTATGTGACTATTATAACGGTAGAAGGTTACAAAATGTATTATAATAACATGATAATGATATGTTAGTTTGTCTTGCTCGAATTCCTCGCTATTCTTTGTTCAATACGCTCATAGTATTTATTATTAGTTATAAAAAGTTGGAAACTTGGTGTTTGGCCACCAGATCTAAACCTATACAACATACGTTTGTACAATGTTAAAATAATGTTAATTAGAGAGTTATTATTTTCTTAGTCGACAAAGGAGCTACGTCACGGATGGCGCATCTTGAAAAAAATTGGCCAATTTGTTCAAGTTTGTCGTTCGCAATCCGCCTTAATCATCTCCATCCTCAACCATCCTTGTTTCTGTTTGGTTTATTCAGTATTATCTCTTTGGTGTTTTCTACTTTTGTAAACTATTATTTTGAGGCTTTCTTCAATTTGAAGGTGGTTTAAATTTGCACTGTCCAATCATTGTAAATACTTTTAGTAACCAGTGGGGTAAAATAAAGTTTGTTGTTGTTGTTGTTGTTGTTGTTGTAAATGACTAAAATATCGTGATCATGGGGGAGATAAGGACAAGCTCACAGTCTAAACTACAGCAAAATACATTATAATAATTATCAAGTGCAGCAATGGTATATGGTGTCAGAAGGGACTCTGAGTAGTGATACTTCATTGATGTATCATACACGAAGTATTTTGTAAGCTAAGTGCTAATTCCTAATTAATCGTAGTAAGAAAACCGCATTGCATATATTTATTACTTTGTAAATCTATCTGCCAGCTCAGAGTATAAATCATGAATTTTATCTTAATAAATGCTCACAATTAAAAAACAAAATATGTCGCTCGACCCGCATATCTTTAAGCAGCTACAGACGCAAATAATGTAACCCAATTAGAAACCTACGTAAGAAAGATCACTGGAGCAGCCTAGGGCTGTCCATAAGTTGCTCGAAATTTCTAAAAATTAATATATATGTATTTTTTGATTTTTTGCTGACTTGCTTAGATCACGTTAGAAACTAACCACAGGCAGACCAAACTACTCCAACATTAAGCCAGCAAGCCCAGTATCAGGCTTCCCTTTTACATGGGAAATCTAATAACTATAAGCATTGTGAAACATGGCAGTAAGACCCAAATAAACATCAAAATAAACACTAAAAGCTGCTCCGATTTCTGATAATAGGTAGAAATTGCTCAGAATGCAAAACGTTGCTCGAAATGAAAAAAGTTGCTCGAAATACAAAAAGTTGCCAAAAAGTTTCCGAGCAACTTGTGGACAGACCTATAGAAGCCTAAATACAACCGAAAAATGTTTCGGTACACTGCTTTGGAGAGTATCGCGATTTACAAGCAGGGGGAGGGTGGGGGAGGGTGACTCCCTACATGG
Organism: Desmophyllum pertusum; assembly: GCA_029204205.1. Lineage (NCBI taxonomy): Eukaryota > Metazoa > Cnidaria > Anthozoa > Scleractinia > Caryophylliidae > Desmophyllum > Desmophyllum pertusum. The sequence continues at coordinate 2,941,797 of MU827307.1, read as the reverse complement.
TACTAACAGGGTGCTCGTTGCGCCTTTTAGGGGGGTTTTGGTATCGCTTAGGGTGTTAAATTTCAAATGCGTATAGTTGTAGTTATCTTGCTACCTTTTAGGGCAGAAAGGGCTGTCACTTAAGCTATGGCAATGGAACTAGTATGGTGTGTGAACAAAAGTTTTAACACAGAATTTTGGAAACGTCACAAAGTTTGACCGTTATTGCAGGAATGTTTGTTTAAATTCCGCGCGAGCACTTTCTGCTTCACCCCTCCCCCCCAGTCCACGTACAGTCTTAATAGACTTAACGTATCCACAAGTTTAAAGAGTAACTATCAGATCCAGACAATGCGCGGTTACCAAAGTCGCGCTCTGGTCTCCCACCTTCAGCCAGAGAGGCCTCGTTCGCTTCGGTTAACCCAATCCCGTGATCAGCACGTGAACAGTTCTCTCCTGCTCCACCAATCATAAGCACGGAAGCATCCCCGCTATAATCACACCAGAAGCCGATCATGTTTGCTTCTTGCATATCCCCGCTGCATTGCGCCCGCCTGAACCCGTCCGTTGCTTTGTACTGTCCGCCAAATTCAACCTTGCAACTTCCCAGACACTGCTTTATACTGGGCCAAACCGTGCCATTCCTGAAGTCACCGTAGCTTGTGACTTTGGACCGGAATGTCTGTCTACCCAGACAGTCATCTGTTGTCTGTAACAGGGAAGTGTGTTGAGGGTCATCACTGCGCGTGATCTTGAATTCGTTGCCGCTGACCAACCAAAACGCTGGCGATATCATGTCAGCGTTTTTTCGATGGATCAGTGGTTTCTCCAGCAGCGTCAGTCCTGTCATACCACCAGTATCCAGAGTCATTCATCCAGTGTTTGGTGTCATTGTTGGAAAAGCGAGCAAAAAAAGTCCAAGCTTGGCCAGAAGGCTTCATATCACAATATACCTTGGGAACAAAAATGCGAGAATTACAAACACAAATACAAACTTTATTAACACTCCTCAATGGGGATTTTCGGTGTTTCCAAGTTAAAAATCAAAGACCCCTATGATCCCATTCGGGAATGAATAAATTAATATGCATAAATTAATAATACGAAAAAGGTTACAGCCTATCGACCGACCGACCGATCGACCGACAGATCGACCGAGTGGAATCCACCGTACGGAAAAAGATGGCGATTGGTACATTTACCCATAATTCTTAGCGCACGAAAACCCTTAAAACGCTCATAAAAAAGCACAGAAAAGTTCTAAACTTCAAACCTAGCAAACACAATGTTGTTAGTACAGGGACGAATTTCGCAAAAGTATGGCTTTCTATGTGCCTGTTGGCTGTGTTAGTCTCGCAAGATATTGTGGTAAAATGTACAGCCGCCATCTTTTTCCGTACGGTGGATTGTGGATGACTGCTATTACCCGTTTCAATTCTTTCGCATTCACGAATTAATCATGGTGATTTTCTCATTTCTGAAGCGATAATGAAGTAAGTTATTAGCCTTACATACCGGAAATTTGACCGAATCTTCTCTCAGTCCACTTGAATCTAACCAGTATATACCGCTGACCGCTTTCCCTTCTTCGCTGGCGTCGATCTCGACACATGACTCGGCAGGCATCTCGGGAATGGAGCCCAGGGAAACTGCGTGAGACAATAAAAGAAAAAGAAAAGCGAAAAATAACCGTATTCAACTCGGAAAATTATGTTAAAGTTAATATTTAAAACACAAGTTGCCTTAATAATGTGATGTCATTCTTATCTCTGTATGTGAAACACGCAGAACTCAATGTGAATCGTTCGAACGTATAAACAGATCTACAAATGAGAAACATACTACTAAAACAAATCACTTGATGAGTAAATCGTGTCATTACTACTTTAATTTCTTTGTTCTACGCCATTATATAAATTGATAATTTTCTTCTTGTTATTTATTACTAAAACCCTACTGTTAGCTACCGTTATTATAATTTGTTTTTCGTCACCTCCCGCCTCGAATAGCCCTGCTAATTTGCGGGAGGTGAAAATCTATGTATTTCAACCAAAGAGTTAATAAAGCTTGTTGTTGTTGCTGTTGTTTTTGTTGTTGTCACGTCCACCTCAACAACCTCAGCAGCGAGCTATTTGCAGGGTTAAAAACAGCGACCGGCAGATTTCTCGAACCCTCGATTTCTTGAAAACCCCGATAACTCAAACCAAAAGTCGTTTCCCTTGGACTTGTTTCACTGTAATTTTACCCCCGATATTTCGAACTCTGATTTCTCAAACCAATTTTCGTTTCGCGTGAAGAGTCCCACTGTATGTCCCACTGTGGGCTGTCCCACTGTATATTATGCGCAATATATGCGCAAGCGTTATGCACTAGTCAGCGGATTTACAAAAAGTTTAATAGGAAGCGAAGGTGCGAAGGAGTGAAATTAGCCTCCCATAACTACAACTCGGAAATGGCTTTAAGGCCATTTTCTGAGTTAAAAATGACGAAATGGTAAAAATAAAAAATGAATAGATTGAATTGAATTACTGTTTTTTTTTTATTATACTGTTGGAATTGTCCGTACGTATAGAGCGGTTCTCGATTGAGTGCCGTGAAACCAAAACCAAAGCACTGACAAAGGCCAATCACAACAAACGTAAACAACAAAACGAACCAATGAGAACTCGAAGCAAATACACTAACCGGCGCCAAGAGCGGGAAAATGCGTGCGACATGGTCGCGATTGGTTTTAGTTTTGCATCTGATGGGTTGAGAAGGTGGCGCGAGTTTTTTAAACCAATCACAGAGCGCAGCAAAGCAAAACCAAAGCAATTCAGTGATTACTTTCGACACTCAATTGAAAACCGCTCTATTTAATAATAGGTTTTACTCCGAAAAAAATTGTCGGAGATGCGGGGATCCCAGAAAAACCCCTAAATTGGTACCAGAGCTCATATTTTTGGGCGTGTCACAAGTGATATATACAATATGAAAAAAAATCGGATCTGTATGGGCGTTTACAATGTAAAGCAGGACGAAATCTGTATTCGATTCACAGATGCTAACATTCATTTCTTTTATATTTTCTTAATGGATTATTAATGCGTATTGTAAGTTCATTTTTACCCCTAAGAGTAACCAATGTAGACTAGTTGATTGATGAGTGACACGTGATATTGCCCATTGGCCTGCCAAGAGTTCCCGGGAGTAAATTAAGAGGGCAGGAAGTCTGCGGAAGGCTGAAAAGAGAGGCCGGGAAAGGCGAGAAAATGTGCAACATTTCGTATAATATTTCGCAGTTGAAAAATGAAGCACAAAGATATATGGGAAACATTAGGGAAGGGCAGAAACCGGAAGTAAAAATACGGGAAGTGAGAAGTTCAGACTCCCCAGTCTCCTCCCTTCCTCTTCTCCCTCCCGACAAAAATGAAGAAGCGCATAATTCCTGTAAGAGACTCGTACCTCTATTAGGCCAGCTTCTCATATAGAAACTGTTTTCATCCGGGACAAAATCGTCAGGTCTCGCCTCTTTAGTTCTGTTATTTATCTCGCAGATTTTTTTCGGTAGAAAATAGTTGTAGCTCTGACACGTGAGTTCGTTCTCACACATCACTTGACACTCGAACGGAGCTCGAACCACTGATGTCTTAAACGTGTGACCCTTGAGTTCTTTGCCATGCACCGACGCCTCGGCAGGTTTGCATTGCTGGCCAGCGGTCACATCTATGGACATCCGGGATACCAAGGAAACAGCAAAAACTGCCAGGCGCATCTTGTTAATCTTGATGAAGAAACAAGAAGAACTGCAAAAAAAAAAAGAGGAAAATTTCAAAATTGGAAAAAACACGCCTGTCAAAATAAGGTTCTTTGGAAGTACGTCCTAGTATTGCACTGCGCATCCTTACTGCGCATAATTTCGCGCGTGATTAGCGCGCCCACATAAAAAAAACATGGCGGCTTTTTCATTGTAATAATCGTTTTCTCGTAAACGAGCATGGTGACCCATCTTTTTGCATAAATTAGTCTAGCAATCATCATCTTTCTATAGATCGTTTTCACTCACGTGACCAAATCCTTGACTACTGTTGCTACGCCGCCATATTGGTGTACCAAATTTGTAAACAAGGCGACTGAGTATAGACTCATTTCCCATTGCATAAATTAAAATAAATAATCGCTGAAAATGTGAACTTATCCAGAACAAACGCGTCTTTCATAGTTGATATTGTAAGGAATTACGAGGTATTTACAATCGGCCATATCTCTTTCGCGGGGCTAGTTACCTATTCTTTTTATTCTATATAAATCAGGTAAATATTTTTTTCAATCTATTGTAAGTTCTATTTCGATGTAATGGTTCTGCAAGCTTTATAAAAAGAATGTTCTGAAACATTCTACATGATTCTAGGAATAAAAACTACTATACAATTTTCGTAACAATCATAGAGTGAACGTATTTGTCATTTTCTCAAAAAAGTGCGTCAACTATCACATATATAAAACGGTTCCGGATTAAAGAAAGAGTATAGCGGAAAACAAAATGTTCCCACCTTCATGGCAACCCCAAATTAGTTTTTTTTAATGTCAACAGGAAAGCTTACAATCCTTGTCACAGAACCGCAGCTCGTTTCCAAAGGAAAATTAATATGCGATGAACGAAAAATGGGCTACATACGGTACACAATGTTTTGTCTGAAAAATAAATAGCAGCTTGCTCTAAACGCCTCGGAGTTCAACCGTGAACAAATTTCCTACGTACGGAACAACTATTTTAAGAAGTTTGTAATTATAAACTTAAGGCTGCTATCAGATACACAATAGTTTTGATAGTAGCGTGTGGCAGTAAATGTAATTTTTGCGGGTTTTTCAGTCCAGAATCCGCCCCAAAGAAAAAATTACTCCCCGAAAAAAATTATTCCGCAAACATTTGATATTAGACATCTCCCGCGTTGCCTCGACCATTATCTCAGTCAGAGCAATAAACCACAGCAGACTTGTTTATGTAATTAAATAAATAATTAAACCCTGACTAATGTGTTTTAAAAGTGTACGTTATGTTGTCTTACGATTACATGCAAATAGTAATTTCAATTGTATACAAGCAACTTGCTGAAATTCCCTGAACGAAAAACCAGCCTCTGTCAATCGCAAAAATTAGATCGCAAAAAATCGCCAAACTACGCACCAAAAATGTCAGGGTACACAACGGTCGACGGTTTAATTCTAAGCTGCGCTATAAAATTTATATCTGTTCGGTCATTCTAGGGGAACTTCACGAATTTATTGTTTTTTTTTTAGTCATTTCCCGAAAACCTCAGCTCTTTCTTACTGATTTTTCCTTTCCGAAAATCCTAGCTGACAGTTTTGTATCCAAACGAATTTTTTATCTCTTCGAAAATAATAGGTATTAATTTTCCTATATTAGGAAAGTTTGAGATGATATTTCCCTAAAGAAACGTACTCCAAACCTTAATCCGAATATCTGAAGCAAAAATAGGCCTTCCGAACAGATATTTCACCGAAACGATCTGTTGTTGATTTATATTGTGTGTCAGTATTTAAAACGGTCAGTGTAAAACCAAGACTTTAGACTAACCTCAGTTATAAACGCTCCGTACGGACACTGTGTAGGATTTCTTTATAATTATAACAACCAAGATAGTGGTAGTTACGGACCTCCGGTCCTGTGGAAGCAGCTTGTTAACTTTTCTCGCTTGATTATAAACACCGTCCAAAAAATTGTCTCTGAAAATTAGCCGCTGAGAAACTCACAGGTGATTGGACCGACTTCCATCGATGGCAACTCATTTCTGCTCATTGCCAAATGAATCATTATTTGACGAATAAACAAAGTCAGGGGAGGTCTATACTTCGGTCTGATGAGAGCCAAGGACCAGTTGTACAGGCAGCTGCAAGTAGTTTTAATGACATGTACTGAGTCAGTGGTGGGTGTCACGGTTCGCTGCACTGAAACAGTATGCTCCAATGCTACTTTAGAATGGTCGAAAATATGTTGAGAATCATTAAAAGAAATGTAGAGAAAAACCAAGGACCAGTTGGACCATCAAGGACCATCAAGGACCATCGATGGCAACTCATTTCTGCTCATTGCCAAATGAATCATTATTTGATGAATAAACAAAGTCAGAGGAGGTCTATACTTCAGTCTGATGAGAGCCAAGGACCAGTTGTACAGGCAGCTGCAAGTTTTAATGACATGTACTGAGTCAGTGGTGGGTGGCACGGTTCGCTGCACTGAAGCAGTATGCCCGAATGCTACTTTAGAATGGTCAAAAAATGTGTGAGAATCATTAAAAGAAATGTAGAGAAAAACCTACTAAACGTCAAGATTATTCGCTTTCGATTGATGATAGTTGATTCCGTCTGCGCCTTCGCGCGGCCAGCCTCGCCAATATCACCTCAAAGAAATCTTAAGCTCAAACTGATCTGGCCTAAATTAAAAACGCATCGGGTATATCAGTTTTACTGTTTAAAAAAAAATTCAAATTACGTGCTTGCCTTCAGTTAATAATCTAAAAAGTAAACCTTTCATAATTAGGACCCTGAAAAAAGGAAACAAACAAACTGGAGCGAAATCTACCAATCACAAGCCATGCACGTGACCTGAGATGATTGACGGCAGCGAAAAAATTAATTGAACAGAGTTCGTACATCGCCAAAACAACTTTTAATTAATATCTCAAGAAAATTAAAGATGATTTACAGTCCGTACTGCGCAGCCTCAGGTTATTGGGTTTGTTTTTCATTTTTGTTTTGAATCAATCTCGTTCCCAGAGTCCTCGTTACTCTCGTCCAGCGGTGGAGCGGCCAACAAGGACCTCTGGGATAAAGCGATCCGCCATGACCGGATTCTATGACTTCCGGCTCTACTGCGCATGGGTTCGAGCCCATGTTTCAACTAACGGACGCCAATATTCTTGGGCTTCCGGTCTTACTGCGCAAGTCAGGCGGATCACTCTATCCCAGAGGTCCTTGTTGGCCGCTCCACCGCTGGACAAGGGTAACGAGGACTCTGGGAACGAGATTGGTTTTGAATTTGTTGATATGTGTTACACTTCGGTAATCAGCGTACATGAAGTAAATTATAAGTTTTTGAGTTCGCCATTTTACGGGTCGTTACGATGAACTGAAAAGTCGGTTTGGGATAACGTCAAGGTTCATTATTATTGTTTGGCAAGGATATCTGGCGTTATTAATGAAGACAAAGGTAAGTTTGTCCCGGGAATTATTATTGTGGCAAGTATTTACATTCCTTCGTTTAAGCTTAAAAAACATTGGGGGGCGGAGATTGCGTAGTACGGACTGGAAATCATCTTTAAGCCGGTATATGGGGACCTAAAACTGTGGCAGACTAATAAGTTTGTAAATGTTATGATATTAAAATGGATGACGTATGTAAATTATGTGACGTAACTGTTACGGCCCACACAATTCCAAAAACATCTTTGACCAAAAATGGCACCAGTTTACACCAAACGTCATTTAACTTTACTGCTACCAGATAAATCAGTCAAAAGGGTAGAAACAAAAGATCTGTGCTTGGCCTTTGTTACTGTAAATGTTGATTAATTTTGAAAATAAACGACATTTTGTACTAGTGCCCAGTCCTCCATAAAGGTAATTTCTTATCGAAATGATGTATCCAATAAAAGAAAACATCGTTCTTTCTAGAAATTGGTGCATTGAGCTGTGCGATGTTTAGTATTCACATGTTAAGTACTTTCAAATTATCCCAAACTTTCTCTTTGTGTTCACATAACCTGATAAAACACTCGAGGGAGTTTGGAGAAAGCGAAGGTACTTACATAAACCCGAGTCGCAGGCGAGGGTTTACATCAGGCTATGCAAACACCCGCCATTTTCTATTTCTTATAAATCTTAAATAAAATATTCAACAAAAATAAACGAGGCTGAATGAGTCCATATGGGACATTTATTTATGTACAACCAAACTCTTAGAACAACAGTTGAAAGAAATGAATGGGAGTCAGTAAGGACAATTAATATCTTATTGAGCATGGCGTTGAAAAGGTTAAAGCTACGAAGCTATGTTTTTCCCTTCCACCTCTCTTGACATTTACCTTAATGCCTTTTATTTTCGCGTGGGTTCGAATTTCGTTATTTTTACGAGTCGTTTATTAACTCTTTCCCTCCATGAAAATTGAAAACAATTTTAGTTTTCTATATACTGAGAAACAAACAACACCACATGAAAGTAGTGCTCGATAGCTTTCATTTGAATGGTCACACATTAGGGTTTCATCCACAGACTTAAAAGTTAGAACCACCTTGTACAGTATAATAAAGAGTACCGCATGAAAGTACTGCTCAATAGCGTTCCTTTAAATGGTCACACACTAGGGTTTCCTCAACAGACTTAAAAGTTGGATTTGTGTTAATTGGCACAAGGTTTGACTCTGGGAGTGGAAGGGTTATAATTAAGGTTCGCGAAAATTGAACCTGCGAAAAGAAATCCATAGAAAGGAAGTGTATAGTTGTTACTCGCTTGCTTGCCATAACACAAGTGATTATTATAGGGTGGTGACAGTAGTGATGACTTGTTTTTTGTTATTATACGTGTTATTTACAATACATTATTATAACACAGGCTGAGAAATTTCTGAATGGTGATTGGTTAGAACGAGCTGTATTTATCTCAATTACTGAAATATACCACTCTCTGAAACTGACCTACAAGTATAAATTACAGTTCCAAATATGGCAAGTGTAACAATTGACTCTAAAAAAAAAGATGGCGGACATTTCTATCGTTTAGCGAGTGGACAAAACTGGGAATTTAGTAAATAAGTAAACCTTTATTTTCAACGAGATTATCAACGAGATTATCTATCAACTGAGTGTACAAAAACCTACGAATAATTGAATGCAAAACACTGAGCTGATAAAAGCACTCCATTTCTTAAAACGTTTCAAAACGAAGCTTCAATGACATCTAATTACCCGGCTATACAAACTCTACTTTTTGGACTGAAATCTTTGTAAATTTCCCAGTGTTTGTACGTGACTTATGGAATATCTCGAAAACTTTATCCGCAAAATTTAACCGGCCAATTATAAAGAGCATTATCTACAGTGTAGGTACCAAACAGCAATATTTGGCCCATATCTGTCACTTTAACCAGTAACTAATGAATCCACAGGTTTAATGAGTATGTTTTAATGGTGGTGAATGGAATACGCTGTCACCCATGTCGGCTTCACCACGTCCACCAACATTAAAGGAGGGTGTTTTCGACCCTGATAGGCCGATCCCGTGATCACCACGTGAACAGCTAGAACCACCTCCACCAATCATCATCAGCGAACCATCCCAGCCTCCGTCACACCACAAACCGATGCATAATTGGCGCTCTGGAAGTCACCATTGCAATCCGCCTCTGCAAAACCTTGAGTTGTTTGGTACTGTCCGCCATATTGAACAGTGCATCTTCCCAAACAATTTCCTCCAGTCGTCCATCTTTTGCCATTCCTGAAGTCACCGTAGCTTGTGATTTTGGAGCGGAATGTCTGTCTACCCAGACAGTCATCTGTTGTCTGTAACAGGGAAGTGTGTTGAGGGTCATCACTGCGCGTGATCTTGAACTCGTTGCCGCTGACCAGCCAAAATGCTGGCGATATCAAGTCAGTGTTGTTCGATGGATCAGTGGTTTCGCCAGCAGCTTCAGTCCTGTCATACCACCAGTATCCAGAGTCATTCATCCAGTGTTTGGCGTCACGGTTCGAGAACCGAGCAATAAGAGTCCACCCTTGGTTGCCTGCCTGTGCCATGTCACAATACGCCTAATGCAGAAAATATCAAAATTAAGGGGAGATTATGTACCATTTTCACACATTTTTGCATGAGGCTCAAATATGCATTTCAAATATGTCTTCATCAGTTTGTTGTGCAACATCCCCTAAACCTTTCAGATTTTTTTTCTCTAGAAAAAAGAGAAGGGAGATTAAATGTAAAACTAATAGGGTAAAATAACGATTTCAGGGAAATTTAAAAAGCATAAATCGATACAAAGTTATTCCAAAACAATAAATAAAATACGACAGTTTGCACTAAAACCTTTGCAAACGACGTGACGTCACATTATGCTATTTCGCAATGAAACTTGGCCCAGTCTCTAGACACTTTTTATCAGAGAAGCACGCACTTTATACGCCAAAAATCATACAAATCTTTGTCGAATAATTAAATCTTACAGGAAATGATGTCGCATGATTTGCCGCTGGTGCTTCTAGACTGTTGGGATTCAAGCAGTATTTACCGCTGACCGCTTTCCCTTCTTCGCTGGCGTAGATCTCCATACAGGAATCAGCAGGCATCTCGGGAATGGAGCCCAGTGGAACTGTGCGAGAAAAAAACAGTAGGTGGGAATGTTCTACGTGAGCCACTTTGTTGACTCACTCGAAACCTCACCTTTCCAAATTCGATAAATTTCAAATTTCTGGCCATTTGTCGCAAGTTGACCCCACAGAGAGCCTCATACTTCCTTCTTGTATATTAATTTTTCTTTTGTATATTAATTTTCCTTGTTCTCGGGGCGGACACCATGTATGGCACTGACAGGCGTGCTCGTCCCTTTCACTCCCAAGAGTGCTAAGTTCAAAAGTGAGGAAAATTTTTTGAATATAATTTTGAAAAATTGTCAAAAACAAACAACACCACAATAGCTTTCATTTGAATGGTCACACACTAGGGTTTAAAATCAAAAGGTATACAATCACATCTATTGACTCAAGGTGTTTGGTACACTTACGGTGTTCAACTTCAGATTCCCACATTTGCAGTTATCAGGGTACTTTTATATGGCATTTATCTAGTCTAGTTATTCTACTAAGTTGATTCAGTCTGCCAGACAGATAGTGTTTCATCCGATTTCCAACACCGAGATGAGAGTTGAAAATACAACGCATAGCGGAGTATTTTTGACAAAATTCGAGGTGTTTGGAAATCGGATGAAACACTGTCTCTAGTGTTTGGTATATTTTCTCAATCGAAGTATCAATCGAAGAAGTAAACAGAGAAATAAAATCTTAAAATATATGGTAATTAAGACCAGAATAGGGTTAAGGTCCCCTTAGGGACGGAGAATTCCCACTCCATCATTTACACCAGGGTCACCGGTCTTTTCCGTACCTCTATTTGCCCAGCGTCTCATGTAGAACCTGTATTTATCTGGAACAAAATCGTCAGGTCTTGCTTCCTTAGTTCTATTATTCAGCTCGCAGATTCTTTTCGGCATGAAGTAATTGTAGCTCTGGCAAGTGAGTTCGCTTTCACAAAAAAGAGACACTCGTTCGGATCTTGTACCACTGATGTTTTAAACGTGTGACCCTTGAGAGCTTTGCCTCTCACTGATTCTTCAATTGGCTTACATTGCGGGCCAGCGGCTTCACTAAGCAACATCCGGGATATCACGAAAAGAGCAAAAAGGGCCATTTGAAGAAAAAAGGCATACACAGGAGCCAGCATTATCTGAAAAATAGAGAATAGGAAACGTATAGTGCAATGATTAAGTAATAAATACAGATAACGAGACTAAACCTTCTGTCAGATCAGTCTTCAGAACCATTTTCGGTCACAAATTCTTTGCAATAATGTAGAAAAAGTTTGCAAAATAGAAATATGGAATTTTATGCGCCCCTAACCACCTCTCTGTTTTCCAATAACGTTATTAACTTCCTTCATCTTTCTAATAGAATAATAAACGGATGCATGGAAATATTCCAGACTATTTTGAAAATTTCCGAAGATTGCGCAAATAATGCGCAAATAATGATCTACGAAGAGACAAAATCATCACCGAATTTAACAAAAGAAACATTGAATTTTTCTTTCAAAATAAAACACATAACTTTTAATATATTTATCGGATTTCGCTGAATAAAAAAAACTAATTTGTTTACGAAAATACACGGAGCTAATTTTAATTTTTTTTTGGTTAAATTAATTGAAAATTATAAATCACTTTTGCTATGAGATAAAGTTCACAAAAATTGCGATGAAGGTGTGATCCCACGCATAAAAGCTAACAAAGTGCCAGCTAAAAAAAAACTATTTTCACAAGGCAACAATAAGTCAAACTATGAAATTAAAAACAATATATTACACAATATATATACAATATAGATAACTTACTAGGACACTGAATAATATTAGGAGGATCGCTTAGCAACTTTTGTTCCAATGTTTGGAACGTGTAAGTTATTGGGGTTTTTTTTCAAAATGCGGGGGACTTGAGTCAGTAAAGATTACTATTATTGCAGTGGAAGCTCTCTGAGCGGACACTCTCGTAAGCGGACAGCTCTTCTTAAGGCCCGGCCAAACGTATGCAACATTTCAACGCAACATAGCACAACATCCTTGGATCGTGTTGTGAGATGTTGTGAAGGAGCTGGCCAAGCGCACGCAACATTTTCACACACCATAGCGCAACATGGTGGCCAAACGTATGCAGCATTTCAACGCAACATAGCACAACATCCTTGGATCGTGTTGTGAGATGTTGTGAAGGAGCTGGCCAAGCGCACGCAACATTTTCACACACCATAGCGCAACAGGGTGGCCAAACGTATGCAGCATTTCAACGCAACATAGCACAACATCCTTGGATCGTGTTGTGAGATGTTGTGAAGGAGCTGGCCAAGCGCACGCAACATTTTCACACATCATTGCGCAACATGGTGGCCAAACGTGTACAACGTGTTGTGCGCAACAATGTTGCGCTATGTTGCGTTGAAATGTTGCGTGCGTTTGGCCGGACCTTAATTACCGCCGCCTTGAAAACACCCCGTTTGAACTCTAGCTCATACAAACTCTGTATTTACACATTCCCGTAAGCGGCCAGCTCCAGTTGCGGACACTATTTCTGCTTCCCCAGGGTGTCCGCTTACGCGAGCTTCGACCGTATTATTAAAGATACCAGACTAAGCAGCCTGCCATGAATATTAAATAATTCAATTTGTGTCACATAACAATTAAAAATACCTCCTAAGTAAAAAGAAACAAACCTCTGTCACCCCTGTTAGATCTCTGTTACTTTAGATGCCTTTTTAAACAACGATGTGACGAAATGAAAATCTATTTCTAAGAACCGGTTTTAAACAGAGTCCTGACTACTTTAACAAAAACAAATTAAGCAACTAAATAACAAACGATACAAAATATGAAAACACATTAGAAATTTACAAAAAATACATAACATTCCTTCAAATTCAATTCATTTAGGATGCCAAAAATCGAAGAAATATGTTAATTTTTTTTTCTGCCAGAAAGTGCGACTCAAAAAAAATGTAACCAGCCGGTGGCAATAAATACTTCGATTTAGGGAATGAAGTTCCATTTTCGCTTTCAAAAAATTAAATGAAAGATCGTTTTCCGACATGCTACTGCAGTTAAAGGGGCAGTATCACGGGGATTTGATGTCATTTCAAAAACCAAAAAAGTTTTTGTATTAACAGAAAACTAAAAATAATGGTCAAATTTTGTTATAAATTACCATCCTAGTGTACTAAAACTGTCAATGAGTGTCTCTGGCCATAGAAACTGGGTCGGAATGGATCGCAATTTGAAAAAATGTTAGGCTAACTTTTTTTCAATTTCTCGCATTTTCGTTTCCAAAATGCACTAGAACAGACCATAATTTGTTCCTCTTTCAAACATTTGGTTGATTTATTTCCTTGGTGGGTGTTCTAGAATTATTTTGTAAATAAAAAAGGTACTGAAGCACAGTTTTTACCAAAAAAAGGTCAAAATCTCCGTGATACTTCCCCTTTAAACTTTACTTGTTTGAACTAGCTATATTTACAATACTAAAACAGATGTTCCTGCATAAATATTTAACAATAGTTATAATAAAATAAAAACCCACGATTGAGATACCAGCATATTGTTAAAACCTCATTTTTACAAAAGGTTTCATGAATATGCAAATCGCTACACAAAATGAAATTTAACCATCATTTTGTGCAGCGAGTTGCATGGCCATGATTTTCATAAAACAAATTGCAGATAAAAAACTTGAGAACTCTGAGGATTATTTGGTGAAATATGGAAAAAAAATTGTCGTCGGATTAATTTCAAAATTATGAGCACTTTTTGTAAAAATAATTAAGGCTTAAAAAATATGCGAATGTCTCAGTTGTTTTTACTCCCACAATAAATAAATAAAATTTTCTTAAACTTCAAACATGTTTCATTTAGGATACCAAAAATCAAAGAAATCGGTTAAATCTTTTGCCAAAGAGCGCGACTCAAAATTGTAGCCAAAGCGCAGGAGCTATGTCATGATATTTTAAGTCATTTTTGCGAAACACAAAATCACCTTCAAACTGAAGAAAGCCACAAAATAATAGTTTACTAAGGTAGAAAAACACCAAAGAAGTGATAATAAACCAAACAGAAACAAGGATGGTTGAGGATTGAGAAGATAAGACGGATTACGAATGGCGAACTTGAAAAAATTGGCCAATTTTTTCAAGATGCGCCAACCGTGACGTAGCTCCTTTAAAGGATCAATATCGGTGAAGGAAACATGGCTGCACCGTGTTACTGTTTTAGTTACATTCCAAAGCCCAAACTATAGAATATATGGTTAATAGGGCTGGCTTACGACAAATTTACCAAGTACGGGTCTTAAAATTATATTTCCCTTACCTTAATAATTTCTTATCGTCTGTTGTTTGTTCAGAAATTGCACATGATTAAATATTAAACAGTAAGTAGAAACAGTAGTAGAAGATAACTGTAAGGAGTTCCAAATGAGTTGACGAACAAATAATATTTGTTCTTATATGGCAAACTGGTCCACGATGAAAAGGAGCATTCTGATTGGTTCCCTGAGCGGTCCGAATTTTGCAATGCGGACCGCTGAGATGGACCACTCACGAACTAATTCGCCGACTTCCTTTTATAAAACATTGAAAAATAGAAAACTGTTTTTCTATTAAGTAGAAACATTTTATTTCATGTCTGGCGGACAATTTCGGTTATAGCCTGCGAGCAAGCTCTCTGGGGATTTTGGGGGGGTGGGGGGTGGGGAGGCGGGAAAGTGAAAGAGAGCTTGCAACGATGTCTCAGAGTTTTTGAATATCTGCGCTCAAAAAATCGACGCGAAATGCTGATTGGTGGAAATTAATTAATTGATGACGTCTTCTTAGCAAACATGACGCTTTAGTGTTTATCACTCATGCAGAAAAATTAGTTCAGGTATTTTTGGAAGTAAACTTCGAAGGGGCACGTACTAAATATTTTTTCTGTCAGCGCTTTGAAAATGCTTTCCAAAGAGACCTCTCTCGAGTCAAATGGTACGGTAGTTCCGGAGAAACAACATTTTCGTAGCATACTGGGAAATACTACACACTGGCTTTTGTAATTAAATATGCAAATCTTGTAACAGAAATTTCAGAGCGGAATTTCTAACAAACGGGGAACAAATATTCTAGCTGTCCTGCGCTTTGAAACCCCTATCGATAGAGATGTTTTTCGATTCGACCCGTTTAGTACTTTTCGAGAAACGACTTTCGAGCGTGTGAGATCGAATACAAGTCATTGCGTTACGTAGAAAATTGAGACGACAACGAAGTTTCAATTGACCAAATTTTGACAGCTCAAAAGCTGGAAACGGCGGGTGGTTTTGAGGGCGGCATTCAAATTCTGAGACATCCGTGTAAGCTCTCTTTCCCCGCTCTTTCTCTTTTCCCCCCAAAAACGCCAAGAGAGCTTGCTCGCAGGCTATTTCTTTTAAACTTTTCGAAAAGTGGCCTGAAAAATTCAAGTTATGGGTTAAAGAAGCTATAGCCTGAGATCAGGCTCCTGAAGAAAATTTGCGAGCGAAGCTAAGGCTAAAGAAGCTACGTCACGGATGGCGCATCTTGAAAAAATTGGCCAATTTTTTCAAGTTTGCCGTTCGCAATCCGTCTCAATCTTCTCCATCCTCAACCATCCTTGTTCCTGTTTGGTTTATTATTACCTCTTTGGTGTTTTTCTACCTTAATAAAACTATTATTTTGAGGCTTTCTTCGATGGTGATTTTGCACTTCGCGAAAATGACTTAAAATATCGTGACATAGCTCCTTTAACTTTGGCTCGCGCGTTATCCGAGAATGGATGCATTAATTATTAATTTTATGTAAAAATCCATTTCGCTGCCGTCAGCCATCTTAGCGGACGTCTCAGAAAACAAACGTTCACTTCAACCGGTTCAAAAGGTCACGTGCGTACAGGAGCTAAAGAAGCTCGTTAATACGCGGTTAACGAAAAAGGGGCTACATACGGTACACAATGTTTTTCTGAAAAATAAATAGCAGCTAAATGTCGAACACTAAATTATTTAACGTTGTTCCAAACGCCACGAAGTCCAACAGTGAACTCATTTCCTACAGAACAACTATTTTAAGAAGTTTGTAATTATAAACTTATACACAATAGTTTTGATAGTAGCGTGTGGTAGTAAATGTTCCAAACGCCACGAAGTCCAACAGTGAATTCATCCTACAGGACAACTATTTAAGAAGTTTGTAATTATAAACTTATACACAATAGTTTTGATAGTAGCGTGTGGTAGTAAATGTTCCAAACGCCACGAAGTCCAACAGTGAATTCATCTCCTACAGGACAACTATTTTAAGAAGTTTGTAATTATAAACTTATACACAATAGTTTTGATAGTAGCGTGTGGCAGTAAATGTTTGCGGGTTAATATTCTATTTGTTGCGAGTTTTGCTGGTTACTGTCCAAGATCCGCCAAAGAAAATATTACTCCCGGAAAAAAATTATACTGCAAAAATTTGCTCCACTTTTGTAATTAATAGTATTTTTATTTTCTCTTGATATTAGACATCGTCCGCTATCAGAGCAATAAACCACAGCAGACTTGTTTATGTAATAGACCAATAATTAAACCCTGATTATCGTTTTCTAAAAGTCTACGTTATGTTGTCTTGACCAGAATTTCGATTACATGTATCAAAAAGCAAACCGTATATTGAGTTGTATTACGAGCATATATAGTAATTCTTTTTTCTTTTGTTATATTTGTCTTTATCTGATCGTGTGTTATTGTAATGTAAAACAACGTAAGCTCTCTAGATGAGCATCTGCTCTTAGAGCAAATGTTGAGACGAAATATTGTTTAAATAAAAAAAATATATATATATATATAGTAATTTCAATTGTAAGCAACTTGCTGAAATTCCTTGAACGAAAAACCAGTCTCTGTCAATCGCAAAAATTAGATCGCAAAAAATCGCCAAACTGCAGCAAAAATGTTATTAGTGCACACAGTAAAAAGTTAATATTAACTCACGCATTTATATTGTGTAGTGTCAGAATTTAAAACAGTCAGTGTAAAACACAGACTTCAGACTAACCTTATAAAGGCTCCGTACAGACACTGTGTAGGATTTCTTTATAATTATAGCAACCAAGATAGTGGTAGTTACGGACCTCCGGTCCTGTGGAAGCAGCTTGTTAACTTTTCTCGCTTGATTATAAACACCGCCCCAAAAAAATGTCTGCTGAAAATTAGCCGCTGAGAAACTCACAGGTGATTGGACCGACTTCCATCGATGGCAACTCATTTCTGCTCATAGCCAAATGAATCATTATTTGACAAATAAACAAAGTCAGAGGAGGTCTATACCTCTGAAGAAGTATATTGAACCTTGTGCGACTCATTTGAATGAAGAATAAATTAAATTAAAGAGAGCCAAGGATTATTGTACAGGCAGCTGCAAGTTTTAATGACATGCACTGGGTCAGTGGTGGGTGGCACGGTTCGCTGCACTGAAGCAGTATGCTCGAATACTACTCAGTTTAAAATGGTCGAAAATATGTTGAAAATCCTTGAAAGAAATGTAGAGAAAAAAAATATAATAAAAATAGAATACATTTATACAGCGCCAAATTCCAAACGTCCAATGGCGCTTTACACAAAAAATATATATTAATTAGGGCCTCCACAGATATTGAGATAGTTGTTGACAACCATTAAGTTGTTGTTCATAAAAAAGTTGTCGATAACAAAAAAGTCAGTGTGTGAAGTTAGTTATCGATAACTAAGGCCCTCAGTTATCGATAACTAGCTTCACGCACTGGCTTTTTTGTTATCGACAACTTTTTATGATCGACAACTACATAGTTATCGATAACAATTTGCCTAGTCTGTGGAGGCACTAAACGGTTTATAAAATACTGGAATATTAAAAATAAAAATTAATTATGGAATATTAAAAATTATTAAAAGGAATAAAACCGATGTAACGTAATACAAGACATAAGAATACTAGAAATAAAAGTAAGTAAAAAACCTACTAAACATCACGATTTTTCGCTTTTGATCATTGTGATAGTTGAATTTTCCTACCTCCAAGACAACTCAAAATTAGTTTCTTAGTTTCACCCCGCTCGTCTCTCGACATGACTTCAAGGGTCTGACGGTTTTCTCGAAACAACATTGACTAGGGGGCAGAGCCGGGGAAATAATGCTAAACTGTTTCAACAATTGTGACCGGGCTTGCAGAATCATTCTTGATTTCACTGAGCTCGTTTCCGAAGGAAAATTAATACACGATGAACGAAAAATGGACTACATACGGTACACAATGTTTTGTATGAAAAATAAATAGCTAAATGTTGAACACTAAATTATTAACCTTTGTTCCAAACGCCGTGCACGGAATCCAACATTAATTGTAAATTTATTTCCTCAGTACAGAGCAACTATTTTAAGACGTTCGTAATTATAAAGGCTTTATGTTGCTATCAGATGCACGATAGTTTTGATAGTAGCGTGTAGCAGTAAATGTTTGCGGGTTAATATTCTAATTGTTGCGATTTTTGCGAATGTTTTTATGTCCAGAATCCGCCAAAGAAAAAATTACTCCCGGAAAACAAATATTCCGCAATAATTTGCTCCACTTTTGTAATTATAAATTATAAATCATCATTATTTTCTCTTGATATTAGAAATCGATCGCGTTGCTTCGACCATTATCAGAGCAACAGCAGACAATACTCATAATTTTAAAACCCTGATTAACGTGTTTTAAAAGAGCTACGTTATCTACGGATACGTTTAGGCCCAGTTCAGACGTCGTACTTCACATGAGCCGAATCGAATTCGAATTTAGGCCGACCCAAATTAATTTAGACGGCTGAATTGATTCAGACGCCGAGCTTAATTCAGCCGAACTTAAATTAATAGGGGAAAATTGCTGTTATACTGAAAAATACATTATAATAATCCATGCATTTGTTTCGGCTCATGTGAAGTTCGGCGTCTGAATCAAAACCGGTCCACAGCCGTTATTCCCGGCTGAGCCAGGCGGGAAGAACGGCCGAGCCGATCCGAATTCATTCAGCCGTTCTGAATTGATTCAGACGCCGTACCTCACATGAACTTAATTCATCGAATTAGATTCGGCTCATGTGAAGTACGGCGTCTGAACTGGGCCTTACAGCCGGGAATAACGGCTGTGGACCGGCTTTGATTCAGACGCCGAACTTCACATGAGCCGAAACAAATGCAAGAATTATTATAATGTATTTTTCAATATAACAGCAATTTTCCCCTATTAATTTACGTTCGGCTGAATTAAGCTCGGCGTCTGAATCAATTCAGTCGATCTAAATTAATTTGGGTCGGCCTAAATTCGAATTCGATTCGGCTCATGTGAAGTACGGCGTCTGAACTGGGCCTAAGTTGTTTTACCAGAATTTCGATTACATGTATTAAAAAGCAAACTGTATATTGCGTTGTATTACCAGCATATAGTAATTTCAATTGTAAGCAACTTGCTGAAATTTCTTGAACGAAAAACCAGTCTCTGTCAATCGCAATAATTAGATCGCAAAAAATCGCCAAACTCCAGTAAAAATGTTACTAGTGCACACAGTAAAAGGCTCATATTAGCTCATGCATTTATATTGTGTCGTGTCAGTATTTAAAACGGTCAGTGTAAAACACAGACTTCAGACTAACCTTATAAACGCTTCGTACGGACACTGTGTAGGATTTCTTTATCATTATAACAACCAAGATAGTGGTAGTTATGGACCTCCGGTCCTGTGGAAGCAGCTTGTTAACTTTTCTCGCTTGATTATAAACACCGCCCCCCAAAAATGTATGCTGAAAATTAGCCGCTGAGAAACTCACAGGTGATTTGACCGACTTCCATCGATGGCAACTCGTTTCTGCTCATAGCCAAATGAATCATTATTTGACAAATAAACAAAGTCAGAGGAGGTCTATACCTCTGAAGAAGTATATTGAACCTGATGCGACTCATTTGAATGAAGAATAAATCGAATTAAAGAGAGTCAAGGATTATTGTACAGGCAGCTGCAAGTTTTAATGGGTAATACCTTCATGATTACCGTCACGAATATATTACCTCATACGGACTTTGTATACCGTCACTAAATGTAAATAGTTCAAGTATTTTACTCAGTTGGTGTAGTTCAGTAGTTGTGGTAGTTCATGTAGTTATTGTAACAGTGTAGTTCAGTAGTTCGTGTAGTTCTTGTAGTTTCTGTAGTTCGTGTAGTTGCTGTAGTTATTGTAGTTGCTGTAGTTCGTGTAGTTGCTGTAGTTCCTGTAGTTCCTATAGTTGCTGTAGTTCTTGTAGTTGCTGTAGTTCCTGTAGTTGCTGTAGTTCCTGTAGTTGCTATAGTTCGTGTAGTTGCTGTAGTTCGTGTAGTTCGTGTAGTTCATGTAGTTGCTGTAGTTCCTGTAGTTCTTGTAGTTGCTGTAGTTCCTGTAGTTGCTGTAGTTCTTGTAGTTCCTGTAGTTGCTGTAGTTCCTGTAGTTCTTGTAGTTGCTGTAATTCCTGTAGTTCTTTTAGTTCCTGTAGTTCCTGTAGTTCGTGTAGTTGCTGTAGTTGCTGTAGTTGCTGTAGTTCTTGTAGTTGCTGTAGTTCCTGTAGTTCTTGTAGTTCTTGTAGTTGCTGTAGTTCGTGTAGTTGCTGTAGTTCGTGTAGTTCGTGTAGTTGCTGTAGTTCTTGTAGTTCCCGTAGTTGCTATAGTTCGTGTAGTTGCTGTAGTTCGTGTAGTTCGTGTAGTTCATGTAGTTGCTGTAGTTCCTGTAGTTCTTGTAGTTGCTGTAGTTTCTGTAGTTGCTGTAGTTCTTGTAGTTCCTGTAGTTCCTGTAGTTCCTGTAGTTCTTGTAGTTGCTGTAATTCCTGTAGTTCTTGTAGTTGCTGTAGTTCCTGTAGTTCGTGTAGTTGCTGTAGTTGCTGTAGTTCTTGTAGTTGCTCTAGTTGCTGTAGTTCTTGTAGTTCTTGTAGTTGCTGTAGTTCGTGTAGTTGCTGTAGTTCGTGTAGTTCCTGTAGTTGCTGTAGTTCTTGTAGTTTCTGTAGTTGCTGTAGTTCCTGTAGTTCTTGTAGTTGCTGTAGTTGCTGTAGTTCTTGTAGTTCTTGTAGTTCCTAATCGTTTTAATCAACGTGGATGACATTGTTTACTAGTAATACTTTCGATTGATACGGGTGAATTTTCAAGCGCTGTGGATTACTGCGATCCATTTTGCGAAGATGATTTCAGTGATTTGACCGGAATTGCTATTCTTTCATACTGTTGGTAGTCAGGAAAAGATCCATAACTTCAAACGCATTTACCGTGGAGAATAAGCCTTCAAAAATGGTGATTTTTGTGTCAGAAAACGGTCATCGGTGTCAAATGCCAGAATCCGATTGATACAGGTGGAAAAGAAGGGAACATAAAGCGGTAAGTCAAAATATTTATTTAATTTCATACAAGCTTCTCTATTCAGTCCGACATGTTTTTTCTTTTTCCAGAGCCCGTGCGTGCGTGTCCCTCATTCTTTGCCATGGCAACTACAAGAACTACAGCAACTACAAGAACTACAGGAACTACAGGAACTACACGAACTACAAGAACTACAAGAACTACAGGAACTACAGCAACTACAGCAACTACAAGAACTACAAGAACTACAGCAACTACAAGAACTACAGCAACTACAGGAACTACAGGAACTACAGCTACTACACGAACTACAGGAACTAGAGCAACTACAAGAACTACAAGAACTACAGGAACTACAAGAACTACAAGAACTACAGCAACTACAGCAACTACAAGAACTACTGCAACTACAAGAACTACAGCAACTACAGGAACTACAGGAACTACAGCAACTACACGAACTACAGGAACTACAAGAACTACAAGAACTACAGGAACTACAGCAACTACAAGAACTACAGCAACTACATCAACTACAGCAACTACATGAACTACAGGAACTACACGAACTACAGCAACTACAGGAACTACAGCAACTACAAAAACTACAAGAACTACAGCAACTACAGCAACTACAGGAACTACAGGAACTACAGCTACTACACGAACTACAGGAACTATAGCAACTACAAGAACTACAAGAACTACAGGAACTACAGGAACTACAAGAACTACAGCAACTACAGGAACTACAGGAACTACAGCAACTACAGCAACTACAGGAACTACAGCAACTACACGAACTACAGGAACTACAAGAACTACAAGAACTACAGCAACTACAGGAACTACACGAACTACAGCAACTACACGAACTACAGCAACTACAAGAACTATAGCAACTACAGCAACTATAAGAACTACAGGAACTACCGGAACTACAGGAACTACAGCAACTACAGGAACTACACGAACTACAAGAACTACAGGAACTACAGCAACTACAAGAACTACAGCAACTACAAGAACTACAGCAACTACAGCAACTACACGAACTACAGGAACTACAGCAACTACAGCAACTACAGGAATTACAGCAACTACAAGAACTAGAGGAACTACAGCAACTACAGGAACTACAAGAACTACAGGAACTACTGCAACTACTGCAACTACAGCAACTACATGAACTACACGAACTACAGCAACTACACGAACTATAGCAACTACAGGAACTACAGCAACTACAGGAACTACAGCAACTACAGGAACTACAGCAACTACAGGAACTACAGCAACTACAGGAACTACAGCAACTACAAAAACTACAAGAACTACAGCAACTACAAGAACTACAAGAACTACAAGAACTTCAGGAACTACAGCAACTACAAGAACTACAGCAACTACAAGAACTACAGCAACTATAGGAACTACACGAACTACACGAACTACAGCAACTATACGAACTACAGCAACTACAAGGACTATAGCAACTACAGGAACTACAAGAACTACAGCAACTACAGGATCTACAAGAACTACAGAAACTACAGCAACTACAAGAACTACTAACAGCAACTACAGGAACTACAAGAACTACAGTAACTACAAGAACTACAGCAACTATAGGAACTACACGGACTACAGCAACTACACGAACTACAGGAACTACAGCAACTACAAGAACTACAAGAACTACAGGAACTACAGTAACTTCAAGAACTACAGGAACTACAGCAACTACACGAACTACAGCAACTACAAGAACCACAGCAACTACAAGAACTACAGCAACTATAGGAACTACACGAACTACAGCAACTACACGAACTACAGGAACTACAGCAACTACAAGAACTACAAGAACTACAGGAACTACAGCAACTACAAGAACTACAGCAACTACAGCAACTACAAGAACTACAGCAACTACAAAAACTACAAGAACTACAGCAACTACAAGAACTACAGCAACTACAAGAACTACAGCAACTACAAGAACTACAGCAACTATATGAACTACACGAACTACACGAACTACAGCAACTATACGAACTACAGCAACTACAAGGACTACAGCAACTACAGGAACTACAAGAACTACAGCAACTACAGGATCTACAAGAACTACAGAAACTACAGCAACTACAAGAACTACTAACAGCAACTACAGGAACTACAAGAACTACAGCAACTACAAGAACTACAGCAACTATAGGAACTACACGAACTACAGCAACTACACGAACTACAGGAAGTACAGCAACTACAAGAACTACAAGAACTACAGGAACTACAGCAACTACACGAACTACAGCAACTACAAGAACCACAGCAACTACAAGAACTACAGCAACTACAAGAACTACAGCAACTATAGGAACTACACGAACTACAGCAACTAGACGAACTACAGGAACTACAGCAACTACAAGAACTACAAGAACTACAGGAACTACAGCAACTACAAGAACTACAGGAACTACAGCAACTACAAGAACTACAGCAACTACAAAAACTACAAGAACTACAGCAACTACAAGAACTACAAGAACTACAGGAACTACAGCAACTACAAGAACTACAGCAACTACAAGAACTACAGCAACTATAGGAACTACACGAACTACACGAACTACAGCAACTATACGAACTACAGCAACTACAAGGACTACAGCAACTAGAGGAACTACAAGAACTACAGCAACTACAGGATCTACAAGAACTACAGAAACTACAGCAACTACAAGAACTACTAACAGCAACTAGAGGAACTACAAGAACTACAGCAACTACAAGAACTACAGCAACTATAGGAACTACACGAACTACAGCAACTACACGAACTACAGGAACTACAGCAACTACAAGAACTACAAGAACTACAGGAACTACAGTAACTACAAGAACTACAGGAACTACAGCAACTACAGGAACTACAAGAACTACAGCAACTACACGAACTACAGCAACTACAAGAACTACAGCAACTACAGGAACAACAGCAACTACAGGAACTACAGGAACTACATCAACTACACGAACTACAGCAACTACAAGAACCACAGCAACTACAAGAACTACAGCAACTACAAGAACTACAGCAACTATAGGAACTACACGAACTACAGCAACTACACGAACTACAGGAACTACAGGAACTACAAGAACTACAAGAACTACAGGAACTACAGCAACTACAAGAACTACAGGAACTACAGCAACTACGGGAACTACAAGAACTACATCAACTACAGGAACTACACGAACTACAGCAACTACAAGAACTACAAGAACTACAGGAACTACAGCAACTACAAGAACTACAGCAACTACAGGAACTACAGCAACTACAAGAACCACAGTAACTACAAGAACTTCAGCAACTACAAGAACTACAGCAACTATAGGAACTACAGGAACTACAGCAACTACACCAACTACAGCAACTACAATAACTACAGCAACTACACGAACTACAGAAACTACAAGATCTACACGAACTACTGAACTACACTGTTACAATAACTACATGAACTACCACAACTACTGAACTACACCTACTGAGTAAAATACTTGAACTATTTACATTTAGTGACGGTATACAAAGTCCGTATGAGGTACTATATTCGTGACGGTAATCATGAAGGTATTACCTTTTGTGTATTACCTTTTAATGACATGCACTGAGTCAGTGGTGGGTGGCACGGTTCGCTGCACTGAAGCAGTATGCTCGAATGCAACTTTAGAATAGTCGAAAATATGTTGAAAATCCTTAAAAGAAATGTAGAGAATAAAAATAATAATAATAATAAAAATAGAATACATTTATATAGCGTCAAAATCCAAACGTCCAATGGCGCTTTACAGAAATATATATATTAAGGCCTCTACAGATCTAGACTATTGAGATAGTTGTTGACAGCCATTTAGTTGTTGATCATAAAAAGTTGTCGATAACAAAAAAGCCAGTGTGTGAAGTTAGTAATCGATAGCTAAGCCCCCCCCCCCCCCCCCCCCCCCCCAGGCAGGATAGGGTTAATGCTCGACTAATGGTTTAAAATATGTTGAAAATCCTTCGTTTGAAATAAATTTAGAGAAAAACCTACTAAACCCGATTATTCGCTTTCGATTGGTAATAGATCTTGAGCTCAAACTGATCCTGCAAGTTCAACCTAAATTTAAAAAAATTTAAACATTAAAAACAAAGTTCAACCTAAATTAAAAACGCCTCGTGTGTATTTTTCTGTTAAAAAAAAATTCAAATTACGTGCTTGCCTTCAGTTAATTATCTCAGTAAAATAAACTTTCCGCGATTTAAGTACTGGCACGGCAGGCAGCGAGTCATTTTCACGGTCGCCTATCGCCCGACCGACCAAATGTTTTCAAAAAGTAAAAAAAAAGTTTCTGATTCATTGCCTGCGCCCTTTTCTCGGGTGTTTCCAAGTTTAATATGCTTTGTTTACATCTTAAAGTCACTCTGACATCTAAATCAGCCCATTAATGACGTCTTCGAATATCTTTCAGAGTGATATCGGCTCGTTTCAAAATGGTGGTCACGAGGAAGATATAATCAAGGCTCGCTTGGAATTATTTATGTATTTATTTGTCAATATTTCGTTTCTCGGCTATTTTTTTATGTAAACCGACCGACCGACCCACTTTCAGGAGAGAGAGGGCGATGGAAACAAAACATTTTATGGGGATGGCCTTATACACTTAGAATTCGAAAGAAGAAAATATATTTGGAACTATTTATAAGTTTATAATTTTGTCTGTCAAGCCGCTCATGCGTGATCAATTCTCGTGTAGACTTTGGGTCATATTTATTTATTTATTTATTTATTTATTTATTTATTTATTTATTTATGTCGACGGCATATGGCCGTTACTAGGCAACAACAACAAACTCCAGGCTATAAATTATGCCCCCGGTCACACGGGGCGCGCTCGTGTTACAATGTTACAAAAACCATTTGCTTGCATGAACAACATCAGAAAATTAACAGCTTATAGAGCAAGAAGAAACAAACATTGTGTCCAAATTATAGCTTTGTGGCGTTTTTCGTATAAACCGAGTTGAGAGCCGATGTTGAGGCCGTTGGACCACATACATCTCTTACATTCAATTACCTACTTACGATGCGTTGCATTACATTACTTACCGTACGATACATTACATTACTTACAGTATTTTATACGTTACTACATTTCCGCATATTACCTACATTATATACTATAATTCAACACTAGCATGTGCCACTGAGCCTTAAATTAATGAATAAGTTTACATACAATAAGAAAAAAATCAAAGTACCAATTACTGATTGCAGGGACGAAAATAAACTTTATGTGACTATTATGTGATTATAACGGTAGAAGGTTACAACATAACCTGGCATATAATATCATGATATGTCAGTTTGTCTTCCTCGAATTCCTCGCTATTCTTTGTTCAATACGCTTATAGTATTTATTATTAGTTATAAAAAAGTTAGAAACTTAATTGGTGTTTGGCCACCAGATCTAAACCTATACAACATACGTTTGTACAATGTTAAAATAATGTTAATTAGAGAGTTATTATTTTCTTAGTCGACAAAGGAGCTACGTCACGGATGGCGCATCTTGAAAAAATTGGCCAATTTGTTCAAGTTTGTCGTTCGCAATCCGCCTTAATCATCTCCATCCTCAACCATCCTTGTTCTTGTTTGGTTTTTTATTACCTCTGGTGCTTTTCTACCTTAGTTAACTATTATTTTGAGGTTTTCTTCAATTTGAAGGTGATTTTGCACTTCGCAAAAATGACTTAAAATATCGTGACATAGCTCCTTTAAAGCTTCTCGCTCGTCGATCATGCAGAAGATTAGGACAAGCTCTCACAGTCTTAACTACAGCAAAATACATTATCATAATTATCAAGTGCAGCAATGGTATATGGTGTCAGAAGGGACTCTGAGTGATACTTCATTCATGAATCATACATGAAGTATTTTGTAAGCTAAGTGCTAATTCCTAATTAATCGTAGTAAGAAAACCGCATTGCATACATTTATTACTTTGTACATCTATCTGCCTGCTCAGAGTATCAATCATAAATTTTATCTCAATAAATGCTCAAAATTACAGTACAATCTACATTGAATCCATTTTTTGTTAAAAATATGTCGCTCGACCCGCATATCTTTAAGCAGCTACAGCTGCAAATAGTGTAAACCAAACAGAAACCCACGTAAGAAAGATCACTGGAGCAGCCTAGGGCTGTCCACAATTTGCTCGAAATTTCTCAAAATTAATATATAAGTATTTTTTTATTTTTGCTGACTTTCTTAGATCTAGCCTGTTCCAGGCTCTCGGATAGTGGAGACGAAGGGAAAAAGCAAACGGCCGCGCGAAGGGAGTCTGGGAGAGAGTTTAGCGCCGTTACCTAAACTCTCTCCCAGGTTGGAAACTAATCACAGGCAGACCAAACTACTCCAAAAGCCCAGTATCAGGCTTCCCTTTTACATGGAAAATCTAATAACTATAAGCATTGTGAAACATGGCAGTAAGACCAAAATAAACACTAAAAGCTGCTCCGATTTCAGATAATAGGTAGAAATTGCTCAGAATGCAAAACGTTCCTCAAAATGAAAAAAGTTGCCCGAAATACGAAAAGTTGCCAAAAAGTTGCCGAACAACTTGTGGACAGACCTAGAGAAGCCTAAATACAACCGTAAAATGTTTCGGTACATTGCTTTGGAGAGTATCGCGATTTACAAGCAGGGGTAGGGTGGGGGAGGTTGACTCGCTACTTGGTGCTAACAGGGTGCTCGTTGCACCTTTTAGGGTTTTTTGGTATCGCGTAGGGTGTTAAATTTCAAATGCGTATAGTTGTAGTTATCTTGCTACCTTTTAGGGCAGAAAGGGCTGTCACTTAAGCTATGGCAACGGAACTAGTATGGTGTGTGAACAAAAGTTTTAACACAGAATTTTGGGAAACGTCACAATGTTTGTTTAAACTCCGCGCGTGCACTTTCTGCTTCAACCCCCCCCAGTCCACGTACAGTCTTAATAGACTTAACGTATCCACAAGTTTAAAGAGTAACTATCAGATCCAGACTTTGCGCTGCTACCAAAGTCGATCTCTGCTTTCTCACCTTCAGCCAGAGAGGCCTTGTTCGCTCTGGTTACCCCAATCCCGTGATCACCATATGAACAGTTGTCTCCTCCACCAATCATAAGCACGGAAGCTTGCCGGCCATAATCACACCAGAAGCCGATCATGTTTGCTTCTTGCATATCCCCGCTGCATTGCGCATGCTCGAACCCGTCCGTTGTTTGGTACTGTCCGCCAAATTCAACCTTGCAACTTCCCAGACACTGTCTGAAACTGGGCCAAACCGTGCCATTCCTGAAGTCACCGTAGCTTGTGACTTTGGACCTGAATGTCTGTCTACCCAGACAGTGATATGTTGTCTGTAACAGGGAAGTGTGTTGAGGGTCATCACTGCGCGTGATCTTGAACTCGTTGCCGCTGACCGACGAAAACGCTGGCGATATCATGTCAGCGTTGTTCGTTGGATCAGTGGCTTCTCCAGCAGCGTCAGTCCTGTCATACCACCAGTATCCAGAGTCATTCATCCAGTGTCTGGTGTCACTGTTGGAAAAGCGAGCAATAAGAGTCCAAGTTTGGCCAGATGGCTTCATGTCACAATACACCTGGGGCATAAAAATATCGAAAAATATGAGAATTACAATCTAATACAAACTTTATTAACACTCCCAATGGAGTTTTACGGTGTTTCCAACTTAAAAATCAAAGACTTCTATGAGCTATTTCGTTAATGAATAAATTAATATGCATAAATTAATAGTGCGATCAAAGTTTACAGCCCATCGGCCGACCGATTGACCGAGTAAATTATGAACGTTTCATTGCTTTTGTATTGCGCCGCCTGGTTAGCTCAATAGCCCTGTTCACGGTTAACCTGAAATATTTGCATCACAATACAGCTAAACGTAGAAGCGAGGCAATTTCGGGCACAAGCTGTAAAACATCGTGATTTTCTTGAGCTCTTTAACTATGTTAGCATAAAAATAGTTTCAAAACGGAGAAGAACTAAATATGCAGCTATTTTAGTTAAAGTTTGCCGTAAAGATCGTAATCCGATCTCCCTGTTGCTTATGCGAGTCTACTCTTTATTAATAGAGAAAAGTCGTTTTACATCTTTTTCTAAAAACAACGTAAACTAAAATAATTGTAGTTCTTCTACATTTTAAAACTATTTTTATACTAAAGGAGTTCAAGGAGCTCAAGAAAAACACGATGTTTTGCAGCTTGTGCCCGAAATTGCCTCGCTTCTATGTTCAAGTGTGTTGTTATGCAAATATCGCAAGTTAACTGTGAAAAGGGCTATTGGTTGGGCGTCAGACTGCAGAGCGGGAGGTCGTGGGTTCAAATCCCAGCCGGACCACAAACCAGGTACGTCTTAAAATAACTGGTAAGATCGTGCTGGCTGTGTTCAACACCTTGTCTCAGTCCAGATGATTTGCGCCATTGGGCGGTGACGTTAAGCCGTTGGCCTAGTCTCCTTCATCCAATATGTAAATTCAAAGGGGACGTAAAAGAACCCACGACACTGTTCGAAAAGAGAAGGGCACGAAGTTCCCGGTGTCGTGGTCAAACTATGGGTGTGTTGTCCGTCTGTTGCTCGGAGATATTAATTAGCTACATTCAGCTACTCTGTAAATCCGAGGGTAAATAAACATGATGTATGATGTATGTATGTATTCACGAGTTTATCATGGTGATCTTCACATTTCTGAAGCGATAAAAAAGTAAGCTATTAGCCTTACATACCGGAAATTTGACCAAATCTTCTCTCAGTCTTCTTGGATCTAACCAGTATATACCGCTGACCGCTTTCCCTTCTTCGCTGGCGTCGATCTCAACACATGACTCGGCAGGCATCTCGGGAATGGAGCCCAGGGAAACTGCGTGAGACAATAAAAGAAAAAGAAAAAGGAAAAATAACCGTAAAAATGACGAAAAGGCCAAAATAAAAGATAACTGAATTACTCCTGTTTTTAAACATACTGTTGGAATTGTCCATAAGTATATGTAATAATATTTTTCCCCGGGATACTTACAAGTGACAGGGATGCTTGTTGGAAATTTCCAGAAAAGCCCCTAAATGGTGCCACAGCTCATATTTTTGGACGTGTTACAAGTTCATTTTTACCCCTAAGAGTAACCAATGTAGACTAGTTTATTGATGACTGATACGTGATATTGCCCATTGACCTGCCAAGAGTCTCCGTGATTAAACCCTTAACCCTATTCTGCGTGGGCTTTTTTTTCGAACCTGAGCCTGGGGGGGTACAGATAGTGCCCCCCCCCCCCCCCCTCCCCCCTATGTATCTCGAAAAGTATTGACGCTATGAAAATGAAACTTACATGGTGTGTAAAGCATCCGAAAATCTTTATTTTAGTGGCAGTCACGTGCCAATTATGACGTCATACACGCCATAATGACATCATACGCTAAAAAATCCGCCATCTTGGATCCGAAATCTTGGATTTCTAAATTGTTCAGAAATGTCAGAAAATCTCCAAATTTGTTTTGAAAAAATCAAGAACGGCAAACATTTTGCAAACATTTCATCGTAAAAAGCAACAATGTTATGAAAACTGAAAATTAAGCTTAAAAAACAACGAATTTGGGTAAAACGATCTGTATCTCGAAAGTTATTTGTGCTATAAAAATGAAAAGTTATGTGGTGTATAAAACATTCAAACATGTTTATTTTAGTGACAATCACCAATCAGTTATGATATCATATCACGCCAAAATAACGTCATACTTTAACAATGTCCGCCATCTTGGATCCGCCATCTTGGATTTTTAAATTGTTCAGAAATGTCAGAAAATCACAAAATTTGATTTGAAAACATCGAAAACAATATAAGGATGCAATATTGTGGAGGAAACTCTTCGTAGAAAGCGGAAATCTCTAATTAACCCTATTCTGCCTGGGGGGGGGGGGGGGGCAGAAAGTGCCCGCGCTGACTTCAAATTTATCGTACTTAAAGAGCATTCAAGCAATCATAGCCAAACTTTATGACTTTTCCTAAAAATTATCTGGGAACATTTTGGTGTGCCAATTTTTGATCGCGTGACTTGATGTTTCCATGGCAACCAAGTATTGACAGGCCGTTTTAGCCAAATTTGGTATTTTCAGTTTAAATGTCCGTTTTCATGAGATTTTCGCTTTTTACGAAGAGTTTCTTCCCAAAATCTTTGCAATTTTTGCATCCTAATATTGTTTTTGAATTTTTCAAATCAAATTTGGTAATTTTCTGACATTTCAGAACAATTGAAAAATCCAAGATGGCGGACAGGTTTAAAGTATGACGCTATTTCGGCGTGATATGATATCATAATTGATTCGTAATTGCTACTAAAATAAACATGTTTGAATGCTTTATTCACCACATAAGTTTCA
Source organism: Desmophyllum pertusum (assembly GCA_029204205.1). NCBI lineage: Eukaryota > Metazoa > Cnidaria > Anthozoa > Scleractinia > Caryophylliidae > Desmophyllum > Desmophyllum pertusum. The sequence goes on along the minus strand of MU827307.1, from coordinate 2,909,609 downwards.
TTTTTATAGCACAAATACTTTTCGAGATACAGATCGTTTTACCCAAATTTGTTGATTTTTTAGCTTAATTTTCAGTTTTCATAACATTTTTCCTTTTTACGATGAAATCCTTCCAAAATCTTTGCCGTTTTAGCATCTTTATATTTTTTTTGATTTTTTCAAAGCAAATTTGGAGATTTTCTGACATTTCTGAACAATTTAGAAATCCAAGATTTAGGATCCAAGATGGCGGATTTTTTTAACGTATGACGTCATTATGGCGTGTATAACGTCATAATTGACACGTGACTGCCACTAAAATAAAGATTTTCGTGTGCTTTACGCACCATGTAAGTTTCATTTTCATAGTGTCAATACTTTTCGAGATACATAGGGGGGGCACTATCTGCCCCCCCCCCCCCCCCCCAGGCTCAGGAACGAAAAAAAAGCCCAGGCAGAATAGGGTTAACATACCAAAATTCGCTAATTTAAACGCATTTTTGGGTTACGAAACCCGTTTCTTGGTGCTGTGACCCGCAATTTGGCTAACCGTTGCCTAAAGTGCATAGCCAAAAAAAAGACTTTTTCTTCTGATTTTTTTCTTCTCTCTTTTCCTTTCATATTACTCCCCCTTTCTTTTCTTTCTATCTTCGGCGCTTGATACACTTCCTATCAGATGGAAAAGTTAGATTAAAAATATATTAAAATTAAAAATAGATTAAAAATAGACGAAAACATAGCTCAAAGAGTTCATGTTTCACTTACGATCGCTCGACTTCGAGCGAAAAATTCACTATTGTTGCAAAGATAATTAGTTTGCTAAAAAAGATATGTGAAAGAAGAGTCTCTCTCGGAATTGTTTTCAAGGTAAAAACCTTATCTGTTCCGTGACGGCCTTATCCACGCAAAATGAAAACAAATTCCGGGAATTTTGAATTGCCGCCATTCTCATAATCATAGCATATCTTTTATTGTAATGCGCATTTGATCATATTCATATGTTAATTTGCGCCATATAAATACTAAATATTATTATTATTATTATTATGTTTGTATGTGAGCAGGTTGGCGCACGCGCACTCATTTTGTCGCTGTGTCCACTTTGTGGGGTACGAGATTGGAAACATCAGGGAAGGGCAGAAACCAGAAGTAAAATGTACGGGAAGTGAGAAGTTCCGACTCACCAGTCTCCTCCCTTCCTCTTCTCCTCCCCGACAAAAATGAAGCAGCGCATAAATTCTGTAAGAGAGTTCTCGTACCTCTATTAGGCCAGCTTCTCATGTAGAAACTGTTTTCATCCGTGACAAAATCGTCAGGTCTTGCCTCCTTAGTTCTGTTATTTATCTCGCAGATTTTGTTCGGTGGAAAGTAGTTGTAGCTCTGACACGTGTGTTCGCCCTCACAGAGCACTTGACACTCGAACGGAGCTCGAACCACTGATGTCTTAAACGTGTGACCCTTGAGAGCTTTGCCACGCACTGACGACTCGGCAGGTTTGCATTGCTGGCCAGCGGTCACATCTATGGATATCCGGGATACCAAGCAAACAGCAAACACTGTCAGGCGCATCTTGTTAATCTTGATGAAGAAACAAGAAGAATTCTGCAAAAAAAAAACAGGAAAATTTCATAAGGTTCTCATGACTTTGGAAGTAACTCCTTTTTTTAGGTGATTTCTTAGTATTGCACTGCGCATCCTTACTACGCATAATTTCGCGCGTGATTCGTGCGCCCACATAAAAAAAACATGGCGAGTTTTCATTGTAATAATCGTTTTCTCGTAAACGAGCATGGTGACCTATATTTTTGCATAAATTAGTCTAGCAACTATACATTGCAATGAGTGTCTCTGGCCATAGACACTTGGTCGGAATGGATCGCAATTTGGAAAAATGTTAGGCTAATTTTTTTTCAATTTCTCGCATTTTCGTTTCCAAAATGCACTAGAACAGACCATAATTTGTTCCTCTTTCAAAAATTTGGTTGATTTATTTTCCTTGGTGGGTGTTCTAGAATTATTTTGTAAATAAAAAAGGAGCTGAAGCACAGTTTTGACCAAAAAAGGTCAAAATCCCCGTGATACTTCCCCTTTAAAACTTTACTTGTTTGAACTAGCTATATTTACAATACTAAAACAGATGTTCCTGCATAAATATTTAATAATAGTTATAATAAAATAAAAACCCACGATTGAGATACCAGCATATTTTTAAAACCTCATTTTTACAAAAGGTTTCATGGATATGCAAATCGCTGCACAAAATGAAATTTAACCATCATTTTGTGCAGCGAGTTGCATGGCCATTATTTTCATAAAAAAAAATTGCAGATAAAAAACTTGAGAACTCTGAGGATTATTTGGTGAAATATGGAAAAAAATTGTCGTCGGATTAATTTCAAAATTATGAGCATTTTTTGTAAAAATAATTAAGGCTTAAAAAATATGCGAATGTCTCAGTTTTTTTTACTCCCACAATAAATAAATAAAATTTTCTTAAACTTCAAACATGTTTCATTTAGGATACCAAAAAGCAAAGAAATCGGTTAAATAATTTTAGCCAACGCGCAGGAGCTATGTCACGATATTTTAAGTCATTTTTGCGAAGTGCAAAATCACCTTCAAACTGAAGAAAGCCTTCAAATAATAGTTTACTAAGGTAGAAAAACACCAAAGAAGTGATAATAAACCAAACAGAAACAAGGATGGTTGAGGATTGAGAAGAATAAGACGGATTACGAATGGCGAACTTGAAAAAATTGGCCAATTTTTTCAAGATGCGCCAACCGTGACGTAGCTCCTTAAAGGATCAATATCGGTTAAGGAAACATGGTTGCACCGTGCTACTGTTTTAGTTATATTCCAAAGCCCAAACTATATAATATATGGTTTCTAGGCTGGCTTACGACAAATGTAACAAGTATGGGTCTTAAAATTATATTTCCCTTACCTTAATAATTTCTTATCGTCTGTTGTTTCTTCAGAAACTGCACATGATTAAATATTAACAAGTAAGTAGAAACAGTAGAAGATGACTGTAAGGAGTTCCAAATGAGTTGACGAACAAATAATATTTGTTCTTATATGGTAAACTGGTCCACGATGAAAAGGAGCATTCTGATTGATTCCCTGAGTGGTCCGAATTTTGCAATGCGGACCGCTAAGATGGATCGCTCACGAACTAATTCGCCGACTTCCTTTTATGAAACATTGAACAATAGAAAACTGTTTTCTATTAAGTAGAAACATTTTATTTCATGTCTGGCGGACAATTTCGGTTAAACTTTTCGAAAAGTGGCCTAAAAAATTATGGGTTAAAGAAGCTATAGCATGAGATCAGGCTCCTGAAGAAAATTTGGGAGCGAAGCTAAGGCTAAAGAAGCTACGTCACGGATGGCGCATCTTGAAAAAAATTGGCCAATTTTTTCAAGTTTGCCGTTCGCAATCCGTCTCAATCTTCTCCATCCTCAACCATCCTTGTTCCTGTTTGGTTTATTATTACCTCTTTGGTGTTTTTCTACCTTAGTAAACTATTATTTTGAGGCTTTCTTCGATGGTGATTTTGCACTTCGCGAAAATGACTTAAAATATCGTGACATAGCTCCTTTAACTTTGGCTCGCGCGTTAACCGAGAATGGATGCATTAATTTATCAATTATTAATTTATGTAAAAATCCATTTCGCTGCCGTCAGCCATCTTAGCGGACGTCTCAGAAAACAAACGTTCACTTCAACCGGTTCAAAGGTCAGGTCCGTGAATTGTGATTGGTAGATTTCGATCCATTTATAGTTTGTTCATTTTTTCAGGGTCCGTTGGTTGTCGTCGTAATTATGATTGACGGCAGCGAAAAACGCAATTATTGTAAGTTGGGTTTTGAGCTTCAGAGTTCGTATGTTATTGAAAGACGCAGTAAATATAGCTTGAGTGTTATTTGTAATACATTTAGGATCATAACTTATTTTTTCCCAAAATAATACACCCTCCGGCGATTTGCACCAGAATATTGTTATTGGTAAAACCATACTCGGACAAAATGGATCAGATATGTTACTTAAACATAATTGTACTCATTCATTGAACAGGTTTGTACAAATTATGCAACTTGTCAGTGTTGTATGATGCATAAAAACGTGCCTGTAAAAATTATTGGGGGGGCCCCTCCCCATGCTACGGCCCTGGAAAGTGGTCCACACTGCCGGAGCTTATCCCGGATTCCGTAGCATAAAGCCAACGATGCTCCCCTTTGATATCATACAAGTCAATGCCAGGTTTAAACCACAGCATTTTGTCAAGTTGAAACTATGTTGAGATCACTTCACATATGTACTTTAAACGTTATTCGCCATGATGCAATACAGCTCCAAAAGTGTCCGTTTAAAGTATCCTTTCTCCGTTTTTGAAAGAAAGGAGCTTAGAGTTTAGTTATAGCATACAGTCAAAGCTCTCCTTGCGACCGCTCTCGTAAGCGACCAAGCTCTAGTTACGACCACCATTGTGAAACCCCGTTTAAATTGTCACTGAAACTCTGTAATTAAGAGGCTGTCCGGGTAAGAACGGATAAGGCAAATTTCGGCCCTTCACCGATTTGCCTAATATTTTCAGTGAAAGTTAACCATTATATCCCATCAACAAATATCACATTTATTTGGATCAATTCCTTCTTTTTCATTTTTTGCGAGGCCATTTTCAACATAACCTCAAAATTATGCAAATTAGCTTTGAGGACTCTACAATTTAGCTATAAATGTCGGGCGCTACCAAAGCCCAATTTATTGTCTAAACCCGCTGAATATTTTATATATTCAAGTTTCATCTTTCATCAATAGTTTAAAGGTTTAATAATTGTATTTTATCAAATTTTGACTGAGTTATGAATTTTCTAAGATACCTTCTCTCGAAACCCGGAATTTGCGAAACGTGACATACCTATAGTTGAAAATTATTTTCTCTTATGTGGGACCTGACCTAGAGTCAAATCTGTTATAACTCAAAAGTACTAACACCAATCTAATAAATTATAGAATAAAATATGTGTGCACTTAAAGCTGCGCACCGTACAGAGCTCTGCGAATTTCCCAATTATTCGCCATTTTGATCGAAACCAAAGATAAGGCGGTCCGAACGATAGACCAATTTCTCAGCCGAAAACGCTTGGAGATACAATAATAACCGCTAAACGGCAGACCTATGCTCTGTAAATAAATATTATTCGTCGTTTTAGCTGTTGTTTCGGGAAAAATCTGGGTATTTTCAAAAGTAAACAGATAAATATTTCCTTGATATATGCAAATTAGCTGCATATTAAATTTCGTGTTGCGATGGGATTTCTTTATCTATTAGCTTCTATTCCACAAAACATTTTCCGTAAGAACTTTTACAAGTGTTCAAATTCTTATACGAATGACATCAGTTGTCCAGTCAGGTATTTTTCCTGTCGCTGCCAAGGGGGGAAAAAATGTTTCAGCCATTATGTGAAAGATTTTGAAAACTCGTTTGTGAGCTATTTTCATTTTCCACGATGCGGCAACACAGTGTTTGTTTTACAATTTCACTCTTTTAAATTAAATTAAATGAGAAATAGGGGTGGCGAATGGTAAATCCGAGACTTGCAGAGACGCCGATACCCTGGTTTAAAAGTCCGAGCCCGAGACTTAGCGCTCCAAAAATCCGAGCCCGAGACGCAGTGATCCAAAACTCCGAGAAAATATAGTATACAAGAAGCTGCATTTGCGAGATTCAAAATTCGAGACTCCAAGATCGTCCTATTTCTGGCGAGCCCGAGATTTCGAGACGCTTTTTTTAAGCGCCGAGATTCCGAGACACGGCTTAAATTTGCCGATATTCGTCATTTTTGATAGACCATTCGCCACCCCTAAAAATGTGCGTCAGATTGTATATTTTGTCAGAACCCTCTCAGTCTATCCCGAGAACGTCCGTATATATTGCGCAAAATGTCTGATATTCCCTACAGTTGTTCTCTGCACGAAATATTACAGACTCCGTGTAGCTCTAGTAGGGACGAGGAGAATCCTGTTTCGCTCTCTGAGTGCAACTCGGATATTTCGGCGCATTTGGCGAGCTGCCGTTTATCGAAATTCGGTGATGTTACCGAAGCCGAGCTAATCTTGGCCAGAGCGGGTATTCGCGGTTTGTCGGCGACCCAGCTTGCGAGCATGACCATCTGCCCGAGGCACAGACATTTTATACTTGGAAGATTCTGGCGATCGAGCCCTGCCAATACCCTGTCAATACCCTGGCCATACTGGGAAGAGTACAAGTGTGGCAGGAAGACATATCATAAACTTCTAAATGGCCGACGAAATAAGGATTTTTGTTTTTTGTGTCCCCAAATTAGTATGGGATTTTCCCAGGCTATAAGGCATTGACACGATAATAAAGTTTTCTATTCTATTCTATTCTATTCTATTCTATTCTATTCTATTCTATTCTATTCTATTCTATTCTATTCTATTCTATTAGCGAGTGTCAGTGTCAATGTATTGTTTCATATAAGTTTTAATTTTCTAATTCAAACATTTCCACCATTTCCTTCTCACAATTCTGACACGCTATCCAGTTTCCTTTACATGTATATAAAAAAAAAATTAATATCAGTCATCGATAATTTTATGTCATACCAGTCGCCACTGAAAAGTTTGTTTCGCTATACTGTTTTTTACGATAATTAGTTTTATAACACGACTAAGGCAGTAGAGAGGAGCAATAACTAAATTCAGCCAATCAGAATGCTTTATTGCCGGTCTGATATTTTCTAAGTATCGGACCGGGTAAAGTTTCGTGCATTGTTATGGTCTAATTTCCACAGCTATTTTGTAAGCACAAATGTGTCATATATCTTTTATTAACCAAGCTTGCTCAGGGGCGTACTGGGAGAATATCGGCCGTCGGTATGGACCTCGCTGCGCTCGATCGTTAATACTGTCAAGGTCTAGGACCGATCGATATTCTCCCAGTATAGATTGCAAAACAGTCTCACTTTCTTCTCTCGAGATATAGATTCGTGACGCGAGAATCGAGAGGCGAGCGCCGATAATGCACGCACGAGCCTCGCGAACCCGCAGGCGTAGGAGGGGTGGCGGGGAGAGGACCTGCTGAAACAAATCTTGCGACATTTTGAAGTGCAATTTAAATCAAGAGATTCATTCATACAAGAATATGAATGCTTTAATTGAACTAGAATCAGCTGTAGAATGGTATGAAATGAACAAGTGAATCATGCAAAACAAACACTGCGTTATAAATAGAAATGGCTCATAAACTAAAGGAAAGCTTTCACATAATGGCTAAAATAAATTATTCCCCAGGTAAGAAACAATTCTTTGTCTTGAAAGATACCGAAAAAAGACCTAACTGATCAACTGAAGTCATTCGTACAAGAATTTGAATTCAGGAATATGAAATGAACAACTGTGTCCGGCTAGCAAAACAAACACTGCGGGAAATCAAAATATAGTTCACAATCTGAACAAAACGCTTTCACATAGAGGCTGAAAAAAATTTTACTCCACATAAAAATCAATTCTTTCTCTTGGAAAATATTCTCAAGTGTCTCTCAAGGAAAATGTTTTGTGGAATACATAAAGAAATCCCATCGCAACACGAAATTTAATATGCAGCTAATTTGCATATATCAATTGAAAGGAAATATTTATCGCTGTTTACTTTTGAAAATACCCCGATTTTTCCCGAAACAACAGCTAAAACAACGAATAATATTTATTTGCAAGGCATATGTCTGCCCTTTAGCGGTTATTATTGTATCTCCAAGCGTTTTCAGCTGAGAAATTGGTCTATCGTTCGGACCGCCTTATCTTTGGTTTCGATCAAAATGGCGAATAATTGGAAATTCACAGAGCTCTGTACGGTGCGCAGCTTTAAGTGCCCACAAATTTTATTCTATAATTTACTAGATTGGTGTTAGTACTTTTGAGTTATAACAGATTTGACTCTAGGTCAGGTCCCACATAAGAGAAAATAATTTTCAACTATAGGTATGTCACGTTTCGCAAATTCCGGAGTTCGAGAGAAGGTATCTTAGAAAATTCATAACTCAGTTACAATTTGATAAAATACAATTATTAAACCTTTAAACTGTTAACGAAAGATGAAACTTGAATATATAAAATAGTCAGCGGGTTTGGACGATAAATTGGGCTTTGGTAGCGCCCGACATTTATAGCTAAATTGTAGAGTCCTCAAAGCTAATTTGCATAATTTTGAGGTTATGTTGAAAATGGCCTCGCAAAAAATGAAAAGAAGGAATTGATCCAAATAAATGTGATATTTGTTGATGTGATATAATGGTTAACTGTCACTGAAAATATTAGGCAAATCGGTGAAGGGCCGAAATTTGCCTTATCCGTTCTTACGCGGACAGCCTCTTAAGGCCCTCAGCTATCGATTGCTTCACACACTGGCTTTTTTGTTATCGACAACTTTTATGATCGACAACTACATATTTATCGATAACAATTTGCCTAGTCTGTGGAGGCCCTAAAAGGTTTATAAAATACTGGAATATTAAAAATTAAAATTATGGAATATTAAAAATGATTAAAAGGAATAAAAACGACGTAACGTAATACAAGACATAAGAATACTAGAAATAAAAGTAAGTAAAAAACCTACTAAACATCAAGATTTTTCGCTTTTGATCATTGTGATAGTTGAATTTTCCTACCTCCAAGACAACTCGAAATTAGTTTCTTAGTTTCACCCTGCTCGCTCTCTCGACATGATTCTCCGAGGGTCACGGTTTTCTCGAAACCAACATTGACAAGGAGACAGAGCCGGGGAAATAATGCTAAACTGTTTCAACAATTGTGGCCGGGCTTGTAGAATCATTCTTGATTTCACTGAGCTCGTTTCCGAAGGAAAATTAATACACGATGAACGAAAAATGGACTACATACGGTACACAATGTTTTGTATGAAAAATAAATAGCTAAATGTTGAACACTAAATTATTAACCTTTGTTCCAAACGCCGTGAACGGAATCCAACATTAATTGTAAATTTATTTCCTCAGTACGTATACAGAACAACTATTTTAAGACGTTCGAAATTATAAAGGCTCTATGCTGCTATCAGATGCACGATAGTTTTGATAGTAGCGTGTGGCAGTAAATGTTTGCGGATTAATATTCTAATTGTTGCGATTTTTGCGGGTGTTTAAGTCCAGAATCCGCCAAAGAAAAAATTACTCCCGGAAAACAAATATTCCGCAATAATTTGCTCCACTTTTGTAATTATAAATCATCATTATTTTCTCTTGATATTAGAAATCGATCGCGTTGCTTCGACCATTATCAGAGCAACAGCAGACAATACTCATAATTTTAAAAACCCTGATTAACGTGTTTTAAAAGTCTACGTTATCTACGTTACGTTGTTTTACCAGAATTTCGATTACATGTATTGAAAAGCAAACTTTATATTGCGTTGCATTACGAGCATATAGTAATTTCAATTGTAAGCAACTTGTTGAAATTTGTTGAACGAAAAACCAGTCTCTGTCAATCGCAAAAATTAGATCGCAAAAATCACCAAACTCCAGCAAAAATGTTACTCGTGCCACACAGTGAAAAGCTCATATTAGCTTATTTATATTGTGTGGTGTCAATATTTAAAACGGTCAGTGTAAAACACAGACTTCAGACTAACCTTATAAACGCTTCATACGGACACTGTGTAGGATTTCTTTATAATTATAACAACCAAGATAGTGGTAGTTACGGACCTCCGGTCCTGTGGAAGCAGCTTGTTTAAAACTTTTCTCGCTTGATTATAAACACCGCCCAAAAAATTGTCTCTGAAAATTAGCCGCTGAGAAACTCACAGGTGATTGGACCGACTTCCCGGCATCGATGGCAACTCATTTCTGCTCATAGCCAAATGAATCATTATTTGACAAATAAACAAAGTCAGAGGAGGTCTGATGATGAAGTAGTGAACCTTGTGCGACTCAGTTGAATGAAGAATGATTTATTGAATTGAAGAGAGCCAGTAGTCTGCTATAAATGTACATTGCACAACTGACCAGCTGCAAGTTTTAATCGACATTCAGTGGCGGGTGGCACGGTCTCGCTGCACTGAAGCAGTTATTAACCCTATTCTACCTGGGCTTTTTCGTTCCTGAGCCCGGGGGGGGGCAGATAGTGCCCCCCCTATGTATCTCGAAAATTTTTGACGCTATAAAAATGAAACTTACATGGTGTGTAAAGCATCCAAAAATATTTATTTTAGTGGCAGTCACGTGTCAATTATGACGTCATACACGCCATAATGACGTCATACGCTAAGAAAATCCGCCATCTTGGATCCGAAATCTTGGATTTCTAAATTGTTCAGAGATGTCAGAAAATCTCCAAATTTGTTTTGAAAAAATCAAGAAAAATATAAAGATGCTAAAACGGCAAAGATTTTGCAAAGATTTCATCGTAAAAAGCAAAAATTTTATGAAAACTGAAAATTAAGCTAAAAAAACAAACAAATTTGGGTAAAACGATTTGTATCTCGAAAGTTATTTGTGCTATAAAAATGAAACTTATGTGGTGTATAAAGCACTCAAACATGTTTATTTTAGTGACAATCACGAATCAATTGTGATATCATATCACGCCAAAATAACGTCATACTTTAAAAATGTCCGCCATCTTGGATCCGCCATCTTGGATCCGCCATCTTGGATTTTTAAATTGTTCAGAAATGTCAGAAAATCACCAAATTTGATTTGAAAACATCGAAAACAATATAAGGATGCAACAATTGCAAAGATTGTGGAGGAAACTATTCGTAGAAAGCGGAAATCTCATGAAAACTGAAAATTAAGCTGAAAATACCAAATTTCGCTAAAACGGCCTGTCAAAACTTGGTTGCCATGGAAAACACAAGTCACGTGATCAAAATATTTAAACATCAAAATGTTCCCAGATAATTTTTAGGAAAAGTCATAAAGTTTGGCTATGATTGATTGAATGCCCTTTAAGTACGATAAATTTGAAGTCAGCGCGGGCACTTTCTGCCCTCCCCCCCCCCCCCCCCAGGCAGGATAGGGTTAATGCTCGACTAATGGTCGAAAATATGTTAAAAATCCTCCATTTGAAATAAATTTAGAGATTATTTGCTTTCGATTGGTGATAGATCTTTAGCTCAAACTGATCCTGCAAGTTCAACCTAAATTTAAAAAAATAAAAAAAATAAAAAAACAAAGTTCAACCTAAATTAAAAACGCCTCGGGTGTATTTTTCTGTTAAAAAAAAAATTATAATTTTGTCTGTCAAGCCGCTCATGCGTGATCAATTCTCATGTAGACTTTGGTTCATATTTATTTATTTATTTATGTCGACGGCATATGGCCATTACTAGACAACAACAACAAACTCCAGGCTATAAATTATGCCCCCGGTCACACGGGGCGCACTCGTGTTTCAATGTTACAAAAACCATTTGCTTGCATGAACAACATCAGAAAATTAACAGCTTATAGAGCAAGAAGAAACAAACATTGTGTCCAAAGTATAGCTTTGTAGCGTTTTTCGTATAAACCGAGTTGAGAGCCGATGTTGAGGCCGTTTGACCACATACATCACTTACATTCAATAACCTACTTACGATGCGTTGCATAACATTACTTACAGTACGATACATTACATTACTTATACAGTATTTTATACGTTACTACATTGCCGCATATTACTTATATTATATACTATAATTCAACACTAGCATGTGCCACTAAGCCTTAAATTAATGAATAAGTTTACATACAATAGATAAGAAAAAAATCAAAGTACCAATTACTGATTGCAGGGACGAAAATAAACTTTATGTGACTATTATGTGATTATAACGGTAGAAGGTTACAACATAACCTGGCATATAATATCATGATATGTCAGTTTGTCTTGCTCGAATTCCTCGCTATTCTTTGTTCAATACGCTCATAGTATTTATTATTAGTTATAAAAAGCTAAACACTTAATTGGTGTTTGCCCACCAGATCTAAACCTATACAACATACGTTTGTACAATGTTAAAATAATGTTAATTAGAGAGTTATTATTTTCTTAGTCGACAAAGGAGCTACGTCACGGATGGCGCATCTTGAAAAAAATTGGCCAATTTGTTCAAGTTTGTTGTTCGCAATCCGCCTTAATCATCTCCATCCTCAACCATCCTTGTTCTTGTTTGGTTTATTATCACCTCTTTAGTGTTTTTCTACCTTAGTTAACTATTATTTTGAGGTTTTCTTCAATTTGAAGGTGATTTTGCACTTAGCAAAAATGACTTAAAATATCGTGACATAGCTCCTTTAAAGCTTCTCGCTCGTCGATCATGCAGGAGATTAGGACAAGCTCACAGTCTTAACTACAGCAAAATACATTATAATAATTATCAAGAGCAGCAGTGGTATATGGTGTCAGAAGGGACTCTGAGTGATACTTCATTCATGAATCATACATGAAGTATTTTGTAAGCTAAGTGCTAAATCCTAATTAATCGTAGTAAGAAAGCCGCATTGCATATATTTATTACTTTGTACATCTATCTGCCTGCTCAGAGTATAAATCATGAATTGTATCTCAATAAATGCTCAAAATTACAGTACAATCTACAGTGAATTCATTTTGTTAAATGAAATATGTCGCTCGCCCCGCATATCTTTAAGCAGCTACAGCTGCAAATTACTGTAAACCAATCAGAAACCTACGTAAGAAAGATCACTGGAGCAGCCTAGGGCTGTCCACAAAATGCTCGAAATTTCTCAAAATTAATATATAAGTATTTGTTTTATTTTTGCTGACTTTGTTAGATCTAGCCTGTTCCAGGCTCTTGGATAGTGGAGACAAAGGGAAAAAGCAAACGGCCGCGCGAAGGGAGTCTGGGAGAGAGTTTAGCGCCATTGCCTAAACTCTCTCCCAGGTTGGAAACTAACCACAGGCAGACCAAACTACTCCAAAAGCCCAGTATCAGGCTTCCCTTTTACATGGAAAATCTAATAACTATAAGCATTGTGAAACATGGCAGTAAGACCAAAATAAACACTAAAAGCTGCTCCGATTTCAGATAATAGGTAGAAATTGCTCAGAATGCAAAACGTTCCTCAAAATGAAAAAGTTGCCCGAAATACGAAAAGTTGCCAAAAAGTTGCCGAACAAACTTGTAGACAGACCTAGAGAAGCCTAAATACAACCGTAAAATGTTTCGGTACATTGCTTTGGAGAGTATCGCGATTTACAAGCAGGGGTAGGGTGGGGGAGGTTGACTCGCTACTTGGTGCTAACAGGGTGCTCGTTGCACCTTTTAGGGTTTTTTGGTATCGCGTAGGGTGTTAAATTTCAAATGCGTATAGTTGTAGTTATCTTGCTACCTTTTAGGGCAGAAAGGGCTGTCACTTAAGCTATGGCAACGGAACTAGTATGGTGTGTGAACAAAAGATTTAACACAGAATTTTGGGAAACGTCACAATGTTTGTTTTAAACTCCGCGCGAGCACTTTCTGCTTCAACCCTCCCCCCCAGTCCACGTACAGTCTTAATAGACTTAACGTATCCACAAGTTTAAAGAGTAACTATCAGATCCAGACTTTGCGCTGCTACCAAAGTCGATCTCTGCTTTCTCACCTTCAGCCAGAGAGGCCTTGTTCGCTCTGGTTACCCCAATCCCGTGATCACCATATGAACAGTTGTCTCCTCCTCCACCAATCATAAGCACGGAAGCTTGCCGGCCATAATCACACCAGAAGCCGATCATGTTTGCTTCTTGCATATCCCCGCTGCATTGCGCATGCTCGAACCCGTCAGTTGTTTGGTACTGTCCGCCAAATTCAACCTTGCAACTTCCCAGACACTGTCTGTAACTGGGCCAAACCGTGCCATTCCTGAAGTCACCGTAGCTTGTGACTTTGGACCGGAATGTCTGTCCACCCAGACAGTCATCTGCTATCTGTAACAGGGAAGTGTGTTGAGGGTCATCACTGCGCGTGATCTTGAACTCGTTACCGCTGACCGACGAAAACGCTGGCGATATCATGTCAGCGTTGTTCGATGGATCAGTGGTTTCTCCAGCAGCGTCAGTCCTGTCATACCACCAGTATCCAGAGTCATTCATCCAGTGTTTGGTGTCACTGTTGGAAAAGCGAGCAATAAGAGTCCAAGTTTGGCCAGATGGCTTCATGTCACAATACACCTGGGGCATAAAAATATCGAAAAATATGAGAATTACAAACTAATACAAACTTTATTAACACTCCCCAATGGAGTTTTTACGGTGTTTCCAACTTAAAAATCAAAGACTTCTATGAGCTTTTTCGTTAATGAATAAATTAATATGCATAAATTAATAGTGCGATCAAAGTTTACAGCCCATCGGCGACCGATTGACCGAGTAAATTATGAACGTTTCATTGCTTTTGTATTGCGCCGCCTGGTTAGCTCAATAGCCCTTTCACGGTTAACCTGAAATATTTGCATCACAATACAGCTAAACGTAGAAGCGAGGCAATTTCGGGCACAAGCTTTAAAACATCGTGATTTTCTTGAGCTCCTTAACTATGTTTAGCATAAAAATAGTTTTAAAACGGAGAAGAACTAAATATGCAACAGTATTTTAGTTAAAGTTTGCCGTAAAGATCGTAATCCGATCTCCCTGTTGCTTATGCGAGTCTACTCTTTATTAATAGAGAAAAGTCGTTTTACATCTTTTTCTAAAAACAACGTAAACTAAAATAATTGTAGTTCTTCTACATTTTAAAGCTATTTTTATACTAAAGGAGTTGAAGGAGTTCAAGAAAAAACACGATGTTTTGCAGCTTGTGCCCGAAATTGCCTCGCTTGTATGTTCAAGTGTATTGTTATGCAAATATCGCAAGTTAACTGTGAAAAGGGCTATTGGTTGGGCGTCAGACTACTGCAGAGCGGGAGGTCGTGGGTTCAAATCCCAGCCGGACCACAAACCAGGTACGTCTTAAATAACTGGTAAGATTGTGCTGGCTGTGTTCAACACCTTGTCTCAGTCAGATGATCGCGCCATTGGGCGGTGACGTTAAGCCGTTGGCCTAGTCTCCTTCATCCTATATGTAAATTCAAAGGGGACGTAAACGAACCCACGACACTGTTCGAAAAGAGTAGGGCAAGAAGTTCCCGGTGTCGTGGTCAAACTATGTGTGTGTTGTCCGTCTGTTGCTCGGAGATATTAATTAGCTACATTCAGCTACTCTGTAAATCCGAGGGTAAATAAACATGATGTATGATGTATGTATGTATTCACGAGTTTATCATGGTGATCTTCACATTTCTGAATCGATAATGAAGCAAGCTATTAGCCTTACATACCGGAAATTTGACCAAACCTTCTCTCAGTCCTCTTGGATCTAACCAGTATATACCGCTGACCGCTTTCCCTTCTTCGCTAGAGTCGATCTCAACACATGACTCGGCAGGCATCTCGGGAATGGAGCCCAGGGAAACTGCGCGAGACAATAAAAGAAAAAGAAAAAGGAAAAGTAACCGTAAAAATGACGAAAAGGCCAAAATAAAAAGATAACTGAATTACTGCTGTTTTTAAACATACTGTTGGAATTGTCCATAAGTATATTTAATGATATATTTTTCCCCGGGGATACTTACAAGTGACAGGGATGCTTGTTGGAAATTTCCAGAAAAGCCCCTAAATGGTGCCACAGCTCATATTTTTGGACGTGTTACAAGTTCATTTTTACCCCTAAGAGTAACCAATGTAGACTAGTTTATTGATGAGTGATACGTGATATTGCCCATTGACCTGCCAAGAGTCTCCGTGATTAATTAACCCTTAACCCTATTCTGCCTGGGCTTTTTTTCGAACCTGAGCCTGGGGGGGGGCAGATAGTACCCCCCCCCCCCCCCCCCCCCCCTATGTATCTCGAAAAGTATTGACGCTATGAAAATGAAACTTACATGGTGTGTAAAGCATCCGAAAATCTTTATTTTAGTGGCAGTCACGTGTCAATTATGACGTCATACACGCCATAATGACGTCATACGCTAAAAAATCCTCCATCTTGGATCCGAAATCTTGGATTTCTAAATTGTTCAGAAATGTCAGAAAATCTCCAAATTTGTTTTGAAAAAATCAAGAACCGCAAAGATTTTGCAAACATTTCATCGTAAAAAGCAACAATGTTATGAAAACTGAAAATTAAGCTAAAAAAAACAACAAATTTGGGTAAAACGATCTGTATCTCGAAAGTTATTTGTGCTATTAAAATGAAAAGTTATGTGGTGTATAAAGCATTCAAACATGTTTATTTTAGTGACAATCACCAATCAGTTCTGATATCATATTACGCCAAAATAACGTCATACTTTAACAATGTCCGCCATCTTGGATCCGCCATCTTGGTTTTTTCAATTGTTCAGAAATGTCAGAAATTCACAAAATTGATTTGAAAACATCGAAAACAATATAAGGATGCAACAATTGCAAATATTGTGGAGGAAACTCTTCGTAGAAAGCGGAAATCTCATGAAATTAAAGCTGAAAATACCAAATTTGGCTAAAACGGCCTGTCAAAACTTGGTTGCCATGGAAACATCAAGTCACGTGATCAAAATATTGACACACCAAAATGTTCGCAGATAATTTTTAGGAAAAGTCATAAAGTTTGGCTATGATTGCTTGAATGATCTTTAAGTACGATAAATTTGAAATCAGCGCGGGCACTTTCTGCCCCCTCCCCCAGGCAGGATAGGGTTAATTAACATATATCAAAATTCGCTAATTTAAACGCATTTTTTGGTCACGAAACCCGTTTTCTTGGTGCTGTGACCACAATTTGGCTAACCGTTGCTAAAAATGCCGTTTGGAGAACTAGAGGAAGATTTTGAAAAGGATTTAGGGCAAAAACGTTCAATTTTATCGTTGGCCAAAGTGCATAGCCAAAAAAAAGACTTTTTCTTCTGATTTTTTTCTTCTCTCTTTTCCTTTTCTTATTACTCCCCCTTTCTTTTCTTTCTATCTTCGGCGCTTGATACACTTCCTATCAGATGGAAAAGTTAGATTAAAAATATATTAAAATTAAAAATAGACGAAAACATTGATCAAAGAGTTCATGTTTCACTTACGATCGCTCGACTTCGAGCGAAAAATTCACTATTGTTGCAAAGATAATTAGTTTGCTAAAAAAGATATGTGAAAGAAGAGTCTCTCTCGGAATTGTTTTCAAGGTAAAAACCTTATCTGTTCCGTGACGGCCTTATCCACGCGAAATGAAAACAAATTCCGGGAATTTTGAATTGCCGCCATTCTCATAATCATAGCATATCTTTTATTGTAATGCGCATTTGATCATATTCATATGTTAATTTGCGCCATATAAATACTAAATATTATTATTATTATTATGTTTGTATGTGAGCAGGTTGGCGCACGCGCACTCATTTTGTCGCTGTGTCCACTTTGTGGGGTACGAGATTGGAAACATCAGGGAAGGGCAGAAACCAGAAGTAAAATGTACGGGAAGTGAGAAGTTCCGACTCACCAGTCTCCTCCCTTCCTCTTCTCCTCCCCGACAAAAATGAAGCAGCGCATAAATTCTGTAAGAGAGTTCTCGTACCTCTATTAGGCCAGCTTCTCATGTAGAAACTGTTTTCATCCGTGACAAAATCGTCAGGTCTTGCCTCCTTAGTTCTGTTATTTATCTCGCAGATTTTGTTCGGTGGAAAGTAGTTGTAGCTCTGACACGTGTGTTCGCCCTCACAGAGCACTTGACACTCGAACGGAGCTCGAACCACTGATGTCTTAAACGTGTGACCCTTGAGAGCTTTGCCACGCACTGACGACTCGGCAGGTTTGCATTGCTGGCCAGCGGTCACATCTATGGATATCCGGGATACCAAGCAAACAGCAAACACTGTCAGGCGCATCTTGTTAATCTTGATGAAGAAACAAGAAGAATTCTGCAAAAAAAAAACAGGAAAATTTCATAAGGTTCTCATGACTTTGGAAGTAACTCCTTTTTTAAGGTGATTTCTTAGTATTGCACTGCGCATCCTTACTACGCATAATTTCGCGCGTGATTCGTGCGCCCACATAAAAAAAACATGGCGAGTTTTCATTGTAATAATCGTTTTCTCGTAAACGAGCATGGTGACCTATATTTTTGCATAAATTAGTCTAGCAACTATACATTGAGTATAGACTAATTTTCATTGCATAAATTAAAATAAATAATCGCTGAAAATGTTACCGTTTAGTTGCCATTTCTCCCCGCTTTTCAGTCAATAGAGCTTTAACAGAATCAAAACTTTCTGAAATTAACAGCTTCCTCCTCTTGTCTGCGTTTCTACCCCGCACTGAATACAAATTATTTCTCTCGAGTTTGGCGATAATATAGAAACAGCCTGGGAAATGTTTTACGCGACATTTGAGAAATGTCAATCATTTTTTCGAGCCAAAAATCGAGACTCTGATTCAAATCCCTGCAAGTGAAACAAGTCGTCTTCTCGCGACGTTCCTCAATCGTTGTCGCGCGTCGCCCGGTTTCGCTCAAAGAAGACGACTTGTGGCAAGTCTAAGTCCAACAGTGAACTCATTTCCTACAAAACAAACTGTTTTTAAAATAAGTTTGTAATTATAAACTTTATGCTGCTATAAGAAAGACTATAGTTTTAAATGTAATTTTTGCGAGTGTCTCAGTCCAGAATCCGCCAAAAAAAAAATTACTCCCGGAAAAAAATTATTCCGCAATCATTTGCTCCTTTTTTGTAATTAGAAATATTATTTTTATTTTCTTCTTGATATTAGACATCGCCCGCGTTGCTTCGACCTTTATCTCAGAGCAATAAATAAACCACAGCAGACTTAACTGATTAATAATTAAACCCTGATTAAAGCGTACTTTATGTTGTCTTGCGATTACGTGCAAATAGTAATTTCAATTGTAAGCAACTTGCTGAAATTCCTTGAACGAAAAACCAGTCTCTGTCATTCGCAAAAATTAGATCGCAAAAAATCGCCAAACTCCCGCAAAAATGTTACTAGTGCCACACAGTAAAAAGCTCATATTAGCTCATGTATTTATCAGGGGCACCCAACGACGGTTTTCTCCCAAATGCTTTAAAGCACTATTTTAGGCCGTCTCGTGTGCTTTTAAAGATCTATAAATGAATTCTAAGCTGCGCTATAAAATTTATACCTGTTCGGTCATTCTAGGGGAACTTTAGACTTCGCGAATTTATTAGGGCTTTTTTAGTCATTTCCCGAAAATCTCAGCTCTTCCTTGCTAATTTTTCCTTTCCGAAAATCCTAGCTGACCTTTTTTCCTTTCCGAAAATCCTAGCTGACTTTTTTTGTATCCAAAGCGAATTTTTTATCTCTCCGAAAATAATAGGTATTAATGTTCCCATATTAAGAAAGTTCGAGATGATATTTCCCTAAAGAAACGTACTCCAAACTTTAATCCGAATATCTGACGCGAATATATAGGCCTTCCGAACAGATATTTCACCGAAACGATCCGTTGGGTGCCCCTGATTTATATTGTGTGGTGTCAGTATTTAAAACGGTCAGTGTAAAACACAGACTTAATCCAGACTAACCTCAGTTATACGCTCCGTACGGACACTGTGTAGGATTTCTTTATAATTATAGCAACCAAGATAGTGGTAGTTACGGACCTTCGGTCCTGTGGAAGTGGCTTGATAACCTTTTCTCGTTTGATTTTATGTACACCGCCCAAAAAATGTCTTTGAAAATTAGCTGCTGAGAAACTCACAGGTGATTGGACCGACTTCCATTGGCAATTCATTTCTGCTCATTGCCAAATTAATCATTATTTGACAAATAAACAAAGTCAGAGGTGGTCTGATGATGAAGTATATTGAACTTTGTGGGAATTGAATGAAGAATAAATTGAATTAAAGAGAGCCAAGGATTGTACAGCTGCAAGTTTTAATGACACTGAGTCAGTGGTGGGTTGCACGGTTCGCTGCACTGAAGCAGTATGCTCGAATGCTACTTTAGAATAGTCGGAAATATGTTGAAAATCATTAAAAGAAATGTAGAGAAAAAAAAAATAGAATAAAAATAGAATACATTTATACAGCGCCAAAATCCAAACGTCCAATGGCGCTTTACAAAAAAACATATATTAATTAGGGCCCCCACAGACTATTGAGATAGTTGTTGATCATAAAAAGTTGTCGATAACAAAAAAGCCAGTGTGAAGTTAGTTATCGATAACTGAGGCCCTTAGTTATTTAAATAGTTGTCGACAACTATCTCAATAGTCTGTAGAGGCCTTAATAAGGGCCTGTGTAGGATTTCTATATAATTATAACAACCAAGATAGTGGTAGTTATGGACCTCCGGTCCTGTGGAAGCAGCTTGTTAACTTTTCTCGCTTGATTATAAACACCGCCCAAAAAATTGTCTCTGAAAATTAGCCGCTGAGAAACTCATAGTTGATTGGACTGACTTCCCGGCATCGATGGCAACTCATTTCTGCTCATAGCCAAGTAAATCATTATTTGACAAATAAACAAAGTCAGGAAGGTCTATACTTGAAGTATACTTGATTGAACCCTGTGCGACTCAGTTGAATGAAGAATGAATTGAAGGGAGCCAGTAGTCTGCTATAAATGTACATTGCACAACTGACCAGCTGCAAGTTTTAATCGACATTCAGTGGCGGGTGGCACGGTCTCGCTGCACTGAAGCACTTATTAATAGATGCTCGACTAATGGTCGAAAATATGTTGAAAATCCTTCATTTGAAATAAATTTAGAGAAAAACCTACTAAACCCGATTATTCGCTTTCGATTGGTAATAGATCTTGAACTCAAACTGATCCTGCAAGTTCAACCTAAGTTAAAAAAAAAAAAAAAAATGTTCAACCTAAATTAAAAACAAATTACGTGCTTGCCTTCAGTGAATTATCTCTGTAAAATAAACTTTCCGCGATTAGGTGCAGGCGCGGCAGCGAGTAATTATCACGGTCGCCTATCGCCCCGACCGACCCAATTTTTTCAAAAAGTAAAAAAAAAAGTTTCTGATTCATTGCCTGCGCCCTTTTCTCGGGTGTTACATCTTAAAAGTCAGTCTGACATCTAAATCAGCCCAGTAATGACAGAGTGATATCGGCTCGTTGCAAGGTAGTCACGAGGAAGATATAATCAAGGCTTTGCTTGGAATTATTTATGTATATAATAATACACTTGAAAAAATTACTCCATTCTGATTGGTTAAAGTGTATATGACATATATTTTTTTATTTGCTTGATCGAATCTACATAGGATCCTGATATGAACATCGGAAAAAAAAAAAATTCCATATCGCTTTTTTTCACCGCGTTTATAGCCGTCCAAAGACGTGAAATTTAATTTCCGGTTAGGTAAAAAGCCGAGCGAGGTCCTGGACCGAGTCGGTCGTGACGTCAAAACCAGAACGCCTTCGACAACCACGCAAAGACAGCGAGGAGTTTCGTGGCTTGTAGTGTGTGTATAACCAGATATATTTTAGTTCAAATTTTGTCTCTAGAACCGTCAAAACCTACACAAAGTTATGTATACGGATGATTTTGAGTTTGGGAGCGATTCTGAGCGATCAGACGCATAATTCAGTGTTTCTTTGACTGTTGATGAAGTGGAGTGCGATGAGTTTATACATGTTCATAGAAGCAGCAGCAGACAACTCAGACCCAGAAGGTCCTTAATACGATAAGAGGCTTCAAGAGTACATGTATACCGCTAGCAGATAACGACAGTGATATAATTTCTCATTCTGTAAGAACGTGAATTCCGGAGCCGGGACATGTTGGAAATGCGTGTGTATGCGTGTGTAAAAATAACATTGTTTGTGTACACAATTGCGCTGTTTGAATCGAAATGAGTTGAACCGATTTGTAATAAGCTTTTTAAAATTCGCTTTTACATATAGTTCTCGTTAGTTTATATTGAGTTTTTCCTTTTCGAGGACTGTTCATGAGGGGCGAAGCGAGCAGCAACTCGCGAAGCGGCGAGCGACTTTGAAATCGAATGGATTTTTAGCACGAAGATCGGAAGATGGGTCTGGAGCGGGGGGGGGGGGGGGGGGGGGGTTGAAAGACCGCCTGCAACAAAACCTAGGTATTTTGAATGCAGCCAAATTTCCCGTCCACCAGCGGACGGGAAATTCCGATTGGTTGAGAGCTGTGAACACGTCAATCAAATGTTAGTTGAACTCCCCCAAGGGAGATGGACCAATTTTATCACACATTTCCAAGCGAACGAAAATGGCGACGGTCGAAGAGAGTTTATCGAAAGCGTTAAATTTCCTGAATATTCAAAGGGAAAATCGAGAAATTGTTTTGAAGAAAGAGCAGGAGACGGCCGTGAAACAGTTGCTTTGTGGAAAGGACCTGGACGTAATGGCAGTACTGCCTACGGGTTTTGGTAAAAGTTTGATCTACACGATTTTCGCATTGGCCAGGTACTAAATGTTGTCAGCGAAGACTTGTGTTCTTGTTATTGCTCCATTGAAGAGTATAATTGAAGAGCAGATAGCTGAGATGGCTTCACTGAACTGTACGGCACTTGAACTGTCCAGTGAAGTAATGGATTCCGTCGTCGAGAACCCGCCACAATTCCTTTTCTCAACAGCAGAGAAGGCGATCGATCGATCGTTTCTCGATGCCTTGAAAGACACAAGTTTAGGATCGTCGACTTCGTTTGCTCGTCAAAGGAACAATGTGGGTCAACACGGCCACTAGGGTTCACGATTTCAACTTTTAACTGCGTGCTTTGCTTTTATAGCAAATCGTCCACGTTCAAATTCAATGTAAACAAAGGATTTTTGTCAACATTACAAACTTGAGGCGAGATCGTATTCGCGTTGGTTACTTGCTCCGAGTTCTCCTTACTGTCCGCAAAATTCAGCGATTTCTTTGCAGATATAGATTTCTTCTGGCCCTTTTTTGGACGAGGGCTCCTATCTGGTGAGGATATTGACGACGGGAGTAAGCGTTTAAATCTTTCGGAGGAATCCTCACTTGGCGATTTTTCTTGACAGTCGAGCGCCTCACCAGGCAAATCCTTTGCAAGCGTATTTAGCGTATTGTTCCTTAGGCTAGATTCGATGAAGCTGTACAGCTCGAAAGCGTTTCGTATTTTTCTTCCACAGGATTTACACACACGATCTGAAAGAGTGTTCGATTTCACAACATCAAGTCCAATGTGCGAGCACAGCTCCGCCAATGCTTGCTTACATCCTTCTTCGCACTTCGCGGAATTCTTGAACAAATTTTCTGTTGAAATATACGAGGTTTTCTCGAAATCTCCGAATTTTAGCTTTAACTTGCAACAGCACAGTCTACAGAAATCATTGGCGGTTTCCTCTTTTTCTCGTCGTCCCCGTTTCACTACTTGCTTTTTCGGCGTATCTCCTCCACGCACGAGGTTCTCCATAAACGGGCCATCAATAACTAGCCTGCGAGCAAGCTCTCTTGGCGTTTTTTGGGAGAAAAGAGAAAGAGCGGGGGAAAGAGAGCTTGCACTAATGTCTCAGAATTTTGAATGCCGCCCCCAAAACCCCCCGCCGTTTCCAGCTTTTGAGCTGTCAAAATTTGGTCAATTGAAACTTCGTGGTCGTCTCAATTTTCTACGTAACGCAATGCCTTGTATTCGATCTCACACGCTCGAAAGTCGTTTCTCGAAAAGTACTAAACGGGTCGAATCGAAAAACAACTCTATTGATAGGGGTTTTAAAGCGCAGAACAGCTAGAATATTTGTTCCCCGTTTGTTAGAAATTCCGCTCTGAAATTTCTGTTGCAAGATTTTGCATATTTACATGTAATTACAAAAGCCAGTGTGTAGTATTTCACAGTATGCTACGAAAAATGTTGTTTCTCCGGAACTACCGTACCATTTGACTCAAGAGAGGTCTCTTTGGAAAGCATTTTCAAAAGCGCTGAACAGGAAAAAATATTTAGTACGTGCCCCTTCGAAGTTTACTTCCAAAAATACCTGAACTAATTTTTCTGCATGAGTGATAAACACTGAAGCGTCATGTTTGCTAAGAAGACGTCATCAATTAATTAATTTCCACCAATCAGCATTTCGCGTCGATTTTTTGAGCGCAGATATTTAAAACTCTGAGACATCGTTGCAAGCTCTCTTTCACTTTCCCGCCTCCCCGCCCCCCACCCCCCAAAAAACCCCAGAGAGCTTGCTCGCAGGCTATCAATAACAAGTATATTTGTTTCTCGCGAACACCTTTCCTTCGCGCGCAAATCGCATTACAGCTTCACTCTGATTGGCCGTTTTTAATTGGATCAATAAAAGTGATAAAAGTGGGCGGTACTGGCTGCATTCAAAATACCTAGGTTTTGTTGCAGGCGGTCTTTCAAACCCCCCCGCCCCAGACCCTCGCGGCTCCGCCGCTCGCAATAGCGGCTTCGCCCGATTTTGCCTTCGCGCGCTAACAAGACCGCCGCTACGCAGACTAGAACTGCGCAGGCGCGTCGCGTTTGACCGCTGTGGGCTCGTACCCAGAGTCAACGGTCTCATCGGTCAGCGGGTTGTCGCCAGGTTAGACAATTATGATTGACGGCAGCGAAAAAACGCAATTATTGTAAGTTGGGTTTTGAGCTTCAGAGTTCGTATGTTATTGAAAGACGCAGTAAATATAGCTTGAGTGTTATTTGTACATTTAGGATCATAATTTATTTTTTCCCAAAAGAATACACCCTCCGGCGATTTGCACCAGAATATTGTTATTGGTAAAACCATACTCGGACAAAAGGGATCAGATATGTTACTTAAACATAATTGTACTCATTCATTGAATAGGTTTGTACAAATTATGCAACTTGTCAGTGTTGTATGATGCATAATTATTGGGGGGCCCCCTCCCCATGCTACGACCCTGGAAAGTGGTCCACATTGCCGGAGCTTATCCCGGATTCCGTAGCAGAAAGCCAACGATACTCCTCTTTGATATGATACTAGTCAATGCCAGGTATAAACCACAGCATTTTGTCAAGTTGAAACTATGTTGAGATCACTTCACATATGTACTTTAAACGTTCTTCGTCATGATGCAATACAGCTCCAAAAGTGTCCGTTAACTGTTTAAAGGAGCTATGTCACGATATTTTAAGTCATTTTTGCGAAGTGCAAAATCACCTTCAAGTTGAAGAAAGACTCAAAATAATAGTTTACTAAGGTAGAAAAACACCACAGAGGTGATAATAAACCAAACAGAAACAATGATGGTCGAGGATGAAGAAGATTAAGACGGATTTTGAACGGCGAACTTGAAAAAATTGGCCAACTTTTTCAAGATGCGCTATCCGTGACGTAGGTAGCTCCTTAAAGTATCCATTGTCCGTTTTTGAAAGAAAGGAGTTTAGAGTTTAGTTATAGCATAGTTGATAAAGGGAAATAGTTATGAAGCCCAACAATGCTCTTTATTCCATGTTTTTGTTCGCTTTTTTGGCCTTGACCGTGCACAAAACAAAATAAGTTTTGAGTAACTACCAATAGAAACGTGTCGGTTACGTAATTCAATCAATGTGTGAGCGCAAAACAAAAGATTGTGCACGGTCGTGGACAACATAAATCTTGGCCTCTCTGTTTGCTCCTTTGAAGTTTTCCTGGGTTCATAACCATTTCATTCTATTAACTATGGTTAAAGTAAATGACTAAAGTACAGTAGGGTGTCCGTCTTAGAGAGGTGTCTGTTAAGAGAGAGTTGATTGTATGCCTCATTATTCATATTTGATTTCAAAAACACAATCAAACAATGTACTGGACAACTTGTTTATTGATAGCTGCACACTAAGTTTCCAGTATCAGGGGCACCCAACGAAAGTGTTCCGTAGGGGGTGGTTCCTTGCCAGCTAGGAAATATGTTTTCCTTGTCTAGGTATCATGCTCCGGTGGAACTGGGTAAAAATATGATACTTGTAAGTTGGCAACCACCTGAGATGTCAGACAATATGGATATTTTCTGCCTCTAAATGCAGTAATTCTTTTTTGCACACCACCAGCTGTTGACCGAACTTTAACATAGCGAAAGGTTTTAGCCTCCCCACCCCACAAAAGGTGAAAATGTTGGCCTCATGTCACACGTGACCAGCTTCTGGGTGTAGTGGGTTGAGATTTAGGTTGAATGCCTGCTGACTCGGAAAGGTTTTGACAGGGACTTTGCAAATGGGACATCAGATGTCTTTCCCTGGAAGTACAGAACTGATATAAATTTACTTAGCAACCAGAAAAGTCGTTTCTTGTTGGTTACTTCGTTTCCATTATGGACCCTGAAAAGTTCTGACAATGTTGCTCGTTGGGTGCCCCTGCAGTATCAGCAATAATGTTGAAAAAGCTTATAATAATATCTTGTTTACACCAACTAACTTATGTTTACCTTAAACTGTTCATAAGTCATAGAAACTGAAAGTTACATTTTATGCAAAGTTAAAATAAGCTCCTACTTAAGAACATGAACTAAATCGTAGTAAACAACTGCGATATGCGCAAAACATTTTAAAACCATGTTTAACACTTATTTTCACTAACTTTCAGTCTAATTTTAAATTTTCACTAATTTTAAATATGTTTAATCTTAGGTGTAAACGGGTTGTTAAATTAAAAATCGCAAGATAATGAATAAATAATATCAAATTACAGGGTAACACTGCCGCCACTCTATAAAATTATTTGAATCATTTTAAACATTTTTTTTATATCACATTGCGTGTCCAATCTGAGAGAAGCCAAAGTAGCCATAAGCCCATAGACTGACTGCACGTGCAGTTGTTGTCCCTATGATTGGCTAACAAGTTTGGAATACCAACAAAGATGACAAAAGTGTTAAAAATCAATCAAAAAATTTCGCGAATGACAACAGTATTTCACAGTATATAAATATAGCAATATATAATCGAAACAATTAATAATTGTACTCGGAACACACATGTTAAATTGATGCCCGCCTCTTAACCTTTCCACAATAAAGTGGATGAACAAAGTCTATGTTTTTTTCGTATTCGGCTGTGGCTGACCTATTAAGCATAGAATATTGATAAAACTGATTTAATAATGGTTTGTTTTTATACTTTTGGGTCGTAATGTACGAAAAACTGTGCGCGCGCTTCGAGAGCCTTCTATCGATCGACTGTAGGTGCCTGTGCAGAGCCAATCAGATTGCGAGTTTGCTAATTGCAATACCAGTCAATAGTCAGCCACTTGGTTATGTTTATGTTTATATTTTCTTTTTAGAAAACAACAATTAACAATTAGCAAATATTGCTGACACAATTAAGGGCGCTTTTCTTTGATCAACTCCAACAGAGAACCATGTTTCTCCAATCTAATGAGAATTAAGCCTATCTTGGCTTGCGCCGAATAACTCAACAATAAATTGTTTTCATATACAAACAACTTCTCCCAACTGGTGCTATAAGAAGTCTATAGAGACCAAAAAGGAGAATTTGTATATTCATAATATTACTCAACTTCCGACTTTGTATTATTGTTGGAGTTCAGTGTGAAAAGCATCACCTTAATTATAACAGGGTACTTTTTATCGACCTATTTGCCCTATTTGAAAATGTACCCCAAATGTGTCCTAACATAACATTCCCTTAAGGAAGGCCAAGGTCAAGATTGAGTTCCACTTCCAATAAAACACACAGTGTAACACCGATGTTATTCCCGAATGGAAACCTACAAATACTGATAGATTATAATTTATAGTTTTATTTGCTCCATTTTTGGTTAGTTTACATTCCCTGTCTAGATTAGAGCATTTTTGTTTGTCTCGTGCATATCGCGAAAACAAATTACCAGCCCGTCAGTGTTAAGGCCGTAGCAAACGAGGAAACATTGTTGCGGAAACAATGTTGCGGACGCAACATGTTTCGGCGAACAAACGGGAAAACATTTGTTGCGGACGCAAAATGTTTCTGAGTGATTTTTCAGTTCGATCTAAACTATGAAGCATGATTTGTATTAATCTTCGCTCAATATCTCCTAAAGTTACGTATATTCTGGAAAATTGTGTAAATGGTTTAGCTTAAAATGGGAAGATCCGAAATAGTTGTGGAGCTGAACATTATATTAATTTTACAATTGAACGGACAGCTGAACGAAGCAAGGATTTTACTTGTTTACGGCGAGCAAAGCGTGAGCCACTACAGAATTAATTGTGTTGAAACGAACTGAGCAGAAATCAAGTTCACTAAAGAACAAAAGCTAACAAAGGAAACCCTCAAAATCTACATGGATGGAGAGAAAGAGAGTGATCTTCGAAGATAATTGCACTGTGTTTAAGGGGGGAGAACCTAAACAACAAGGAACCACAAGGCTGTTGCTAAGGAAATCTCCAAACCTCCATAACTTCGGTTCCTAGACTCCAGTGGGCATCAAAGTTTGTAGTGTTTGTTCGATTCTTTTGGTGTGTCGCGTGACCAAAATGAAAAATGTCTTAAAACTCGGAAGGATTTGATCGTTTTCAAAATTATTACTTAAGTATTTGCCAAAGAACTTCAATATCGACAACTTGTAGCATGCGCTTGATGAAATGTACAATATTTCGGAAATTGTAAAGCTTTAAAACTCTTAAGGTTACCATATACCTTCAAGGACAGAATTGTTCCAAAAACATTTTTCCGCTTAGATATGTAGTTTATATGATGACCTTTCATATAAAGAAAATTATATGGAAATCCGATCAATATTAACGGAGAAATACAGTGCGAGAGACTTTACCGGAAGTGAGGTGTGAGTGGAGTGTGAATAATCCTCCCGCTGTTTTCTCGAAATCTATTTCAGGCCGATAGAGGCGTCTTTAAAGAGATACAACTCAAAGGGAATTTGAGCGATTGACTTCAAATTTGGACAGTATCTAGATTAACATATAAACAACAAAAACATGTCGGGGAATTTTTTATTTCGGAAAACTTTTTCGTTGGGAGCCGTTTCCGCGCGATCACTCCATAATTTTTTCACCCTATTTAGAAAATGCTCTGTATCTTTTCACTGCAATTGAATATGGAGAATCCCAGACAACCATTTTTTAGCGCTTTGGGTCCGGAAACCCGAGAACAAATCAAATTAGCGAAATATATAATTCGCGCAGAGTTGTAGCTTTCAAAAGCTGATTCGGACCCTCGTATTTAGACATTGCGAACAATTCGACAATTCATTTTATTACATAATAGTTAGTATATTTAGATAGCCAGCTCTATAAGCTTTAATTTGATATAGGGTTTTAGGTATCTGGAGTTTAATCCGGACGCGCTACATTTTTTAGACTTGAGACACCCCTGAAGGTACACGGTAACCTTAAAGCTGCGAGTCACGCATTACTAGTGATTATAATTACTCTGATACTAGCTTCCCGTACGTATGTATACAAAAAAAAAATCATCCATCGCCACCATCGCCTACCAACACTCGAAGAATCACCATTCGGATCGAACGGATTTTTTGCACTTGACTGGTCATCTATCTTCGCTGACGTCATATCGTCTGGCATTGCACAGATGTCGCATTTTCGATGTCGTATTTCGAGCGGATTGAATCGAAAAATTGCAGGTAATAAACACAAATACGACCAAATACTAATCTAGATCCTTGCACGAATAGTAGAAGTCGTGCAAACTATATTAGAAAGTACACAGTTGAGCCTCGCTATCTCGAACTCGGTTATCTTGAACACCACGCTCTCGAACTCAAACCCATTCCCCTAGCCCTTGTTTTTTCAGTCATTTACTATCGGCTATCTCGAATTCCCCGCTATCTCGAACTGTACGTTGTTCGTTTCCCTTGTATCTTTGCAGCGGGAAAATGATGATGGATTTTTTCGCATCCACCTTATAAAAAAATTATAGCATTTTAGCATAGCTCAACAGTTTTGTAAAATACCTCATGCTTTTCAATTAAAAAACTACCGTCGAACCTGCGTAAGCGATTATTTTTAAAAGTGACCCCCTCTCCTTAGCGACCACATACAAAAGATTCTAAACTGCGGTGTCTTCGCAAAATAATTGGTCTCCTACGGGAAGTTCTACTGTAATTGAAATTGCCTTCTGTTTGTTTCACGATGGCGAGTTTTAAACAGTCTTTGTTTAATTGTTATGGTCCTCGGTGAATAAATTGCTTCCCAAGTCATAATATACCTTTTTGATACTATTAATTATTAATTGGTTTTCGGAACCGAACGATAAATTATATCTTTTCGAAACTTAACTTTGGAAGACGTGTAAAGTCCGTTAAGAATTAGGATCATTATAAAAAGTAAAATCATATAATACCGCTATTGGAATCCTAAAGGAAATGTATTCAAATTCGATATAAAAAGAAGAAGCTATGTTCAGTTTACCATATTGAGAGATTTCGTTGAGATAAAAGAAAACAAGAAAAAAACCGAGATGAAAGGTTTTTTTTTTTACTGAATTGCGGTATTTGTCATTATCATCAAAGTTACCGTGTCCATACATTATTAATACTGTTCGGTTGTCTCCGAACAAACAACTCCTTCTCTAACGAAAATTTGCCCGCCTCAAACGTGCACACATCTTAACCGATTAGGCTGAAATTTGGCTACCCTTAAATGCCTTTCAGTTATTTTCGGGTTGGTTACATTTTCGCTATTTCCGCACGCATCGTTAAAGGTTCACGAAATATTTTAATATTAAAATCCATAGAAAGGAAATTCCAAGGTATTACTCAATTGCTTGCCATAACACAAATAAGGTGTGATGACAGCAGTGACTCATGAAATATCGCGTACATTTTACCCGCGAAAATATCACCAGCCAATTTTGCACGATTTTTGCGAATTCTAAATATTCTTTTCAAATAACTCTTCCACGGCTTAAACACGGAGCGAGCCTATAAAAGGACTGGAAACAGCATTTTGTTGGCTTCAATTGATCGCAAATGGCAGAAGAAACAACGGTCGCGAGACGATTGAACGTTTAAATGAGATGTTTATTTGCTCGTTTCATAAGAACTGGTTCATTCTTTTTGGGAAAAACAGTACAAAAAATTTTAATAAGTTTTAAAGGTGGAAGCTAGAAGATAAATCTGAACAGGAGTTGAGAAACATTGAACGGCGACCCAGACCTCAAAATTCAAATTCCGCATGTAAACCATGTTTACTTTAAAAGCAAACTGACTGAATCCTACAATTAAGGTTTCATTTGGATATCTTTATTAATCGAGAAAGGCAAGAACTGAACCGAGTCATGTTGTTTCGAGCTGGGTTTGGCAAGAGTTTCAAATAATTCGCGAACATATGTTTACTGTTGTTCTCAAAACACGCTAGCAAGTTCGCCGAGTGCCGTCTTCACCTCTATTTTATTCTCGCTTTAGCGGCATTAGCACCAAGCATTTCGCCTCTCCCTTCTTTACAAATTTCTCCATTCAAAAAATCGGTAAAAAACTGTAGAGATTCCCCTTCATATTATTAAATTCATCGAACACTACGCACAGTGTACCTGTCTCAGAACTGCCGTAAATATGCTTGTATCCGTTGACTTGCCGTGAACAAAATCGCAACGAGCAAAATATACACTGACCGGCAAAATCAACTTGTTGAAATTAAAAGCTGCGAAATCTTTGTTTATTCGTTTTATTTCACCCTCCCTTTATTAGCACATCTATAAATGTCTTATTACTTGTCGAGTTGCGCTAAACTATTTTCGAAGTGATTTTATTTAGAAGCTCATTCTGCTGGCTTTTTTTCAGCGACGCTAACCAATGAGGCGCTTTCATTGCGGACTATGATTGACAGGCTGAACACCTCAGCCTCGCTTTATAGGATCGCTCCGTGTTTAAACAGTTTATTTTGAATTATTCAAAGCTAGGACTTTAATTTGTAAAATAAATGTCAGCTTTGAGGACATCAAACTTGAGGAAGTTATAATTATAGCTGTAATGGGTAAAACAATCATGAAAACTCCGTCTTTTCCATTTTCAGTACGTACGTCACTTGAACATTGCACTCAAAACTAAATGGGGCAAAACAAACCTATGAAAAGCGGAAAGAAGTATAATGCTTTATTACGCGTTCCTATGTCACTATCACACCAGATCTTTATCCAAATATTTCTAATAGACTCAGATACGGATTCAGGGGAACCTTAAACGAGAAAATTAAAAAAAAAAAGTGAAAAAAGCGAAATCTTACGGGATTATTTTTGAGCTTCTAAGATCGTTATTTTTAAGGGTTTATTTGAGTTATCAAGAGCACTACGGTGTTTTCGAATTATTTAGTTAAACATCGAAGTAAGTGGCCGAAGTTACTCTTCGATACTGCTGAAGATGCAGCATTTCCTTAAATGCGAAAACTTCTAGCCGAGAAAACGTTCCTTAAAAACATTTGTGAGCTGTTAAATATTTCCGAAAACTTCAGTTCAGACCCCAAACTTCTCGTTAACGACCATGACTTGGCAAAATAGTCTGATACTATTGGAACCTTCTTTTTCGTGACTTAAAATTTTCAAAACGCGTATATTCCGTAAAGGATTAGGATCATACTGAATTATAAGACACTTGCTACCCGTGTACAACAAAAACTTTTCATCCATCGCTGCCATCTCCTACCAACACTCGAAGGATCACTATTCGGATCGAACAGTTTTCAGCTGAGTGTTTTGCACTTGAGAGGTCATCTACCTTCACTGATGCCATATTTTAATTCAGTGGTGACTGGCATTACACAGATGTCCGGTATTTTGATGTCGTATTTCGAGCGCGATTGAATCGGAATATTGCAGGCAATAAACACAAATACAAATCTAGATCCTTGCAGGACTAGGTAAGTCATGCAAACTATCTTAGCAAGTATCTTTATGTACTGGAAAATGGATTGTTTCGTATCCACGCTGTTTAAAAGATTCTAGCATTTTAGCATAGCTCCACAATTTTGTAAATACCTCATGCTTTTTAATTTAAAAAAAAATACCATCGAACCTGCGTGAGCGACTTTTTTTAAAAGTGACCTCTTCTCCTTAGCGACCACATACAAAAGATCCGAAACTGCGGCGTCTTCGCAAAGTTGGTCTCCTACAGGAAGTTCTACTGTAATTGAAAATGCCTTCTGTTTGTTTCACGTTGGCTTTTTAAACAGCCTTTGTTTAATTTTAATGGGTAATTTTGGTCTTCGGTGAATAAAGCTTCCCAAGTCACAATATACTTTTCTGACGCTATTAATTATTAAAATTTGTTTTTGGAACCGAATGATTAATTATTTCTTTTAGAAACATAACTTTCTTTGAAAACGTGTAAAGTCCGTTAAGAATTAGGATTATAATTAGTCTGAAAAATAAAATATAATCATAATACCGCTATTTGGCTTTTATGCTTGTACCTTCACAATATTTCACGCGGATTTATAATAGAGCTTAAGAGAGGTTAAGAAAATTCTAAAGAAAAAGTTATTCAGATTCGAGATAAAGAGAAGAAACTATGTTCAATTTACCATATCGAGATATTTCTTATTTCAGGTTGAGATAAAACAAGAAACAAGAAACCGTCGAAAAAACCGAGATGATTTTTTTTTTACTTCATTGCAGCATTTGTCATATCATCAAAGCCATCTGTCCATGCATCATAACTGTACGGTTGTCTTCGAACAAACGTACGGGCGCACATCTAAAATTCACAAAATTTCACGATTTGGCGGAAATTTTAATTTTAATCCACAGAGAGGAAATGCTAAACACAAATAAGGTGTGGTGACAGCAGTGACACATGCAATACGGTGTTTTCGAATTATTTAGTTAAACATCGAAGTCAGTGGCCGAAGTTACTCTCCGATACTACTGAAGATGCGCATTTCTTTAAATTCGAAACTTCTACCGAGAAAACGTTTTGTAAAACACAACAAATAAGGTGTGGTGACAGCAGTGACACATGCAATACGGTGTTTTCGAATTATTTAGTTTAAACATCGAAGTCAGTGGCCGAAGTTACTCTCCGATACTACTGAAGATGCAGCATTTCTTTAAATTCGAAACTTCTAGCCGAGAAAACGTTTTGTAAAACAATTGTTAGCTGTTAAATATTTCCGAAAACTTCAGTTCAGTTCTCAAATAATTTAACGACACATGCATAACATTCCCTAGCAATGTCCTCAGTAGATTCCACCCTTTCCATTTGATTATATTGTGTTACATGTTACGAACGCGTTACCACAGCTTAGAAAGAACGAAGTTACTCGTTAATATATTCAGAAATATTCACTTCTGGCCATCATGTAGCTTGGGAAAACGTTATAATGCATAATAAATAAATCGTATTTTGAAAACATATATGTAAAAGGACCAAATTGTACATCACATCACATGTTTTACTTACTAACAGGAAAGTTTTATAAATCCACGTTACACCTGCAGCAAACAAACTAAACAAACGTTTTGGCCCTTTCTTCGATAAAGAAATTTTACCCCAAGGATTTGATTGTTATCAACAATTTTTCAACCAGTTGGATTAGATCTTTAACATAGATAAGGGACAGGACTAGTAAAGACAGTTTACTCACCTTGGTTCGCAACCGTGGAGCAGTGAAGCCAGCCTCTCCAAAGAACAAATGCAAAAAGGAGAGACAGCGCTGGGAATGGACGGCCTTTCGTTCCTCAGTGGAAGCTTGTGAGGACAGTAGAATCGCTCATTTACAAGGGCTCTTTGTGCGGTCGGTTGAACTGTGTGTTACACTGCTCGTCAACGACGTGAGTTGAAATGTAACAAGCTCGCTCACACCAATTATCTTAAACAAAACGGTGAATGCTTATTACTACTGATAATCAATTATTCATAGCTCTTTAGTTTACATAACGCCTGTGAGAAAGAAATGATAACCGGCGCTACACGGGAATATGAAGACAGATGTCATTTCTTGGTATTCAGTCTTTTGCATGTATTTTATTATATAGTTACATTTTCTCTATTTGTTATCCATGCTATAGAACGCTGCCCAGCATTGTCTCGAAGTACGTGGGACAATAAGCAGGCGATTTCAGTTCCTTAACTGCACCGTGAAATTCAGATATTTCACACCGGTGTACAGGTTTAAACGGAATAAATATAGGACTTGCGCGCATGAATCACACCTCGAAAAACATTCTAATTTACCACGGCGTACGCGTTATCCCTTTGTAAGCATCTCAAAACATTTCTTATGATGTCCCATCAATGATACATTTAAAAGGTAAATTTGCTTATTGAAATAAATTTACAAAAAAAGAGACCAAACATTTGAGGAAAGCATCTGGTGGAAGTAAAGTGGCTTTTTAAAATATTTAGCAGGTCGCGAGAACGCAAACAGAAGTAACATTTTTGTTTTTTGAAATAAATTAAATGATGGTAAATTTTCAGCTTGGTAAAATATGTTATAATATACTAACCATAGGATAATGCATTTTCAAGCAATTTGATTGGTTCCCTACTCATGCTCTCAGAGGCAGTATACCCTCTCTACCTTATTTTGTCTCGGTAAAAAATGGCGAAACATTTTCGTATTTTTCTATTTTCTTCGGAGAAATTCGACATTTTTCTGTGATTTGTATATTATAAAACAATTATTCGGTCAGTGACACAATTATCAGGGGCACCCAACGGATCGTTTCGGTGAAATATCTGTTCGGAAGGCCTATAATCGCCTCAGATATTCGGATTAAAGTTTGGAGTTTTCTTTAGGGAAATATCATCTCGAAATTTCTTAATATGGGAAAATCAATGCCTATTTTATTCGGAGAGATAAAAATTTCGTTTTGGTTACAAAAAAGGTCAGCAAGGATTTTCGGAAAGGACAAATCAGCAAGGAAGAGCTGAGGTTTTCGGGAAATGACTAAAAAAAGCCATAATAAAATTCGTGAAGTCTGAAGTTTACCCTAGAATGACCGAACAGATATACATGTAAATTTTATGGCGCAACTTAGAATTAATTGATAGATCTTTAACACCGGACAGCCTAAAATAGTTTTTTAAAGCATTTTGGAGAAAACCGTCGTTGGGTGCCCCTGAATTAAGCTACTCGAAAAAATGTTTCAAGTAGCTGGTATCACTGACTGAATAATATCTTTCTCAATTTCGTGTTTGGCAATAAGTTAATTTGGATTTTTATTCATATTCAGCCATAATTTTGAACGTACACTGCAAATTTTACACTGCATCCATTTGTCATAAAAAGCCGGAATTGCTGTCTGCTTTAGGAAACCGAAACCTTGACAGTGCCTCTTCGTGCTCCAGGAAGGTAGAAATGTTACGATAATCGATGATCGGCTTGAAATTTGAATGGGTACGTTAACATACTGAATTAAACGAGGCAAATGACTTTTGTAAGTGCATTTTGGAAAAAAATTACGAAACTGAGCGGAGAAAGAAACCGATCAAACCTTAATTCAAGCTGAAACTATCGTAACTTTATTTTCGCATGATAATTAAAGTGAATTTTAAGTTTAATTAATTGTAAAATTCAGAAAACGTTTATATTCTTTGTAATGATGTTCCAGTTATATATGCATTCTGTAAACCACAAGCGCTGATTTCAATACTTTCTACTCGATAATTTATTTAGCTCAACATTTTGGCGAAAATAATCCCTCGATCGTCCTTATTTAATTTCTTTGAACACATTCACTGCCTAAACCACAATTGGATATCTCGTTTGTTTTGATTAATCCTAAAGAAGCAGCAACTATTACTGTTATAACATTTTTCTTGGCTTACCTTATCCTCTCGTTTCCCTGCTACTCTGTCGAAGAAAATTATTTTCAAGTAGAGTGGAAGGCGGACGTGCAGGTTGTTGTTAATTAGTCAGTATGGACTTGTGATCAAGTTGAAATTGAAAAAGAAGCGTAATTATTAATACTAACAAAAACAATATTACTTGTTCTTTGATACTGGGCCAAATTCTAAATCCATCCTTATATCATGCAACTTGATAGAACGTTTACTTATTACGTATATAGTATTAAGCACTTCGCTAAATTAGACCATCCTCACCAGAATGCTTTTAATCAAATGTGCTTAAAATTTGAGTCCAAAAAAGAAGTTGTGATGTTCAAAGACGATAAGTGCTATCAAAATGGTTGTCAAGTTAAACGAAAAGGAGACAAGGTCTGTACTTTGGCCAAAGCGTCCCACACCACCTGAGCTTTCCCGGTTGCCAAGTTAGACAAAGACCAGACATTTCAGGAAAGCTTCTGGCGAATTTAAAGTGAATTTTTCAAACATTTAAGCTCCCGTCGTGAACACTGTTACAACTTTGTTGGAAATAAATTATGGTATATTTTAAGCTTGGTAAAAGAAAGAGAAAGATGTCAATCAATCAGTGAAACAATTATTATACTAGGAGAGTATTTCTACCAAGGTAATAAATTAAATGAATTCTTACCGTAATTCGCATGTCAACAATTACAGAGCGACTTTATGTTAGAATTAACAATCGTCGTGGCCAAGTGAATATACAAATGGAGTATAAAATAATTTCTTGATTGATTAAAATGTGATGTTCATATCCAACCCCCTCCTGAAATGGCAACAAACTTTACCATACAGCAGAACAATTAAAAACTCTCACCTGTGCAACTTTTTCCATTTCCGGTAAATCCAGTTTTACAAGAACAAAGATGAGACCCTACAAAGTTCTGACAATTGGCAATGGACGTCACAGACGGAATCAGAAGCACTACACTCGCCGACATCTAAAAGACAACACAATAGACGTCATAGACCATTTCTTAATATAATTTTGCCTCTGTTTTCAAAACGAGTCTTGATGCGTACTCTTTCATATGAAAATGAGTTTTACTTGCACGTTATTGGTCTTGCTAATCCATCTCACTTACGTATGAAAGGTTGTGCACCAGGAGAATAGGTCAGAGCTCATAAATACGTACTTGACTGGCGAGAGAACAGTGGGAGTAAATTGTGATCATTTGCTCCTACCCGTGCAAGTTTTTCCATTTCCAGTAAATCCGGCTTTACAGGTACAAAGATAAGAGCCTCGAGTATTCTGACAGTAAGCATTGACGTCACAGCCCAGAATTGAAGCACTGCACTCGTTGAT
The DNA here is from genome assembly GCA_029204205.1 of Desmophyllum pertusum. Classification (NCBI taxonomy): domain Eukaryota; kingdom Metazoa; phylum Cnidaria; class Anthozoa; order Scleractinia; family Caryophylliidae; genus Desmophyllum; species Desmophyllum pertusum. The sequence goes on along the minus strand of MU827307.1, from coordinate 2,871,572 downwards.
ATCTAAGAAGATAAACCGGACAGAACACTTCAGGATAATTACGACCACATATCTTTTATATTATTAATCTACTCATTTCCTATGGATTAGAAGTCACAATAGGGAGATTCGTTCTCAACATACCAGCTACCCCCTACTGGCCTATTTTCTAATATAAATTATGCAATATTTATTACATACCAAATTCAAACCCATTTGTTTTAATTGATTGATTGATTGATTGTTTGTTGTTTGTTTGTTTGTTTGTTTGTTTGTTTGTTTGTTTGTCTACGCGTTGACTATACAATAGTGACGTAGCCTAATTAATTTTTCAACACATCAAAAATCTTGTTATCGATCATCACCCAGACGAGGAAGGTTATAATGTGGACTGCAATTGTATACGAAGTTTATTTTGTTTATCTAGCTTGTTTGAAATAATATTAAGGTAATCTATAATCCATAATATGCGATATTAGTAATAATCTACTAGTACACTAATGCAAACGAGACAATCTGATTGGCTGAGCTACTCGTATACTATCAGCCATTAGTGTAGCCTGCGAGAGCAGACGTAATTTCCGGCTCGAGTTTCCCCGCCAATTACGTCTGCTCTCGCAGGCTACCATTAGTGTGCAGTGGGTGGAAGTCGTCTACAAAATTGCGGTTTCTTCTTGTTTCTCTTTAGTTTTGGAAGAGGATACAAGACAATTGTTATGTTTTTTACTAAAACAATTAGATTATTCGCTCTCAATTTCTATGATGTGATAGTTGATTCGGCCTACGGCCTCATCAACTATCACATCATAGAAATCTCGAGCTCATAATCTAATTGTTAATTAGTGTTTTTCACACCCTGGAAATTAAACTAAACTCTTAGCTCTTATACTCTACCATCACTGGTGCATATACAGTCGAACCTCCCGTAAGCGGAGACCCTCGGACCAGAAAAAGTGTCCACTAAAGAGAAGCGTCTGCTTATGGAGGTTAGAAAGGTAGTGTTTGTATGTGGATGGGAGCATGACCAAGTGTCCGTTTACGAGAGGTGTCCGCCTACGGGAGGTGATATTCTTGCTCCTGCCTCGATTAGTTTTGTAACTAGTAGCGGGAGCAAGCACTCTTGTACATCTTATATATACAAATTGAATAAATTTGTTGTTGTTGTTGTTGTTGTTGTTGAGTTTCGACTGTATGTGCTCTACAAAACCTACTATATACCCTCACCAGTGCAATATTTTCCACCATATCCAACTTCAGACAAACAAACATAAGAGCCGTTAGTATTCTGACAAGTGGCATTGTGGGCACAGACCCGAATGGAAACACTGCACTCGTCAACATCTGTAAAAAACGCAAACAATGTAGCGATGACGTCACTTGCACTTCTGAAATGCTTCCGATATGTTTGAGAAAAGCATGCTTTGAACGTGATGAGAGTTGATTAAAATTTGATTTCATTTTATTTAATGTGGATACGATCGTAATTATCTACGTTTACCGAAGATTTGGCTCAACTACAGTATAGTCAGTAAGGTTTATTTTCAGAATGAAATCTGAGGCATTCTAATGGAGGCAGTTCGGTAAAGTCTTCACGAGCCTAACTACCGGAGCTTGTCCCAGTTTCTGTAGCATGAAACGACTAGGAGTATTGTATGCTACTCCCCCTTGGTGGGATGCTAGTCCATAGCATTTCACCGGTATATATCGGTATGCGATAAGCGATTTCACCGGTAAGCGTGAGGCTATCCCTATTATCTTAAGCATGACATTGACTTGGCCACAAAAATGAATCAACGGTGATTAAAATCATGATGGTAACAAGCTCTGGAAAAGAGATATTTTATCGAGATCGGTTGCAATCACTAATTAGATACAACGAAATCTCATGATGTTCTCAAAGCTAAAATATATATATTTTAAATTAATTCACCTTCTGTTTCCATGTTGCAGTGAGCAAGAACAGTTTCCCAGTATAATAGAATCAAACCAGTATTTGCCGCTGACCACTTGTCCTCCTTCACTCGCTTTGATTTCTTTACACGTTTCGGCAGGCAGCTCAGGAATGGAACCGAGAGGGACTGGAAAGAGATGTTTATTTTTCCTTTAATTAAGTAGCTATGCGTGATTATAGTGACATCGAGAGAGAATGATCTAAGAGAAGGGCTCTCCGTTCCCCATGATAATATGTTTTAAATATATTAAAAGGTTCTCGCCGGGCTGTAAAAGGTTGTAAAAGGCCCTAACATCACGTTACTCGAACTAACTAACCAAAAATCGCTCTTAAAATAGCTCTGCTACGGACTGAAAATAAAAAGGTTAAAAAATTGTCATTGGAAGAGAGCCAGGTATGGGGGAATGCTTCTCTTAGATCATCCACTTTTGGTGAAATATATAAGGCAAATGAGTTACATTTTCAATAAGGATTAGATCGGATATCTCATACTGTACTTCATATTTAGCCTCCTCCGCAGGCAACTCTTACATAAAGGCACGAGTGAAAGACTGGTACGGAGGACAAAAGGTGACCCCCAGTGCCCGCTCTTTTGCCCCTTTCTTGCCCCAGACCCCGGAGACCTCCTTCCTTTTCCTCTCTTCCTGTCCCCACCCCACTCAGTCACCTTTTTGTCCTCCGTACCAGTCTTTCACTCGTGCCTTTATGTAAGAGTTGCCTGCGGAGGAGGCTTGCCCGCTCTTTTGCCCCTTTCTTGCCCCAGACCCCGGAGACCCAGGAGTTGCCTGCGGAGGAGGCTACTTCATATTACTCTATTGTATTAATTCTGACGGATTTTAGAAAAAAACTTATCATGTGCTATTTACTGGACAATATATTAGTTCGGCAACCAAAGAGTTTTATTTTCTACCACTAAGCGAATATAATTTTTATTTTTTACAATTTTTAAGTTGCTTTGTGTTTGAATTTGTTGCTTATTATGACTTTTTGTTTGTTTGTTTGTTTGTTTGCTTATCTGTTTGTTTGTTTGTTTGTTTGTTTGTTTGTTTCCTTCCTCGGCGGATGTATAAAGTACAACAACCATGCTCAATTAATGTCCTGTCGGTGTAAGATATTTGGCTAGTTCCATTTTATTGATATTTGTGTTGCTGCATGGTTTATTTTTGTTTGTTTGTTTTTATATTTATTTGTTTGTTTCCTTCCTCGGCGATAAATAAATTGCAACCATGCTCATTTCCATCTGTCGGTATAAAATATTTGGCTAATTACATTCTATTGATATTTATGGTTGCTTGCATGCGGATGCTGATATTATTGAGTTTAGGAGCGGTTTGTAAGAGAAGATTTCCACAATGATCAGACAAAATCGAATTTCCGCGGCAAAGCTTAAAAACTCAAATTCGCTATCCTTTTGCATATAGGTAGCTCGTACTAAGAATACAAACGCTATGTAGTTTTTTTCTTGAAATAGTCCTATATTTCCGAGAAAAAAAGAATTTTCGATTTCGCCCCCAGACTCGAATCAGCGCGTCTAAACTGGGTTGAAAATCGACCATTTTCACTCGGCGCACGGGTCGAAACTATCAAGCACATGAAATATTTAATACTACCAACGTATTGCATGACTTTTCCTTGTTTAGAGAACACAATTTCAGAAGTATAGGTTTATATATTCTGATTATTGAACGGTACACAAAACCAGAGTAATCTCCAATGTTATGATCGTTAGTTGGTAAAAATAATTGCCATTTTAACCATGTGCCATATCTCGGAATCCCACAAGATTAGGATTTTGACTGTAGAAGGATAGATCTTCCAATATATGTAAAGTTTAGTTTGGGCAAATGATTTCGCACTTGCCAAAAAATTATTCATAATAGTAGTCGGAAGACATGAAATTACGCCAGTTGTCGAATGCGTGACCAAACGTAAAATACCGTATATGTGATTAATATTACTTCAATTCGAAATACAAGCATTGCCTCAGTATTAAGCAACATAAATATGCTCACCTTTGCTCGGTTATGACATCTTGGGGTGTATACAAAAACCTGGTCTAGGCCATGGCCATAGGGTAGGCCATAGGGTGGGCCATGGCCCGGGCCATGGCCTAGCCAGGTTTTGTATACACCCGAATCTTGACTATTGCAGAATGTTCTTTTTCCTGACAATTTTCCATGGCGTTCCGTCCCGTACCACGTACACATAATTAAAACGGATCAACATAGCGACTTTGTCCCTATACATATCATATTATTGTTTATTATATGGCAAACTGGTCCACGATGAAAAGGAGCATTCTGATTGGTTCCCTGAGCGGTCCGAATTTTACAATACGGACCGCTAAGATGGACCGCTCACGAACTCATTTCGCCGAATTCCTTTTATGATTAAGCAGAAACATTTTTACTCATGTCTGGCAGACAATTTTGGTTAAACTTTTCGCAAAATGGCCTGAAAAATGCAAGAATGTGCTTAGCTTCAGTGCGCGCGCATTAGCCAAGAATGGTTGCATAAATTTATCAGCAATTTTTTTAAAAAGCCATTATAATAAAAACTTTATTGAACTAGCTTGTTCGGTCCGTATTGGGAAATATTGGTCTCATTCTTTTTTTGCAAGTTTATAGACCTCGCCTTCGGCTCGGTCCATAAACTTGCAAAAAAAAGAACTCGACCAATATTTTCCCAATACGGACCTCACGCTAGTTCAATAACATCTATATATTCAATGTGTGCTACTTGTGTTCTTCGATATAGTACCGCTAAAACCTTAGCCACAAGCCACCTCCGGCTTAAATCCTTTATAGAGTATCCGTTTAAAAGTTCTCCATGTCGCTATTCGTTTTCGAACTGTAATTTGAATAATTTGCATATTGGCACGCGTGACAACATTTTTTTGTACATGGGGTGGGGTCGGGCAGGAAACACTAGCCTCTCACTCTACTACCGCGAAAAACGAGTAATATAGAGTAATCCACTCGCAAACTGCTAAAAAAAAAAAAAAAAATCAAACTATCAAAATGTTCAGACTTAACGCCGCGCAAGGGGAGGGTAAAAATCCTCCCCCCCCCCCCCCCCCCACCCCCCCACACACACACACACACACTTTTCTGAAACAAAATAAAACAAGAATTTTCGAAGAAAATATAACCGGGCTTTTTTTTATCAAGCAACTGAAGCAAGCCGTTTTACCTGCTTTCTTGCTTGAAATCTATCAGATTAGTCACGGCAGTCACGCTGAAGTCTGATGTTTGCGTATAGTGCCTACTGTCAATTTTCTTGCCTCTAAGCAGTCTTTGAAGATCATTCCTCAATATAAAGCCAAAGTTGAATAAGAGGAAAAAACACGACAACATAGGTACGAATCGGTGTTGAACCATCAATCGCAGACGTTCCGCGTTGCACCATCATCATTCGCAGCTATTCTAGTCACAGTTCGACAAATTGCGTGAGTCAAAATGTGATATTGTAACGTAATGGTTGTTATTTATAAATCTTCTGCATACAAGGAAGTGAATTGCTGCACCAACACGAAAAAGTAATGTATTTCACACTAAATAAACAGCAGAGTATTCATGTTCAAATCAAAAGTAATAGCTTGATATGAAATTTGACCTAACGGCGACCCTGGTTTATCACATACGTTGACTCATGTGACCCCATGACGTAATCGTTCTTATTTATAAATCTGCATTTCTCAGCAAGTTTCTGTTTTTCTCAGAAAATATACGGAAAAGATATGTATTTTCACACAAAATGACAATTATTTAACAGGACAATATTCATAAAATATCATTTAGGCAAAGGATGACCCTGGCGAAATCTAACGTAGCCTTGATAAAAAAATTGATCTAATGGCGCTTCCAGTGTATGTGATGTACGTACGCACCTCACAGACAATCTCTTCAAGTCACGATTCGACGTGACCCTATGACGTAATCGTCCAAATATAAATCTGCACGTCTCAGCAAGTTTCTGTTTACATAAATCTGCGAGTCTGGGCAAGTTTCTGTTTTCCTTTCGGAAAAGAAATGTATTTCACACAAAACAAACAGGACAATATTATGACCCTGGCGAAATGTAACGTAGCCTTGATAAAAAATTTGATCTAATGGCGCTTCTAGTGTATGTGATGTACGTACGCACCTCACAGACAATCTCTTCAAGTCACGATTCGACGTGACCCTATGACGTAATCGTCCAAATATAAATCTGCACGTCTCAGCAAGTTTCTGTTTACATAAATCTGCGAGTCTGGGCAAGTTTCTGTTTTCCTTTACGGAAAAGAAATGTATTTCACACAAAACAAACAGGACAATATTATGACCCTGGCGAAATGTAACGTAGCCTTGATAAAAAAAAATTGATCTAATGCGCTCCTAGTGTGTCCACCTAGTAGTGAGTACAATGATTTAATATTTTGACGAGTCAAACTCACCGACGTTGCGAAATCTGTACGCCGCTCCGATGTGTATACGCGGTCCTAAATTAATATCTATTTGGACCAGTTCCAACTTCCACATAGGCTCGATTTCCGCCGCTCTCTCGAGTCTGGGCTTCGTTCTTCCCCGAGAAAATCTTTCACAAGGCGAATACATTCATATATATTCATACTCACCCCTAGCTCTCCTCCTAGCACTTTGGCGGAGTAGAGGTATAAGAGATCGACGACAAAAAAAAAAACAGAAGCTATTTTTAACCGGGCTGGGCCCCTGGCCCACGCCCGGTTAATAATAAAAATTTCCAGAAGTCATCAGTTCACTAGTTAATATTTTACCAGAAGCTAGTTCGCAATCGACAAAAGTTGTAATTACCATAAGCAACTGAACAAACATCAACAATTGATAACTGAGTTCTGCTTGGAATGTAGATTGTTGGCTTGCTTGAGAGAAAACAAGACGCCAGATGGAGGCGTTCACGAGGGATGTTTTGATGGATGTAAGCATTTAAAAGTTTGAATGGCTACCCACAGTTACAATATTTTTAGACTTTTGAAAATAAATAAAAATGCAACTGCAAACACTCAGTATAATATTAGAAACGGTGTTATTTGTACTATCTAAAAAAAGATAATAGAATGGGGTTCGCGTGAGTTGGACACTGAGTTTGGAGGAAGAGGTCCGAAGTGGAGCAGTGTTTTGATATAATACAAGTAATATAAAGAAATAGCAACATATTTTGGCATCTTGGCAATAAATCCCCTGTTGTATCGAAGGGCCTTTAAGTTGCTAAAACCTATCAAACAAATGGAAAAAAAACACATGATCAAACATGTGAAAAGAAACGAATATAACTCGAAAACAGTAGTGTGAACTCGTGCCACTCCCGCGAAAATAAAAGGCCATGTCACGAAACACGAAAAAAGCTACAACTTTAAGTCCAATTTTGACCGTTAAAACGGCGGGGCCCGCCTGGGCCCGCCGACCTTTTAATAAAACTTAACTATCCAACTACATTTCTGTGTAAAAATAATCTAAGATACTGATCACTAGTAGCAAAGAAAACGCCATATGTATATCCATGTTACACATGAATGATAAACAAAGGCTTCCAAGACAGCTCGGTTTTCATTGACAAATTTTGATACGAAAAATGCTTACCTGAACTTATAACTTGAACCATAGCTCGCTGAGGTAATCCTCTAACAGATCCCCGAAAATGATGAACTGAATCGGTCGATAACAGAACAAATCCACCGAAAAAGGACGAGCTATCCTCACTACTCACAACTAAAAAACACGGCCGCCATTAGCATCCAGCTGACGCGTGATTGGACGAATGTAGTCACGTGAACCGTATCCCGCAGGATACGGGAAAGTTTAAAAAAAACATTGGCAATTTGCGATGTCGAGTAAAACGAATTCGACCGAAACTTCAACGCGGGGCTGCCACAGCCATCCCGCGTAATAAAATGATGTTGTCCTGTGATTGGGCCAAACGCTGAAAGTTACTTTTAGATGCATTTCCAGCCACCCGGGCTGCTTTGTGTCGGATAATTCATATATTTTCCGTGGGAAAAAAACCTCGTTACTTTATTTGGTAAAAATCTCGTTTATTGAATTTTGTAAATTGAGTGAGTCTCATGCAGAAAAGAATCAACAACATATTGACATTTATTATCAATATTATCGAGGAGGTAATAAAACATCAATTTTATCTTCGTGTTAGTACAACTAACAGGTCAATTCTTAGATTTCCAAACTTGTTTTGTTCCGACATGCTTACATGTAATCCGATCCTCAACATGCAACAAAAAGTTGTCACGTGTGCTTGTGCTGGACAATATGCAAATTACCCGCATTCGTACATGTACTGAGAACTTTTTATTTAAACGGATACCCGTGGCTTAATTGACTGTCGTTTTGGTGGATACTGCCTGGAAGCTGGCTAAACAATTCTATTGATAAACCTGAGTAGCACAAATATACATGTGCATAGGAACGTGATAGTATTGAGCTGTTTTGATCGCAGTTAACATTCAGCATCAAATTCGGATGCGTACTCGAACCTCAAGGAACGCCATGCATTGGAAAATTGTCAAGAAAAAGAACATTCTGCAACAGTCAGGATATTATAACCGAACAAAGGTGGGCATATTTATGTTGTTTAATACTGAGGCAATGCTTGTATTTCGAATTGAAGTAATTTTAATCACATATACGGTAGTTTTATGTTTGGTCACGCATTCGACAGCTGGCGTGATTTCATGTCTTCCGACTACTATTTTGAATAATTTTTTGAGAAGTGCGAAATCATTTGCCCAAACTAAACTTTACATATATAGGAAGATATATCCTTCTACGGTCAAAATCCTTAATCTTATGGGATTCCGAGATATGGCACATGGTTAAAATAGCAATTATTTTGACGAACTAACGATCATAACATTGGAGATTACTCTGGTTTTGTGTACCGTTCAATAATCAGAATAAACCTATACTTCTGAAATTGTGTTCTCTAAACAAGGAAAAGTCATGCAATACGTTGGTAGTATTAAATATTTCATATATTTGACAGTTTCGACACGCGCGCCGAGTGAAAATGATCGATTTTCAACCCAGTTTAAACGGGCTGATTCGAGTCTGGAGGTGAAATCGAAAATTCGGTTTTTCTCGGAAAAATAGAACTATTTCAAGAAAAAAACTACATAGCATTTGTATTCTTACTATGGACTAACTGTGTGCAAAAGGATAGATAATTCTATTTTTTAAGCTTTGCCACACTATGTCTGATTTTAGTAGAAATACTCTCTTAACAAAACTCAGGAGCATATCACCCTGGAGCCTCCATCTCCCTTATTGGGCCTATGCCACTGCGTAATAACACCTTGAGCTATTTTTAGAATTACTTTTACCGCGAAAATCACCCGCTGCGAGCACGAGGACGAGGCTGCCATTCATGTTTCAGATTAAAAATAAAACCAGGAATGGACGAGAGGAACGTGGAATAAAACTAGAACGGCGGATTGTCGTTACTACGAATTATCACTATTGTCCGCGGACTTACATGGAAATCTTTTCGCGGGAGAACGGTGTAACCACGCTGTTATCATTAATCAGCGCAGATAGAGGCTCCGGGGTTATATGCTCCTGCAAAACTGCATTTTCTGGATAGCTATGTAATGCATTGTCTGCAATGATAATTCGGCTTGTTGATTGCCTTAAGAATTTGTTAAAAACGGCGTGAAATTTAAACTATTCACGACACAATTGTCCTCAGAACTCCCGCTCCTTCTGCAATTTATTTTTCTGTCCTGTCAGTTAAGCCCCTTCCACACGAACGAGTTCTCCTTGACAAGAAACTTTGCCAATTTTTATAAACAACAAATTTTAATTTGACGATTTTTTTCCTTGACAAATTTTATTTGCTCGTGTAAACGATAAACAATATTTCTTTGACAATTTTTCTTTTTTAACAACAATAATATTGTACAGCGGATTATCATCTTAAATAGGACCCAGGTCTACCTTGAGCCCTCCCTATCCTTGCTTTGATTTTACTTTACTTTCAAGACTACACATAAACGTGACTCAAATGTACCTTTGTTCTAGATAAATTTGCTACACAAAAATAGTAAAATGGTCGATAAACGGCCTGGCTCTCGTATGCCGCCAGTTGGCCTGATATGTCATTTCGGCAATTACTCCTAACATGCCGTAAGGACGGGCCCGGTTGTTCGAAAGTCGATTAACGCTAATCCTGGAATAAAAGTCAATATAAGTGTTTTTCACTGCTAATGCGGTTTTGTAGAGCTTGAGATTACTCAAATTCAAAGATGAAGGACAAGAAATATAAACAGAAAACGTCACTGAAACGTAACAAAACTGAAATCAATATTCACCGACGCTAACCGTGGATTAGCTAATGATAATGGTAATAGTATTTTATATAGCGCATTTTCTATAATATTCAAATGCGCTTTACAATTCAACTCAGGGGTGAGATCGGACGTCAGCTTGTAAGGCGCCTGTGGCAGCCGCTATCAGTCCATTCATGATCTCACCCCACCCACCCAACCCATGCTTACATGTGAATAGGCCAGACCACAACACCAGACCACAACACAACACCGCTTAATCGTCCTTTGAACAACTGGGCCCAGGCCTACAGTGAGCCGTCCTGGGGTAATCTGCGATTCTCATATATTGGGCAGTATTCCAGTCAGTACTGACGGCAATATCCTAGGCTTTGTAGAGGCATATTAGAAACCAATAGTTAAACTTAATTTAAAATCCCATAAAACTGAATAGATTGGAATGTAAAGATTATTTTACAGTCCGTACTGCGCAGCCCCAGGGTCTGTTTTCATTTTTTGTTTTGAATTGTTTATAAGTTACACTTCGGTAATAGCGTAAATATACATACGGAACATTACGCTAAGGAATGCTCGATGAGCTGTAATAACGCCAATACTGAGACAGCTTTCGTTCAAAATCTTGGAAATTACATCAAAAGGTAAGTTTGTCCCAGAATTTTTATTTTGGCTAGAAAATATTCCTTCGTATGAGTCTCACAAGCATTGCTGGGCGGAGATTGCGCAGTACGGCGGACTGTAAAATCATCTTTAATAGACTCCATTTTCCAAGAAAAAAACCATACATTTATTTTGATTTAATGTAAACCATTGAACAAAATTAATGATCTACTTTATTTGGTTAGCTTTTCTTTGTGTTAGATTGATTTAGTTGTTTATAATTCATTCAATTCAATTTGATTGATTGATTTGACCTCAGTCGTATGAAAATTAAACGAGGCAAAAACAGAGTTTATTCTAGGCTCGATTACCAGCCGCTGTTCGGGAAAATGAGCCCACGAAGACCGGACTCGAGAGAGGGGCGGAAATCGAGCCTAAGTTTATTCCTTAGTTCTAAAAATAAATCACAGTCTTGATATTCAATGTGTTATTTTTGCTTAACTGACTAAGTTGCTATTTTAGTGGATGTTTTTGCTGTAGCTGTTATGTCCCAGTCATCTAAGTGTTACAAACAACACTTGCGTCCTCGCCGTGACTACAGTTTTCTACTCCCCACCCAGCATGAGTACAATCAAATAGCGAGGCCTCTGTTCCTTGGCAGTTAACATTATCCAGCCAGATAGGATCGCTTCCCTGACCGTATGCCGCACTTTGGGGAGCGGATGACGCGCCAAAGAAGCCAGCTGGCGGCACACCACATTCGCATCATTCATATCCCAGTTATCGTCACACACAGTGCCCCATTGCCCGCTGTGATAAACTTCACAACGGCCATAGTAATAGCCACCGTTCACCAAACGAACAACAGAAGAGCCATGTGAGCACTGCACACTGGCGTCTTCGCTGTGAGTGCAATCGTCGTTTCCCCATCCACGGTGTCCGCAATCATAGATATGCGACTCACTTCCGGAGCAGGCCAATTCGTCTATCCATATCGGACCAGTCCCCTGACCATGAGTGGCGCTGCTATAGGCTTGTGAGGCTTGTTGGAATCCAAGCTGCCTGCACACCACTTTAGCATCATTTATATCCCATCCATCATCGCAAATTGTGCCCCACTGGCCGTCATAGTAGATCTCGACTCTTCCAGTTGATGATGATGTTCCATGTATACGGATGCTTCCTCCTGTAATGACTAATGATCAAAATAAATCAATATCAATCAATTAACCCTATTCTGCCTGGGGGGGGGGGACGGGGGGGGGGGGCAGAAAGTGCCCGCGCTGACTTCAAATTGATCGCACTTAAAGAGCATTCAAGCAATCATAGCCAAACTTTATGACTTTTCCTAAAAATTATCTGGAAACATTTTGGTGTGTCAATATTTTGATCACGTGACTTGATGTTTCCATGGCAACCAAGTTTTGACAGGCCGTTTTAGCCAAATTTGGTATTTTCAGCTTAATTTCATGAGATTTCCGCTTTCTACGAATAGTTTCCTCCAAAATCTTGCAATTGTTGCATCCTTATATTGTTTTCGATGTTTTCAAATCAAATTTGGTGATTTTCTGACATTTCTGAACAATTTAAAAATCCAAGATGGCGGATCCAAGATGGCGGACATTTTTAATGTATGACGTTATTTTGGCATGATATGATATCACAATTGATTCGTGATTGTCACTAAAATAAACATGTTTGAATGCTTTATACACCACATAAGTTTCATTTTATAGCACAAATAAGTTTTGAGATACAGATCGTTTTACCCAAATTTGTTGTTTTTTTAGCTTAATTTTCATAAAATGTTTGCTTTTTACGATGAAATCTTTCCAAAATATTTGCCGTTTTAGCATCTTTATATTTTTCTTGATGTTTTGAAAACAAATTTGGAGATTTTCTGACATTTCTGAACAATTTAGAAATCCAAGATATAGGATCCAAGGATGTATGACGTCATTATGGCGTGTATGACGTCAAATGACACGTGATTGCCACTAAAATAACGATTTTCGGATGCTTTACACACCATGTAAGTTTCATTTTCATAGCGTCAATACTTTTCGAGATACATAGGAAGGGGGGGGGGGGGGGGGGCACTATCTGCTCCTCCGCGCCAGGCTCAGGAACGAAAAAAAGCCGAGGCAGAATAGGGTTAATCAATCAATCAATTAAAAAATAAATACATAAATAAATAAATAATTAAATATACTGGCAAATAATTGAAATTATCGCTTAAGCTAATGAATGCGTAACTCAGTAAGTAAATAGGCAATTAACAAACTAACTAATTAATAATTGGATGAATAAATGAATGAATGAATGAATGAAGAAATTAATTTCTTAATTAATTAAGTCATTGCTGTAGTCTATAAGAATGTCGAGGGAGCAGGGATGGTGCAGTGGTGAGAGTGCTCGCCTCTCACCAATGTGGCCTGGGTTCGATTCCAGCCGGGAGTTATATGTTCAGAGCGGAAAAACGTTATGCGCAGATTTACTGCGCATCGCCGATTGCGGGCTCGTATTAGTACAAAATACTCTTGAATACGATCGAATCCGATCGAATTTTTGTTCTCTAACTGATGAGAATTTTGTCAATTTTGTTTGCTTGAATATCACAAACACAGTACATATTTATATTTACGAGAAAGAGGAATATGGGATGAATGCGCTGTTCACAAAGAACATTTACTTACAGGCCTTACAGGTAAGCGACTTTTCTTCAGAGCTCCAGAATAATATCGTTCGCAAATTAAGTTACGAAAATATGTAATTTTAATGCCTCGGAATTTGTGTGAACTGAAAATCAACCTCAAATAGCTTCAAATATAATGTTTCCAATAGCCTTTAGACGTAAGCTTACATATTTCGTCTCGCTCCGTAATTTTTCGAAGCTAAATTTTGACAGGCCAATTATTTAATTATTATAAGAAATTTCAAAATTTGAAACACAACAAGTTCTACGGTAGCACTAAGCAGCAAAAAGATAAGCTTACCTCAAGAACCAGTCAACATCAATCATCAATTCCATTAAATTATACTGAAGTTCAGCGAATTTCTAGTGATTATTATATATAATTAAGCTTATTACATTTCGAAAATTGAAATTCCCCCTGGTCTAAACCAACTTAAATTTGTTTTTATTTATTTTTTTGACTGAGAAATCAACAAATATTTTTCAGATGCACTTGCTGGTCTTGGCCGAGAAGCAAAGGAATTTTCCTGGATGCCACATGATAGGACTTGAAGCTTGTAATAATAATTTTGTATTGCATTTGGTATAAATTTGCAACCAATTGCAAGGGTGCATTTTGTATAATTTCTATGAAATATTTACCAAGGCAATCAGTGTAATGTGAAATAATAAATGTTTCTTATTCAGTGCTTAACTGGTTTTCGTTTTATTGCAATCAGTAAAACACAGTAAGTGGCTTGAAATAAATACAGGGTTATACTGTTGTACATATATGGGTGCCATTCATCATATCAATATTTAATAGATCAAAAGAGGATGTGTAGCTTGCCAGTTCTTATTACCCTCAAATTTAACCAAACTACCTCCTATGCTGGAGCTGTTTTTAATGAAATCAGTTTAGTTTTAAGATCTCCATGTGAGATAGCAATTTATTTTTTATGAATGCCTTGACAAACATAAGACTGAACTGCATTAGCGGTTGGTCCATTTGCATTTACATGTAATTAGTAAAATCAGTTTAAACAGGGACCTGCACTATAAAAGGGATAGCTCCTCCCCTCTTTGTCACGAAATCCCTGCTTCAGTGGCTTAATCAAAGATGGCGGACTATGCGAGCAAGAAGGGGAAAAATCGTTGATACAAAATACAAGTCGAATCCTACCTTGGGCTCTTTAATTTTACTTTAAAATACTCACTCTTGTGAAATAAAACCAAAAAACACCAGTGATGCCTCTTTCATAGCTCAAATCCGAGATTTTAGCTTACCAAATTTGAATTTCGCGCCCGTAACGGTTCCCCAATCGCGAGATGCTTGCACAATGGCGCACAGACTCCTCGCAGCTGAGATGCGCCTTCTTGAGCCTTCAAAATGAATGGCTTGTGGTCTTTCTTATTTTAACATGCTCAACCCGTGGCTTAATGTTTAACAAACGAATAAATTGATTGTGAAAAGACTGCTGTTCGCTCCATGGCGGATGTTGCGCCATATTGGAAAGTCGACTTCTGTCTTGGATTGAACCGCTTTGCGTACATTGCTATTCCTTGTCTTTAAATTTTCACGTTTATCGTCTATTCAGCTTTACTTCTTGATATGTTTTCGGCTGATTCTTCAGAAAAAAAACCCTGAAAGATGCCTTGTTGTGCACCACAGATAGTACCTGGAGATGAAGTTACGTACGCCACGCGAGGGATATCATTTGACTTTCGGACCGGGTAGTGTTTGGCCGATGGAGAGAAAAGCG
Source organism: Desmophyllum pertusum (assembly GCA_029204205.1). NCBI lineage: Eukaryota > Metazoa > Cnidaria > Anthozoa > Scleractinia > Caryophylliidae > Desmophyllum > Desmophyllum pertusum. The sequence goes on along the minus strand of MU827307.1, from coordinate 2,856,291 downwards.
CCGGAATATTGTACTCAGTTATTCAAGGACAACCCTCGTACATTATTTTGTTTGGTCTAGCAATACCGTACAGCACCTAATAAAAGTAAATGATGCATTTATAGTGGAATGCGTGTGTGTTGAATGTGCACTCTACCCGTCTTCGACGGCTCTTCGACTGACGTTTGTAGTTCGTCGGACATGCTGTACCAACCGTCTATAGCCTGAACTTATACGCCGGGGGGTGTTTCATTGAGGTGGATTTCTAGATGCATTATCCGAGGTACAGTAATACAAAACACTTCAATTTCATACTGAATGTATCTACCTGATGTATGCACAGTGTTTCTGAAATTGTATGCCCATGTCTGGTGAAGATATTTGCCACATGCATATCGCTTCACAGTTTATACGGTCAGTGTTACGTTTAGATCTCTATAAATAAGGTTTGCTTGCTCCTGGGAGTATATAGTGAAATGATTCGCTACAACTCTGCTTTGTAATTCAGATTTATGTGTTACCTAAAAATATTTCAGGATCAAAGGTCTTAGATATCTGCGGAACAGGATTACATGACTTTACGCTAAAGGGAATCAAGTTGTTTACTTCGTGCCGTTTGTTTGACAATGCATAGAATTCAAACGACAGTTAACGGAATAGTCAAGGGAAACTTCGCGAAATATTCACTGGCTAATATTTTCAAATCAACAAAGAAAAAAGCAACTCACTATAAGCTTATGTTAGTAACAGGAGGAACCGTTTCTAATATTTGAATGCGCTCAGACATAATTTCGCGTTGTTGTGCCGCGCAAACTGAGGAGAATATTTCAACAGGGAACTGAAAGGATAGAACTATAAATATATATCTTTCCAAGTTGTTTTAAATAATTTTATGGATAAAATTCCTAGCTTCACTCTGACCTCCTCTAGCACCTTACGAGATTTATTTCCCTGATCGACTCTGAGATGTTGACAGGTCGGTGTCTGGAATGAAATGACTGGCGGCTCGGCCAGTCCAAGGTTCCTTTTATAGTGCAGGTCCCTGTTTAATTTACTTTAACTAAGACTCTATACTTGAATTAAAATAATTTTATTAATCACTAGCTAGCAAAAACACTTTCAAGAAAGACAAAAATTTGCATAATTCATGATTACTATAAAGAAGATAACTTTGCATACAAATTCAGTTTTCAAACAACTTTCAAAGTCTAAAGCAGCAAAATATATATATATATATATATATATATATATATATATATATATATATATATATTAATATATATAATATATATATATATATATATATATATATACAAACATCTCAACTCCTCAGTTAGTCTACATTGCAGTGTTATATAAGTTTTTAACACACACCTACAATGTCACCGGTTCAATGTTACCCTCAATAAACTCTGCAATTGGATGCAGAACTTAAGCTGTGGCTAATTTTAACTAGCAAGTGAGTGATCTTTAGGCTCTTGTATTTTAGATTGTGTAAGGCTCGCGGGGCGAATAAAACAACACCTCAAAGGTGTTGTTTTATAAATTCGGGTTTTTCTTGAGTCATGTTACTGAACGAACTGACGACAGTCACGTATTCGCATATGTACTATATATCCAGATATCATACATATACTCTAAATAGTCTATCGTAATATTCAACGGTTCATTGATATGGCCACACATATGCATGATCAGACGGTTATGTGATTGAAATTCTCAGAGCGATCGCGATTATATTTTTATTGAAGAAAATGAGTTTCAGAATCATCAAATAGTCTCCAATCCCGTCAAAAAAACTCCATACGTGAAGGACATTACCTTGTCCTTCCCCTCGTAGCTTTATTATTGTCGGTACTGTCTGCGATTACCGAGGCTACACATCAAATTACGTTCACCTTTTCTTGGATTCCATTTCCGCCATTTTATCAGGACGGAAATTTAAACCTTCCGAAGCAAAGGTAAATTTCTCTACCTGGGAAAGCATGAATTTTTTTCGGCATTTCACTACCAAGAAAGCAATTATTTTTATGTCTGTTGTGGGGCTCTCGAGCTTATGTCTTCAGGGCTTTCCTTAAGATATGCAGTAATGTCAAATAGGTTTGGTAAAAAAGTACTTCTGCGCACAAATCTAACTTAATGCCGTGGGGAAGTAAGGGACTCGAAAATACTGTTAACGAGTAGAAACCTCCCGAAAAACTACCCCACGATGATACCAAAAACCAAGTTTACCAACTGGTACCGAGAAAATATCGGTACTTACCAGGATCATTGCGGTAGCATATCAAGTTTGTTGAAGTTTTTTATTTACTTCGCCGCCATTTTTCAAAACTTCGAAGCTCAGAAGAGACTGGCGCTTAGCTAATCTCGCGCATGCTTATGGCGTTTTTCCGCTCTGAAAGTCATATGTGGGCTGAGTTTGTTGTTGGTTCTATTCCTTGCTCCGAGGGTTTTTCTCCAGGTTTCCCGTTTCCTCCCTCGACACAAACCAATATGTCTAAAATTAAATTCCGGCTTGGATTCGATCGCGAGGGCCATTGGTTTGTCATTGTTTTATTTCCTTCTTCTTCTTCTTCTTCTTCTTCTTCTTCTTCTTCTTCTTCTTTTCTTCTTTATCTTCTTCTTCTTCTTCTTCTTTTGTTTTTGTTTTTGTTTTTTTATTTTTACAACATTGGAGATATGCACCAGTAGACTAGATTAAAAATTCAGTGCGAAATTACGTGCACGCGAGAGACATTTTGCCCAACTAAATGTTACATTTGGCAACTCCTGTGATCATTTTAAAATATTTTTGACATATGTCATACCTCGGTAACGTGCACCAAATCCTTGGTAAGTAGCCGAGCTATCAGACGTGAACCCCACATAAAGTTTGTTAGATGAACTTGTAATAGGTGCAGGAAGAGAAGATCCACTAAATGTGCCAATCAGAGGAGAGGACAATGATCCGCCATTGTACACTCTTACGTAATCGGCAGACGGTTGGGTGTTAAAACGATGGAAGGCAAGTTCCAGGACTGCATTGGAAGATAAATTCCATTGGCAATCCATGTTATCAGTGTAGGACGACGAAGAAATCTGATTTGAGTATATTATTCCATCTGTGTTAGTTTGACTCCTCAACAAATTCGCACAGGAGCTTGTCGCGTTAACGGACGGTGCTGTAAATAAATACCAGAGAGGAGACGTTAATTTCTTTAAATAGTAACATCCATCATGTTACATGTATATGTCGAAAAATTGATGTTATATGCCATAACATCAGTAGGAAAAAGCAAATACGTCTTTATAAGTTACTGTTTATTTCATGAAGCCAAACAGTTGCACAAAGATAGATAAATAAACCACAAGTGCCAAGCTTTTCTACTTTAACCCAATAACAACAACAACGTTTTATTACCAATTTTTTTTTAAAGAAAGCTAAAAGATATATACATCGTATTCGATGGTTTATGTTTGTTCATTGCACTGTGTTGTTACTGAGTTTCCTGAGTTGCTATTATGGATTGCGAACTTAACATAAGTTTGCTAATGATCTTCAATACAGATTAGATTTTTAGTTATTATTTTCATTTATTATTCCACTACTACATGTACGTCATTTCACCTGTTAGCAGATCAACGTAGCAAATAACCATTCTTAGGTACGCGATCCGAAAATTATAACAAAATTCGCGATTGAAGCAGATTCTGAAGGTCCTTAAGGTATAGACAATTGCCTCCAAACCCCCGGCCATCTGAAATAATTTTTGTTTTTTGACAAGTTGATTTTAGAATAATATCCTGTTGTAAGCTATAATGTAAACTTCATCTGAAAGTCCGAGATTTTTTCGAAAGTTGCAAATATCTTTTTTGCCTTTTAAATGTATTTCTAGGTCTATTACGTTACTTTTTCTTCACATAAACTTGGCGATTGGTAGTAAGAACCGCCTCTACCTTCTTCTTGACCAGAATTTATTTCATTTAAACGTATTTATTTGACAAATTGTCATTTCGTAGCAAATACCCACTTTTCTTTTTCGCTGACGAAACATCATCTTTTAATGAAAATAGGATGCACTCAAACATCTCACTCTCTGGAACAGAAACATTGAGTTCCCCTGTGTACTGTAATTCACTGCTGATCACCTACAACGCCCGCTTTGTCGGACAAATTTTTGACTTCCTTGAGTTTGCGAAATAGCAGGAGTCTAATTTATAACGAAATTGGATTTAAGGCAATGTACGTTAGTGATAAGCGCTGTCATTGTGTTGTGTTTGTTTGTTCCGTCAGTGCTATCTGCTGCCTTTGTGTTGTGTTTGTTTGTACGTTAGTTCTATGCGCTTTCTGTGTGTTTTTTATTGTTACGTCAGTGTTGTGCACCAGGAGAATCGTCCAGAACTCATAAATACGTACGGTACTTGAATTGAGTGGCGAGAGAACTGTGGTAGTAAATTATGAACATTTGCAGCTCAGTGCAGAAATGTGCTCCTACCCGTGCAAGTTTTTCCATTTCCAGTAAATCCGGCTTTACAGGTACAAAGATAAGAGCCTCGAGTATTTTTACAGTCGGAATTGGCAACACAAACTGATACAGAAGCACTGCACTCGTCAACGTCTGTGGAAAAAATAAAGGAAACCTCAATGAATACGCAATGCAAATGGGAGCATAATAAAGATATCATTAAATAAGATAACAGCATGCTCATATATTTAACAATTAGACTACGAAATCGCGCGGAATAAAATAAATAAAATAAATAAAATAAATAAACAACTTTATTTAAGTGCCAGAGGATTTAGCACTGCTGTACTAATTGTGGACACTGTAAATGAACAAACAAATATTGAAAATAGAACATAAACTTGTTAAGAATCCCAACTGGTGGGAAGCTGTCCAGTTGGTTGTTTACAAAGCATGGCCGAGGAGTTGAACTCGGGACTACCACATTAATGTGCACTGCAAAATATATCACCTTCGCAAGTTTGAGTATTTTTGGTTAAATGGCTGCAAAGTTATGGCTCATTTAAATTTAAGACATTTGTATGGGAAATCACAACCTATCCTAAAAAGCCTCGCTTTCATGTTTTTTTCCAAAATTGAAAAGGCTATAACTTCTCCTCAAATATGAATATGGCTTCAGCTTAAAAAACTACACATACTGATTCATTTTGACCTGCTCTTTCTTGTTATTCAATTCATTCCTTAGTTACAGACATTTCAATTTTTGCAACACATGAAAGTGAGGCTAGTTAGGATAGGTTGTGATTTCCCATACAAATGTCTTAAATTTGAATGAGCCATAACTGTAGACCCTTTGAACCAAAAAAGCTCAAACTTCTCGAGACAACATATTTTTCAGTACCTTTTAAAGTGATTAGCATATATTTATTTGAAAACCTAACCAAACAAAACATTTTAGAGGGGGGGGGGGGGGGGGGGTCTTAGCGTTAAAATATCATTTTCGTGGTGGACAACTGCAATTGACATGTTACGATAGTAATGGTGCCGAGTGTCCCAATGACTTTTGACCATGATTGTAGTTATATTCACGTTAATGAAAGTTGATTCCCAAGGTGTGCAAGATTTATTTTGACGTGACGTTATAGTACAAACGGGAAAATAATTACGATGTTTGCATGAATTTTGTAAGATTTTAAAAGTATGTCTTCACCTTGGGGTGATATAGCCAAATTTACACGAGTCAGTGTTAAAAATGGGTTATTCCAGGAAAATTACTACCAATAAGCGAGCTTTAGTAGTCTGTTTTCTTAAATAATACACCAACAAGTCATACGTCAGATTGCGGCTGGCCTGTCAGTTTCCAGACGTTAACAGACAATGGCCTGCACAGTCTGTTTACATAAGCAACAGTACTCAGTCACAGTACTCAGTCGAAATGCTGTATTATTTGTAGAGATTATACAATATTCGGAATTAAAGTTACATGAAAGTGTAATAACTGTGTTCTCTATTGACTGAGATGGTTATTTTGCTTCAAAACGCAATAATTATGCGTTTTTACACAGTACTCAGTGAGAACATAATAAATCTCATCTCTTAATTAGCTATTAAATTCAAAATCAAGTGAGTACTGTTCGAAACACTACGCCAAGTCATCAATTTGAAATGAAATAACAACCAATATATAGAGGGAATTTATTTCAACATGTCTTCTTAGTTTACTTGCTAAAAGAAAACTTAACAAGGGTATTAAGCGCGTTTTTGGTACAGAGTACTGTATGTTGTTGATTTCGTGACTTGCACGTCTGGTACAACGAACAATGAACACAGTATTTACATAGCAGTGTTTACTTCCAGGCATGACATTGTCACTACCAAAACGAGCGAAGCAATAATGCCCACAAGGACTGATTTCTTGTTGTGTGTGTCTTCCGGTTCAGGCAAGCGATATTTATTGATTGAAGTGACTAATATATCCTTTTTGGGGTCTCCAAATATTATCAGTCCTTTTCATAATTCTGATAAAACAATAACTTGGTATTAGCGCTAAATTACCCAAAAATAATGCAGTTAAATCAGCTATGTAAGTCTTTCTAATAATTTATTTTTGCAAAGTCATATACCTGTTACCTTATGTTCTCCACATAAACCCTTATAAAGCCGAATCAACAAAATAATAATAATTTTAATTCCGAATTTGAGGTCTTCTCCTAATATAATATATACCATCTGGCTCGTTTTGTGTTTTCAACCGCAGGAATGGAGAGAAAGAGGAGTTTTTTCTTGTTGAAATTCATACATTCTGAATTTCAGTCCATAACGGAACGTACATTTCGCTTATTCAATGTGAAAAATGAACGAAATTAACCTAGTTATATTCACATTAATGAAAGATGATTCCCAAGGTGTGCAAGATTTATTTTGACGTGACGTTATAGTACGTCTTTATAAGTTACTGTTTATTTCATGAAGCCAAATAGTTGCACAAAGATAGATAAATAAACCACAAGTGCCAAGCTTTTCTACTTTAACCCAATAACAACAACAACGTTTTATTACCAATTTTTTTTTAAAGAAAGCTAAAAGATATATACATCGTATTCGATGGTTTATGTTTGTTCATTGCACTGTGTTATTACTGAGTTGCCTGAGTTGCTATTATGGATTGCGAACTTAACATAAGTTTGCTAATGATCTTCAATACAGATTAGATTTTTAGTTATTATTTTCATTTATTATTCCACTACTACATGTACGTCATTTCACCTCTAGCAGATCAACGTAGCAAATAACCATTCTTAGGTACACGATCCGAAAATTATAACAAAATTCGCGATTGAAGCAGATTCTGAAGGTCGTTAAGGTATAGACAATTGCCTCCAAACCCCCCGGCCATCTGAAATATTTTTTGTTCTTTGACAAGTTGATTTTAGAATAATATCCTGTTGTAAGCTATAATGTAAACTTCATCTGAAAGTCCGAGATTTTTTCGAAAGTTGCAAATATCTTTTTTGCCTTTTAAATGTATTTATAGGTCTATTACGTTACTTTTTCTTCACATAAACTTGGCGCTTGGTAGTAAGAACCGGCTCTACCTTCTTCTTGACCAGAATTTATTTCATTTAAACGTATGTATTTGACAAATTGTCATTTCGTAGCAAATACCCACTTTTCTTTTTCGCTGACGAAACATAATCTTTTAATGAAATAGGATGGACTCAAACATCTCACTATCTGGAACAGAAACATTGAGTTCCCCTGTGTACTGTAATTCACTGCTGATCACCTACAACGCCCGCTTTGTCGGACAAATTTTTGACTTCCTTGAGTTTGCGGAATAGCAGGAGTCTAATTTATAACGAAATTGGATTTAAGGCAATGTACGTTAGTGATAAGCGCTGTCTTTGTGTTGTGTTTGTTTGTTCCGTCAGTGCTATCTGCTGCCTTTGTGTTGTGTTTGTTTGTACGTTAGTTCTATGCGCTTTCTTGTGTTTTTTTATTGTTACGTCAGTGTTGTGCACCAGGAGAATCGGCCAGAACTCATAAATACGTACGGTACTTGAATTGAGTGGCGAGAGAACTGTGGTAGTAAATTATGAACATTTGCAGCTCAGTGCAGAAATGTGCTCCTACCCGTGCAAGTTTTTCCATTTCCAGTAAATCCGGCTTTACAGGTACAAAGATAAGAGCCTCGAGTATTTTTACAGTCGGAATTGGCGTCACAAACTGATACAGAAGCACTGCACTCGTCAACGTCTGTGGAAAAAATAAAGGAAACCTCAATGAATACGCAATGCATATGGGAGCATAATAAAGATATCATTCAATAAGATAACAGCATGCTCATATATTTAACAATTAGACTACGAAATCGCGCGGAATAAAATAAATAAAATAAATAAACAACTTTATTTAAGTGTCAGAGGATTTAGCACTGCTGTACTAATCGTGGACACTGTAAATGAACAAACAAATATTGAAAATAGAACATAAACTTGTTAAGAATCCCAACTGGTGGGAAGCTGTCCAGTTGGTTGTTTACAAAGCATGGCCGAGGAGTTGAACTCGGGACTACCACATTAATGTGCACTGCAAAATATATCACCTTCGCAAGTTTGAGTATTTTTGGTTAAATGGCTGCAAAGTTATGGCTCATTTAAATTTAAGACATTTGTATGGGAAATCACAACCTATCCTAAAAAGCCTCGCTTTCATGTTTTTTTCCAAAATTGAAAAGGCTATAACTTCTCCTCAAATATGAATATGGCTTCAGCTTAAAAAACTACACATACTGATTCATTTTGACCTGCTCTTTCTTGTTATTCAATTCATTCCTTAGTTACAGACATTTCAATTTTTGCAACACATGAAAGCGAGGCTAGTTAGGATAGGTTGTGATTTCCCATACAAATGTCTTAAATTTGAATGAGCCATAACTGTAGACCCTTTGAACCAAAAAAGCTCAAACTTCTCGAGACAACATATTTTTCAGTACCTTTTAAACTGATTAGCATATATTTCTTTGAAAACTTAACCAAACAAAACATTGGAGGGTGGCCATTTATTATGGCTGTTATTATTCAACGAATTGTCACGATGACCATACACGGTCAAGAAGCCCTTGTTTATCCGTCATCCGTAGATATTTTGCGGTATATGTAGTTTGCCAAATTTGATAGTGCACAAAGAAGACCCGTCCTACACGTAAAAGCGCTGCTGAGTTTTTACATATACATACATAATACTTTATTTATACTCGAACAAATGAGGCTTATTAGGCCTCTAGCTAATCGCCAATGAGTCGAGTGACATTACATTGCATTGTACAAATATATTTACATTTGGGACATTTAGGACATTTCGAAGCTTTTATTTTGCGAATCGTTGACAATTTGTTGAATAATAAAACAGTTATCATGTCTCGGCCAAGTATAAGGTATCCTCATCTAACCAGAATGCGCAGCAAGATTCTTATTTTCACCCTTTACCGAAAATTATATACTGAACTTTTATTATTCTACTATTAACTTACCACTGCAAGTTGTTCCATCTCCAGTAAATCCAGGTTTGCATGAACAACGATACGAGCCGCGGTATTCGTACACGTGGCATCGACGTCACAGACGGAGATAGAAGCACTGCACTCGTCAACGTCTATAAAATATCATAACATTCACAAAAGAAATCAACAAAAAATCAACATACAACAAAACCACAACACTGCAAATCATTTTTGTAATTATCTTTTAAATAATTGATAATAAATCGCCGTTGTTACTGTTTTAGTTATTATTGTTGTTGTTGTAAAGTTAACAACAACAACAACAATAACTAAAACTGAATAACAACAACAACAACGATTTATTACCAATTATTTAAAAGAGAATTACAAAAATGCATGAAAAGAACAGAAAATTTATTTGGTGAACGTTTCTCAGAATGCAGTGCCGACGGTAGCCTGCGAACGCAGACGTATTTCCGGCTAGAGTATCCCCGCCGGAAATACGTCTGCGTTCGCAACCTATGCCGACGGTGCTCCTGCCTCTCAGATACTTAGCCGGATGATATCAAAAACAGTAATACATTCATAAACTACCTTCTTTCCTCATGTCACAGCGAGCGAGTACAGTCTTCCCAGGTATAATAGAATCAAACCAATATTTGCCGCTGACCGCTTGTCGTCCTTCACTCGCCTTAATCTCTTTACACGTTTCAGCGGAAGCTTAGGAATGGAACCGAGAGGAACTGGAAATCAAAAAGCCCGATTATTCTCCAGTTTCAAGATTCAGTCGAAGCTCCCGTAAGCAGACACCTTCGGGAAGCCGAAAAAGTGTCCTCAAATTGAGCTGGCTGCTTACAGGAATGTGTAAATACAGAGTTTGTATGAGCTAGAGTATGCTTTTACCGATTGTGCTAGCACTTTTTGGCATAAATTTGGCAAAACGTGGCAATAATTTGGCAATTTTTGACGAAGTAGCACTGCTAGCATAATCGGGCATATTTTAGTCAGTCAGTTAGCACATTATCAGCAAAAGTTATACTTTTCTTATTGATTTCTGTTTCAAAGCCTGTTCCTCAAAACATAATTCATTACTTTGACTAATTTTAACGAGTCAAATGTCCGGACGTTTCACTAGGCTCGTTTCCAGTTCTCAGATGTAAGAATTTGTAAGCATTTTCCAATGTTGTGTTGTGAAGAAAAGGAAGGCCAAATAGTAATTGCTGGACAATGTTACAAATAACAATAAGCTTAAGTCTTGTTTGTCATTTTTTGAAACAAAAGGCACATATTGTATTGTAACGTTTTGGACAGAAGTAGCATAATTTTTAAAAAAGTGAGTTCAAATGGGGTTTTGTCAAGGCGCGGCCGTCCGCTTACGAGTGTCCGCTCAGAGAGCTTCGACTGCTGCTTATCTGTTATAGAAACTCACCTCTACCACAGTCTCGTTTAAAATAATATCTGTCAGAGTTAGGAACGAAATCTTCAGGTCTGGCTTCCTTGGTGCGATTGTTCAATTCACACACATCTTGCCAAATGACATAATTAAAACTTTGGCATCGGTCGTCGCGATAACACTCTCGCAAGCACACATCACCGAGTGGTGCTCCTGTGATCTTCTTATAGATGTGTCCCCGTAGCATCATGTCAGAGATGGAATCCTCTCTACCGCTACAATGCTGGGTAGCTGCTTCATGGAACATTTGACACAAGACAAGTAGAATTGTGATGTAAAGAAGCAGTTTTAAGGCCATTACTCTCAGCAACCGTATACCTGGAGTTAAAATGTTGAGGAGAATGGGTTCAAAGTTCAGACTAAGAATGTAGGAAATAACGGCAGGTAAAGGTAAGGTAAAAAAACTGGCCCACAATGTGGCTGACATGTCACACTAAAGACCATGTTACACGAGCGAATTATCCTTGCAACTTGCAACGCAATGATGACGACGTTCACGTTCTAATTGACTCATTTATTTTTGGAAAGGCACGAAGTTTGATCACGTACAAAAGTACGTTTGAAATTAACCCGGGCAAATTCTACAAATTGGCAAAATCGTCTCCCGATTGTCCGCAAACCTCCTTTAAAAAAAATCATTTTGAAATTTAAACATTTCTTAAAGGAGCTATGTCACGATATTTTAAGTCATTTTGCGAAGTGTAAAATCACCTTTAAATTGAAGAAAGCCACAAAATAATAGTTTATTGAGGTAGAAAAACATCAATTCAAAGAGGTAATAATATACCAAACAGGAACAAGGATGGTTCAGGATGGAGAAGATTAAGGCGGATTGTAAACGGCGAATTTGAAAAAATTGCCATTTTTTTCAATATGCGCCATCCGTGACGTAGCTCCTTTAAACTAAACTGGAATTGGATATCTCGTTTCTCTTGATTAGTCCTGAGGAAAAGCAGCCATTACTTCTCTTACCTAATCCTCAAGTTTCCTTTGCTATTCTGTGAACGGAAATGCTTTTCAAGTAGAGTGGAAAAGCGGACGTACAGGTTGCTTATACCATCCGCATCAGAATGCTTTTAATATAATATGTGTCCAAAAACAAGTTGTGATGTTCAAAGACGACAAGTGCTATCAAAATGGTTAAACGAAAAGGAGAAAATGTCCTAACATGGCCCACACACTCGGCCCACGCTACCGGAGCTTACCCGGTTTCCAAGTTTTTTATTTCATATTTTCTTTGCAAGAAAAGGCTCAAAAGATGGAAGTCCAATATATTTATATAAAATAATCGCTGCCTTCTTAAAGAAAGGAAACCGAAAAGTTTACCAGTGACTCCAGTGCTCATGGAAGCAAGAAATTTTGAGATGATTGGCGCCCATTAAAATTGGAATGAGCACGTTAACAAAGAAGTTAATTAAACTAACATACTTTCGCGACAAATACTCCATGGTGGTATCGAAAACCAATTGAAAAATATTATTTGCATCTAAACTACTACGTATTTGATATATATATTTTACTTATAATAATAATGTTACTTAACGTTGACGCTAGAAAAAGCCCTGCACCAGATCTGCAAAATAAAATTATCTTACCTAATCCTGAAGCTTATGTTGGCCTTGTAAAAAGCTAATCTCTTATTTAGAACCTAGCTGTTGAGAATAATCGTTAAAGGTCGTTATACGCTGGGTTTTAATTTTTTCCTATAATGGTTCGACTCAAATGAAATCTCTCTTCATATATATTGACATTTTCATGACGCAGGTTATTCATGCCATAGGAACGCTGCCCATCATTGTAAGTTTCGACATTGTGGGACAATAAACACGCAATTTCGGTTCCACAACAACACGTACAGATTGTTTAAACAAGGTGTACAGGAAGTTAAAATATGAAAAAGCTTTGAAAGGGTTACGCGTTAGCCCTTTATAAGTATCTCTAAAAGGTAGATTTGCCAATTGAAATAAATTTACAAAAAAGTAGACCAAACATCTGAGGAAGCATCTGGTGGAAGTATTTAGCAGGTCGTGAATATCGCTGCAAGAACGCAAACTTAAGTAAAATGTTTTTTGAAAGAAATGATGGTAAATGTCAAGTTGGTAAATACACAATTTGGAAAGATATCATTCAGTCAGTGGCACAGGGTAGCTAAGTTTCCCTTTGCAATTCTGTTAACATAAATGTTTTTTAAGCAGAGTGGAAAACGCGGACGTGCCGGGTGTTCTAACAAGTAACGCAGTATAATGGTCTGCATGATTTGAAGTCATAAAATGAGTATAATTATTGATACAAACAAAAATGAAACATTGTTCTTTGATATTGGGCCAAATTATAATCAGTCTTTAAACCATACAACTTAAAATGCGACTACTCCGACCAAGCCCACCCAAACAAATTCTTCGCAAATTGTCCAGTAGCGTTTGAGTGTTAAAACAATAAAAATGGCCACAAATATATTGCTTCTATAGCATGCAGCTTGCTTAGATCCATAATTTGTTGCAAATCTATTGTTAACATCCGAGGTTTTCATTCGCTAATTTGCACATAATTTTGTTGGGTGGCCTTGGTTGGAGTAGTCGCACTGTAATAGAACGTTTGTTAATTGCATACATTATGTTTAAGCACTTCGCTAAATTACGTGACCATCGGCATCAGAATGCTTTTAATAAAATATGTTTGCAAATTTAAGTCCAAACCTAAGTTGTGAAGCTCAACGACAATTGTTATCAAAATGATTGCCAAGTTAAACGAAAAGGAGACAAGTTCCTATCACGGCCCGCGCACTCGTCTCACGTTACCGGCCGGCTTACCCGGTTGCCAAGTCAGACCGGCAATTAAGTTTTTAATTTAATATTTTCTATGCAAGAATTTCAAAAGATAGAAGTCTAATATATTTATTTTAATATACATATAAAGAATCGCTGTATTCTTAAGAAGAGGAAACTGACAAGTTTGCCAGTGACTCCAGTGCTCAAGGAAGCAAGAACTTTTGAGATGATTGGCGCCCATTAAAATTGGAATGAGTACGTCAACAAAGAAGTTAAAATAAAATAAAAAACTTTTGTGAAAAATACTCCATGATGGTCCCGAAAACCAATTGAAAAATATTCGTTTCTAAAGCACTACGCATTCCTTCATTTTAGTTAACGTTGACGCTAGAAAAAGCCTACGCCAGAACTGCAAAAGGAAATTTATCTTACCTAGTCCTGAAGCTTTCCTTATGTTGGCCTTGTAAAAAGCTAATCGCTTATTTACAACCAAGCTGACAGAAATCTTCTATATATGTTGTATGGGAAATCCTCGATGGTCGCACTACACTCGGGGTTTCAAGTGTTAAGAACTTTTCCCAACAATGTTTCCCTTAAATGAAGTCTGTCCATGTATATTGACATTTTAATTTCATGCCATATAAAGGCTGCCCATCATTGTTTTGACACACGTTAGGCAATAAGCACGCAATTTCAGTTCCTTAACAACACGTACAGACTGTTTAAACAACGTGTACATGAAGTTGAAGTATCAGAAAGCTTTGAAAGTGTTAAAAAATGCACATGTGCGCATGAATCGCATCACACGAGGTATTTCGAACAAAAATGTCCGAGTAGCTTCCCTAGCTAAGTTTCCCTTTACAATTCGGTCGACATAAATTATTTTCAAGTAGAGTGGAAAAAGCGGACGTGCTGGTTGTTGTAATAAGTAACGTAGTGTTAACTTACCCTTGGAAGTTGAAAAGGAGCGTAATTATTAATACTAACAAAAACACACAATATCAATTGTTTTTGTTTCGTTTCCTCAGAAACGAAACGGTATTGTTTTTGATTCGATGTGAACTATTTACACAGTGGGGCTACTGTCCAATCAGAATAACCCTCGTAGCTCGCAATGTAAACATGTTCTAGCCAAGACAAACAAACTGGCGAACACATGTTGTTCAAGTATCGATAAAATGATCGCCACGGAGACAATAAGAAATTCAAATGTTTTACAAATAGAAATATTTGACGACTGAAATGCTTCAAAGTTCGATTAAAGCGATGTATTGGCGAAAAATACAAAGATATCTGTTTCCGTGTTTAATTGTAATGTAAATATTCTAGCTGTCTTTTCAACTTTGTATTGACTTAATATCTTGGCTATTTCTAAAACAGGGAACCGAGAATGGGGAAACGGGGAACGAGAAACGGAAAGTTGAGGGAAAGATGTTTACGGGTTAATTGCTCGGGCCGCACCGAGCTTTATTCGGATGTTTTTCGGGCCTCTCGGCTGGAATCGGTCGTCTTCAACGTCCCATACGAAAATAACGCCTAGCCAACGAGTACATGTATGAGCTGACGCAAGTTTTCACTAGGTAATTTCAAAAGTTTAAAGACTAGGGGAGGCAACTGCTAGACTTTGATTGTCGATTGTGAGCCAATTCCACACTCGCGACCGTGAAGCCGTGGACCCATAATACTCACCCTTGCCCCAGGATATTCTCAGCAAGTACTAAAACCCAGGTCTCCCCAAAGTTTCCAGACCTTCCAATCGTTCCGGAAACGAAACACTATTTCTTTTTGAAATAGCTCCTTGTTGATATTGAGCCAAAATTCTAACTCGATAGAACGTTTGCTCATTGCATGCTAAATTATACCATCCGCATCAGAATGCTTTTAATAAAATATGTTTGCAAATTTGAGTCCAAAAATAAGTTTACATGAAATTTTCGTAGCACGTACGTTAATTTCGTATGTCGCGAACATTTGCTGGCGCGAAAATTAAGTGATGTTCTATGTTAGCTAGCTATTAATTAAATAGCGCTATAATATTTAGTTATCACGTATCAGTCGCGAATTTTGTCAAACTTTATAAGAAAATCGTATTTGGTGATTTTGAAATTGTATTTATAATGAGTAGTTCCAAATGGTAAGGGCATGTTGATTTTAATCGGTTTTTATTGCGACATATAACGGTATGCAAGCAAATACTCGATACGCTGATGAAATCGCGAACATTTAAAAGTAACTAAGATTTTAACATTTCCGCAAAATTAAAGTGTCGCGAAATAAGGCCACTCCAAAATGATCCGTGGAATTAACGTAGTTTCATGTAAAAAGATAGGACAAAGTTTTTTAAAATAATATTTTCTATGCAAACATTTCAAAAGGTAGAAGTGCATAATATAAAAAGAATGGCTGCTTTCTTTAGGAAAAACGAAAATACTGTCAATGCCTCTTCGTGAACTATGAAGCAAGACATTATTGAGATAATCGGCCATTAAATATTTGGAATGAGTACGTTAAAAAAGAAGTTAAAATAAACTAGCAAACTTTTATGAAAAATACTCCATGATGGTCCCGAAAAACCAATTGAAAAATATTTGTTTCTAAAGCCACTACGCATTCCTTTATTTTAGTTAACGTTGACGCTAGAAAAAGCCTACACCAGATCTGCAAAGAAAATTTATCTTACCTAATCCTGAAGCTTTCCTTATGTTGGCCTTGTAAAAAGCTAATCGCTTTTTTACAACCAAGCTGACAGAAATCTTCTATATATGTTGTATGGGAAATCCTCGATGGTCGCACTACACTCGGGTTTCAAGTGTTAAGAACTATTTCCTACAATGTTTTCCCTTAAATGAAGTCTGTCCATGTATATTGACATTTTAATTTCATGCCATATAAAGGCTGCCCATCATTGTTTTGACACACGTGAGGCAATAAGCACGCAATTTCAGTTCCTTAAACAACACGTACAGACTGTTTAAACAAAAGGGTACAGGAAGTTAAAATATCAGAAAGATTTGAAATTGTCAAAATGCACTTGCGTGCATGAATCGCATCATTTTTTAAAAAAACATTCTAGTTTTAGCGAGGGCGTACGCGTTTCCCTTTGTAAATATCTTTATAAAGTTATTATCAATGATACATTTAAAAGGTAAATTTGCTAATTGAAACAAATTTTACAAAAACGAGACCAAACATTTGAGGAAAGCATCTGGGTGAAGTGAAGTGACTTTTTAAATATATTAGCAGGTCGTGAATAGCGCTGCAAGACGCAAACTTAAGTAAGAAATGTGTTTTTTGGAAATAATTGATGGTAAAATCTGATCTTGGTAAATACACAATGGGAAAGATATCAGCGAGTAAGTGACACAAGGTATTTCGAACAAAAATGTCCGAGTAGCTTCCCTAACTAAGTTTCCCTTTACAATTCGGTTCGACATAAATTATTTTCAAGTAGAGTGGAAAAGCGGAACGTGCTGGTTGTTGTAATAAGTAAACGTAGTGTAAACTTATCCTTGGAAGTTGAAAAGGAGCGTAATTATTAATACTAACAAAAACACAACACAATATCAATTGTTTTTGTTTCGTTTCCTCAGAAACGAAAAACGGTATTGTTTTTGATCCGATGTGAACTATTTACACAGTGGGGCTACTGTCCAATCAGAATAACCCTCGTAGCTCGCAATGTAAACATGTTCTAGCCAAGACAAACAAACTGGCGAACACATGTTGTTCAAGTATCGATAAAATGATCGCCACGGAGACAATAAGAAAATTCAAATGTTTTACAAATAGAAATATTTGACGACTGAAAACTGCTTCAAAGTTCGATTAAAGCGATGTATTGGCGAAAAATACAAAGATATCTGTTTCCGTGTTTAATTGTAATGTAAATATTCTAGCTGTATTTTCAACACTTGTTATTGACTTAATATCTTGGCTATTTTTAAAACAGGGAACCGGAAATGGGGAACGGGGAACGAGGAACGGAGTGTGGAGGGAAAGATGTTTACGGGTTGAATTTCTCGGGCCGCACCGAGCTTTATTCGGATGTTTTTCGGGCCTCTCGGCTGGAATCGGTCTTATTATATCTCTAATATGGTACGCGCGCTGTGATTGGTCAATTTAAGCGGGCCGTATTCTACAGTACGGCCCGCGAAATTTGAGAGCTACTGATCATGACGCCATCTTTGCAAGTTAAGTTTCGATAGCCGTTTCGATTTAATTTCAAATTCTGCATAATAATGTCTCACGAAGACGATTTGAAACCTACTGTAAAAACGTTTGCAATCGGATGAAGAGCTTTAGAAACAAAAAGCGATGCGAAGAGGATCTTCCAAACTTCAAACGCGATTTATCAGTCGGGAGCTTTTAGAAACCGTAATCGTCCAACGGCGAGACGGACTCGATTCAGGAACTTGACAGTTTTATCTCTGCCGAAAAGTTCCGCAAACTGACTGTGAAGAAGAGGAATTCTGAATGGGAAAGGTTTGAAAAGTTCTGTTTAAGAGCAGACGAATGGAACATTGAACGTGGAAAACGTAAGTCTTACCTGTTGATGTTTTGACAAGATCCTTGGCAAATTTTTCACCAAGTTATTCTGCAGCAAGCACTTCTCAGGACGACACAACAACGCGCCAAAAATATGGACGGCAGTATCTTAGAAGACATTTGTCCCGTAGTTTTTTGACAATTTTAGTGTTCTCTCGTTCAGTATTTGTAAGGAACACTGTCGTATTTTCAAGTTTGACTAATCACGCTGTGTTAAAGTTGATTGCGGTGCTTTCTTCTCAATCGGTGAATTGTCCTTGACTGTTTAACGGACTTCAAGATGCAATTTAAAAGTAAACTTGAACTGTACCTAGTTTTCATGCTTTTTACAGAAAATATTAAACTAGGTAGAAATTGTTTGAAGACGTTTGAAGTTTGGATTCAAATCGTGTTTACATGCCAAACTGTTTTCGAAAGCCAATAAACTTCGCTCGTCCTTTGCCCGTGATGCGCGTCAGTCAAATGAAACTGCTTTCCTCGCGCTTGACTTGAAATGTTTTCCTTTCTCCAGAGCGAGAGATATAATAAATATCTTACTAACCTCGTCTTCTCGGTCCGTACTGTAAGTTACGGATCCTCGTTTTTTCCCCTTCGATTTATGGCCCGCGCGCTTCGCGCTTGGGCCATAAATCGAAGGGGGAAAAAAACTCGGTCCGTAACTTACCGTACGGACCTCGAACTCGGTTAGTAAGAGGTATGTCTTCAACGTCCCATACGAAAATAACGCCTAGCCAACGAGTACATGTATGAGCTGACGCAAGTTTTCACTAGGTAATTTCAAAAGTTTAAAGACTAGGGGAGGCAACTGCTAGACTTTGATTGTCGATTGTGAGCCAATTCCACACTCGCGACCGTGAAGCCGTGGACCCATAATACTCACCCTTGCCCCTGGATATTCTCAGCAAGTACTAAAACCCAGTAACCCAAAAGTAACCCAAAGTTTCCAGACCTTCCAATCGTTCCGGAAACGAAACACTATTTCTTTTTGAAATAGCTCCTTGTTGATATTGAGCCAAATTCTAACTCGATAGAACGTTTGCTCATTGCATGCTAATTATACCATCCGCATCAGAATGCTTTTAATAAAATATGTTTGCAAATTTGAGTCCAAAAATAAGTTTACATGAAATTTTCGTAGCACGTACGTTAATTTTCGTATGTCGCGAACATTTGCTGGCGCGAAAATTAGTGATGTTCTATGTTAGCTAGCTATTAATTAAATAGCGCTATAATATTTAGTTATCACGTATCAGTCGCGAATTTTGTCAAACTTTATAAGAAAATCGTATTTGGTGATTTTGAAATTGTATTTATAATGAGTAGTTCAAATGGTAGGGCATGTTGATTTTATCGTTTTATTGCGACATATAACGGTATGCAAGCAAATACTCGATACGCTGATGAAATCGCGAACATTTAAAAGTAACTAAGATTTTAACATTTCCGCAAAATTAAAGTGTCGCGAAATAAGACCACTCCAAAATGATCCGTGGAATTAACGTAGTTTCATGTAAAAAGATAGACAAAGTTTTTAAAATAATATTTTCTATGCAAACATTTCAAAAGGTAGAAGTGCATAATATAAAAAGAATGGCTGCTTTCTTTAGGAAAACGAAAATCTGTCAATGCCTCTTCGTGAACTATAAAGCAAGACATTTTTGAGATAATCGGCCATTAAATATTTGGAATGAGTACGTTAAAAAGAAGTTAAAATAAACTAGCAAACTTTTATGAAAAATACTCCATGATGGTCCCGAAAACCAATTGAAAAATATTTGTTTCTAAAGCACTACGCATTCCTTTATTTTAGTTAACGTTTGACGCTAGAAAAAGCCTACACCAGATCTGCAAAAGAAAATTTATCTTACCTAATCCTGAAGCTTTCCTTATGTTTGCCTTGTAAAAAGCTAATCGCTTATTTACAAACCAAGCTGACAGAAATCTTCTATATAAGTTGTATGGGAAATCCTCGATGGTCGCACTACACTCGGGTTTCAAGTGTTAAGAACTATTTCCTACAATGTTTCCCTTAAATGAAGTCTGTCCATGTATATTGACATTTTAATTTCATGCCATATAAAGGCTGCCCATCATTGTTTTGACACACGTGAGGCAATAAGCACGCAATTTCAGTTCCTTAACAACACGTACAGACTGTTTTAAACAAAGGGTACAGGAAGTTGAAATATCAGAAAGCTTTGAAAGTGTTAAAAAATGCACTTGCGTGCATGAATCGCATCATTTTTTTAAAAAATTATAATTTTAGGAGGGCGTACGCGCTAGCCCTTTGTAAATATCTTTAAAAAGTTTTTATCAATGATACATTTAAAAGGTAAATTTTCTTATTGAAATAAATTTACAAGAAAGAGACCAAAACATTTGAGGAAAGCATCTGGTGGAAGTAAAGTGACTTTTTAAAATATTTAGCAGGTCGTGAATAGCGCCGCAAGAACGCAAACTTAAGTAAGAAATTTGTTTTTGTAAATAAATTATGGTAAATATACACAATGGAAAATATATCATTCAGTCAGTGACACAAGGTATTCCGAACAAAAATGTCCGCGTGGTCGACAGAAATTACTTTCAAGTAGAGTGGAAAAAGCGGGCGTGCTGGTTGTTGTAATAAGTAACGTAGTGTTAACTTATGCTTGGAAGTTGAAAACGAGCGTAATTATTAATACTAACTAAAACACACAATATCAATTGTTTTTTTGATATTGAGCCAAATTCTAATCAGTCCTTAAGCCAGACAATTTGATAGAACGTTTGTTCATGACATATATTATTAAGCACTTGGCTAAATTATACCATCCGCATCAGAATGCTTTTAATAAAATATGTTTGCAAATTTGAGTCCGAAAATAAGTTTACATGAAATTTTTGCGACACGTAAGTTAATTTCGCGAATTTGGAAAGTGTCGTGAAAAAAGTGTCGCGAAAATTTGTTGGCGCGAAAACGAAGCGACGTTATATGTTAATAGGTATTAATTAATTATAACGTGTCAGTCAGATATAGGGTCAAATTCTAATCAGTCCTTAAAACATACAACTTGATAGAACGTTTTGCTCATTACATATATTATTAAGCACTTGGCTAAATTGTACCATCCGCATCCATAGGAACGCTGCCCAGCAGTGTCTCGACATACGTGGGAGCATAAGCACATAGTTTCAGTCCTTAGCAGCACGTACATACTTTTACACCAGCAGGTGCATAGGAAGTTGAAAAAGCTGGCATTTTCCTTGCGAGCATAATAACCACAAAAACCGTTCATGAATCCTTGTTCAAGAAACTTTTATGGTTTCGTTTTAGTGTTTAATATAACGAAGTGCTTGTTCAATGATATCTTTTGAAAATGACCCCAGTGCCTTATTCGGCGATTGCAATAAAATGATTCTCTTCACTTAAGCTTGTTAATTTTGGACTCTTCCATATCATTATTTTCAGCTGGGTAAAGAAAAGAAAAAAATGATCGCAGGACGTTTCAGCCTGGTTTTCATATGTCGGGAAAATCCCAGACCATCGCCGGGGATTTGTTATTTCCCGACCGTCCCAGACATTCCCGACTTATTTGAAAGACGACGAGGTAGATGTCTCCCTGAGTCGGGAATGTCTGGGACGGTCGGGAAATAACAAAATCCCCGACGGTCTGGGATTTTCCCGACATATGAAACCAGGGTTTAATAGAGTATAAAACAATAATAATATAGGATAAAACTTGCTGCTGGAAATAATTTTAATCAGAGCAGAACAATGTATTGCACTTGGAATAAGGGACACAGCATGTTGCATTTGTTATTTCTAATTTTACTTAGAAAAAAAATCGAACATTATCTAAAAAGTTGCCACCAAAAATTTCCGAAAATTGGCTCCGGGGTTAATTTGTTCAAAATACTTTTTTGAGCTTACTTTTGGAGGAGTAGGTGGAGGGGAGTTATTATTAGTCTTCGTTTCAGAAATGGTTAAATGGCTGGGTTTATATTTGGCAGAGATCTTGAGCTTTTGTCTGAAAAAGTCTCGGTGCATACAGTTATTTCAATTAACGTTGTCTGATATAGGCCTGCAAGAAAAGACCGAATGGTAGCATGGGTAAAAGTAAAAAACTGCCGCACGCAATACTAATGAGATATAATGACATGAAAAACATTATGTATAACGTTTCGTTTTTGTTTTAACCTGTAAAAATAAGCTGCTTTTAGCCAAGCTAAATTTTAGCACAATCAAACAACAGTTATCTAATTCGATCGGGGCACAGCAAATACATCATTTGCAAACTGACGTAAAAACTTGTAGATTTCTTTTCCACCGATATGCAAACTTTTCAGGCTTAAACGCTTCTATCTGACAACGTTTAATTTAAATCAACTTGAAAAGAGTACCGCATGGTAGGTCACTATGTTCATAGAGGATGTATATATGTGAGTTAAACAAACAACACTGCAAACAAAAACTGTAAACAACAATAAACAAAAAGCTTTATTATTAACGTGTCGATCGTTAGTACAATAAGTGTAGCGATAACTGTGGACACCTTTATTACATGCTTAAATAAAAGATAAATACAGTAAAATGTTAAAATTATTTCGGCAAACGAGGCCGTTACTTCCTTAAGTTATCGTCCGACATCAACATCAGCTCTGAAATTCTTCAATGTTGTTCCAACTCAAACGCATGGACAAAGCATAATACAATCGAAGCTCCTGTAAGCGGACGCCCTCGGGAAGCAAAAAACGTGGTCCGCAACTGGAACTGGCCGCTAACGGCAATGTGTAAATACAGAGTTTGTATGAGCTAGAGTTCAAACGGGGTTTTGTCAAGGCGGCCGTAAGAAGAGCTGTCCGCTTACCGAGAGTGTTCGCTCAGAGCTTTGACTGTGCTATACTTACACAAAAAGGAATAATACATAACAAACATTTTAACTAAAGAATACTCGTCTAATTGCTGAGTTTCATCTACTTTAAAGGGACACTATCACGAGAAGTTTGCTGCCTTTTTGGTAAAAACGGCGATAAACATTATGTTTCAGTACCAACGCTCATACAGAAATGCGCCTAGAACATCAAGAGGAAGATATCAAGTGAATTGTTGAAGGGAGAGCTAACCGTAATTAGTTTCTAGTGATTTTTCCAAGACATTGAAAAACGTCTGCCCGATTTTTTCAAATTGAGATCAAAAGCTACTGCATGGGTAACTCACGATAACACTCCTTTTATTAGCTCCAGTACACTAGTATAGTAATTTTTAACAAAACTGGACCATTATTTTTAGGTTTACATTGATGTAAATATGTCTTTTCTCTTTTGACTTCTTGACGTGATGTTCATGATAGTGCCCCTTTAAATGACCCCGGCCATCACTCTAACCCGGACCGCCCGATACGTGTCGAACGCGCGAACCGGCCATCGTCCTATTAGTCCCTATTAATTTAAAACATGCGCACAGGCTCAAATTAACAGAACTCAGCCCGTTAGTTTTACCGGGGGAAAAAGCGAAAATATTGGAGCCGAGGGTGAAGAGAGTAATAGTTAATATACATTCTCTCGAGCCCGGGGCACATGTTAAAAACCTTCGACAACACTACTACTAAAAAAACAATAACAACATTACAAAAAAGGAAAAGCAATACCTAAATGTAACTACAAATATTGATTTAAAATGCATAAGATATATAAACTATAAGAAAAATGCTGATATTTAATTCTAACTTAATTATCCAATGAGAAAAGATGTTTTTATCATATTTCTTATCTTTCTCGTATTTCTACCAAGCTTAAAATGACCCATCATTTCTTTCTTCTCGCATACTGTGCTGTATGCGGGAAGTTTGTCGCATTTGAACCTACAACAGTTAATAATGGCAAGTTCCCACAAGTCCTCCTGTAGCTCAGTGGTAGAGCGTTTCGACCGATGTGCGGAAGGTCATAGGTTCGACTCCTGTTGGGAGAACTCAGTTTTTCTATTTCCAAGTAGCTTGTGTTATTCAGTGACTTATAAAACATCTCTCTCATATTTTCTACCAACTTAGAATTCACTATAATTTCTTTCTAAACTTATCCAATATTAGCTAAAACGCAATGTACATAGCCTGTAGTTGCTAAGGGCGTCTCTGTTTGTCCTGCTTTAGCTGTATTTTCGTAAGAGTTTTCGTGCGCATGGTCTCTCGCCCCCACCCCCCCCCCCCCACCCCCCCCCCCCCCCCTCAATATTTACAGTCAATCAGCTGTAGCGCGGGTTTCATGATTCACAACATATAACTTGCTATCTACATTAGTAGATAATAAAATTCTGCTATCTACAATAGTATTGTACCACATCTACTTGTATTCGTAATTTAAATATTGCGCTCTTGGTTTATCTTTATCAGTAAGATACTCACGACAGAGGCCAACTTGAAAGCTTTTGTTGCTTTGGCCACCGTTTCATATAATATTTTTAACTTAATCTAATAATACTTTATATAGCTTATTCATGTAAAACGTTAATATTTATTATTCTACGAACGTTGTGAAATAAAATTGACTTGATTACAACAAACACAATTTGCATAATCAGAGCCAATCGGAACTCGAGACAAAAACATGGAATCAGCAGTGGCCAAGGGCGAAAAACCCTCTCTGATTCGTTTAGAGCATGTTGCGCGTTTTTTTTATATAACCAGTTCAGCAAATACAAAGTTTAAAACAAACAATGATTAATTTGTCGACCGTACATTTGAAAACTGGTTGATACCTCAGAAAAGCTGTTTTCACATGAAGGGGCAAGCCATACTCGAGCTAAACTGGGTCTACACAGCCGGAGCTTATCCCGGTTGTCCTTAACACGAAGCCGACCAGGAGTATTGCTAACCCCTGGGTGGGATGCTTGTCCTCGCATTCTGCCCTAAACAGTTTTCCGGTACCCATTTTATATTCGTGGATGGAGAAGAGGCATTGCGAGAGTTAAGTGTCTTTCCCAAGAATACAACACAGTGACCCCCGACGTCCAAAGTCCTATCCATTAGGCCACCGCGTAGCCCACATGAAAGCAAGCTTTAACTGATATATACTCACGGTGTATTTTATGTAGTTGAAAGTTCCTTTAACCCTATTCTGCCTGGACGTTTTTTTCGTCCGTGAACCTGGGGTGGGGAGAAAGTGCCCCCCCCCCCCCCCCACATATATATTTCCAAAAAGTATTCGCGCCATATAAATGAAACGGCCGACAGTCCCGTTCAATAATGACGTCGTGCACGCCAAACATGACGCCATACATATAAAAATCCGCCACCTCGGATACCCATCAGAAATAGCTAGAAATGTCAAAAATCTCCAAAATTTTATTTGAAAATATAAGATTTTGGAAGAAGAACCGGCCTCGTAAAAAGCGAAAATTAAGCTGCCAACAAATTTGGGTAAAACGACCTGTCAAAACGTGATTGCTATGGGAAACGTCGAGTCGCGTGATCGAACAATTGACACACTAAAATATTAAATAATATATATTTTTAGGAAAATTCACAAATAGCTAGAAATGTCAAAAATCTCCAAATTTTATTTGAAAATATAAGATTTTGGAAGAAACCGGCCTCGTAAAAAGCGAAAATTAAGCTGCAACAAATTTGGGTAAAACGACCTGTCAAAACGTGATTGCTATGGAAAACGTCGAGTCGCGTGATCGAACAATTGACACACTAAAATATTAAATAATATATATTTTTAGGAAAATTCACAAGTTTGGCCATAATTGCTCGAATGCTCTTTTTTTGGAACTGTCTCCCCCCCCCCCCCCCCCCCCCCCACCCCCCCAGGCAGACTAGGGTTAACTTCCCTGCTAGCCTCCTACGCAGACTTTCTTTGGGCTCGTCACGCAATCTTTCCTTACTTCCCTGCTTGATACAGTTTCATTAAGAGTTTCGTTGAGTTGTCTAAAGGGTTGC
>MU827307.1:2812928-2825700 GCA_029204205.1 Desmophyllum pertusum | reverse complement strand
ATAACAGAAGTATATAGAGGTTTAAAGTTTGGTACCATCCCATACAAACCTCTCTAATTTTGCGCCTGTTCTAAACTGAAGGAGCAGACACAAAATTAGAAGGGTTTGTATGGAGAAATTTAAACCTGAAGTACCCATTCTCGGCTGCAAATTGCAAGGGAGAGCTAATTTTTGGCAAGTGGACGTTTTTTGCCATGCTTCCTCCGAAAAGTTGATCAAAATTTCATAATTTCGCAATTTTAATTTTTGTGACGTCATAACTTCAGTGCTCTATTGCCAGTGGCCTCTCGCCGGCTCTCACCTGCCAGGCGATTTTCGTGATTTAGCTCCGTCTTAGGAAAGAAAGTACAGGATCGCGAAAATCCTCTAAAACACCACTACAAGACACAAGACAGGCAAAAGGACACAAAAGTAGGTTTATTTTATTGATTTATCGAATTTTAAGCTAAAATACGGCAAAATCTCCCCTATGATAACAATTGCCATACCGATCCTACGGTCAACTCCTCTCGAAACGTGAGTTTGGTCAGTCTGTGGTTGTAGTTGAGTTCAAAGCCTTCGTTGTTTAGCTTTGTTTTGAGCCAGCTGGTGGAAAATGTGTCTAGCATATGTTATAGTCAGGGACGCGTTACTTTTGACTGTTGTTACTGTTTTTTGTATTGATTCATTTCGGGTTTTTTTTTCTTTCACTTTATTAGCTATTTTGTAGTTCTCTCTGGGGCCACATTTTATTTTTTGTGATTATCCTTGAATAAAATAAAATGTTCACCACACCTAATGATAATTTATGGCAGACCTCTATTAAGCGGACACTTGCCCATTCTCCGAGTGTGGCCGCTTCGAGAGGTTTAACTGCATGTTTGAGTTATTCACCCCAAGGCCTCTATATATTTCGAGAAAATAATAAAATATATATTTTACATAACTAATTTTCTTTGGCAATATATTCGAATTTTACATATGCAGCGTATGTTCAAAGATCTGGCTGAATATGCAAATATTCCAAAATTATTCCCAAACTAACATTGTTTGAGAAAGATGCTTATAGTCAGTGACGCAACCTACTCGGAAAAAATTCCGAGTCGAACATATTACCCTACCACTGAGCTACAGGAGACAATCGTGGCCATATATTACTAGGAATTTAAATGTGACAAACTTCCCTCATACTGCTAACATTGTATTTGCCGATGAGTGAGAATGTGTGGAAAGAAATGATGGTATATTTTAACCTTGTTAGAAATATTCTACTAGTACAATAATTTTTTCACTGACTGATTAACATCTTTCTCTGTCTTTTACCAGGCTTAAAATATACCATCATTTCTTTCCAAACAAAGTTGTAACAGTGTTCACGACGGGAGCTAAATGTTTGAAAAATTCACTTTAAATTCACCAGAAGCTTTCCTGAAATGTCTGGTCTTTGTCTAACTTGGCAACCGGGAAAGCTCAGGTGGTGTGGGACGCTTTGGCCAAAGTACAGACCTTGTCTCATTTTCGTTTAACTTGACAACCATTTTGATATCACTTATCGTCTTTGAACATCACAACTTATTTTTTGGACTCAAATTTTTAAGCACATTTGATTAAAAGCATTCTGGCGAGGATGGTCTAATTTAGCGAAGTGCTTAATACTATATACGTAATAAGTAAACGTCCTATCAAGTTGCATGAATATAAGGATGGATTTAGAATTTGGCCCAGTATCAAAGAACAAGTAATATTGTTTTTGGTTAGTATTAATAATTACGCTCCTTTTTCAATTTCAACTTGATCACAAGTCCATACTGACTAATTAACAACAACCTGCACGTCCGTTTTTTCCACTCTACTTGAAAATAATTTCCTTCAACAGAGTAGCAGGGAAACGAGAGGATAAGGTAAGCCAAGAAAAAATGTTATAACAGTAATAGTTGCTGCTTCTTTAGGATTAATCAGACAAACGAGATATCCAATTGTGGTTAGGCAGTGAATGTGTTCAAAGAAATTAAATAAGGACGATCGAGGGATTATTTTCGCCAAAATGTTGAGCTAAATAAATTATCGAGTAGAAAGTATTGAAATCAGCGCTTGTGGTTTACAGAATGCATATTAAATGGAACATCATTGCAAAGAATATAACGTTTTCTGAATTTTACAATTAATTAAACTTAAAATTCACTTTAATTATCGTGCGAAAATAAAGTTACGATAGTTTTCAGCTTGAATTAAGGTTTTGATCGGTTTCTTTCTCCGCTCAGTTTCGTAATTTTTTTTCCAAAATGCACTTACAAAAGTCATTTGCCGCGTTTAATTCAGTTTGTTAACGTACCCATTCAAATTTCAAGCCGATCATCGATTATCATAACATTTCTACCTTCCTGGAGCACGAAGAGGCACTGTCAAGGTTTCGGTTTCCTAAAGCAGACAAGCAATTCCGGCTTTTTATGACAAAATGGATGCAGTGTAAAATTTGCAGTGTACGTTCAAAATTATGGCTTTTTTGTAAATTTATTTCAATAAGCAAATTTACCTTTTAAATGTATCATTGCTGGGACATCATAAGAAATGTTTTGAGATGCTTACAAAGGGATAACGCGTACGCCGTCGTAAATTAGAATGTTTTTCGAGGTGTGATTCATGCGCGCAAGTCCTATATACCGGTGTGAAATATCTGTATTTCACGGTGCTGTTAAGGAACTGAAATCGCCTGCTTATTGTCCCACGTACTTCGAGACAATGCTGGGCAGCGTTCTATAGCACGGATAACAAATTAGAGAAAATGTAACTAATATAACTGATAAAATACATGCAAAAGACTGAATACCAAGAAATGACATCTGTCTTCATATTCCCGTGTAGCGTGGTTATCATTTGTTTCTCACAGGCGTTATGTAAACTAAAGAGCTATGAATAATTGATTATCAGTAGTAATAAGCATTCACCGTTTTGTTAAGATAATTGGTGTGAGCGAGCTTGTTGCATTGCAACTCACGTCGTTGACGAACAGTGCAACACACAGTTCACCGACCGCACAAAGAGCCCTTGTAAATGAGCGATTCTACTGTCCTCACAAGCTTCCACTGAGGAACGAAAGGCCGTCCATTCCCAGCGCCGTCTCTCCTTTTTGTATTTGTTATTTGGGAGGCTGGCTTCACTGCTCCTCGGTTGCGAACCAAGGTGAGTAAACTGTCTTTACTAGTCCTGTCCCTTATCTATGTTAAAGGTCTCATCCAACTGGTTGAAAAATTGTTGATAACAATCAAATCCTTGGGGTAAAATTCCTTTATCGAAGAAAAGGCAAAAAGTCTGTTTAGTTTGTTTGCTGCAGGCGTAACGTGGATTTATAAAACTTTCCTGTTAGTAAGTAAAACATATTGTGATGTACAATTTGGTCTTTTTACATATATGTTTTCAAAATACGATTTATTTATTATACATTATAACGTTTTCCCCAGCTACATGATGGCCAGAAGTGAATATTTCTGAATATATTAACGAGTAACTTCGTTCTTTCTAAACTGTGGACCCACCAAACGCGTTTCGTAACATGTAACACAATATAATCAAATGGAAAGGGTGGAATCTACTGAGGGACATTGCTAGGGAATGTTATGCATGTGTCGTTAAATTATTTGAGAACTGAACTGAAGTTTTCGGAAATATTTAACACTGAGCTAACAATTGTTTTACAAAACGTTTTCTCGGCTAGAAGTTTCGAATTTAA
Organism: Desmophyllum pertusum; assembly: GCA_029204205.1. Taxonomy (NCBI): domain Eukaryota; kingdom Metazoa; phylum Cnidaria; class Anthozoa; order Scleractinia; family Caryophylliidae; genus Desmophyllum; species Desmophyllum pertusum. The sequence continues at coordinate 2,821,994 of MU827307.1, read as the reverse complement.
AGAAATGCTGGCATCTTCAGTAGTATCGGAGAGTAACTTCGGCCACTGACTTCGATGTTTAACTAAATAATTCGAAAACACCGTATTGCACGTGTCACTGCTGTCGCCACACCTTATTTGTGTTTAGTCATTTCCTCTCTGTGGATTAAAATTAAAATTTCCGCCAAATCGTGAAATTTTGTGAATTTTAGATGTGGCGCCCGTACGTTTGTTCGAAGACAACCGTACAGTAATGATACATGGACAGATGACTTTGATGATATGACAAATACTGCAATTAAGTAAAACAAAAATCATCTCGGTTTTTTTCGACGGTTTCTTGTTTTTATCTCAACCTGAAATAAGAAATATCTCGATATGGTAAATTGAACATAGTTTCTTCTCTTTATCTCGAATCTGAATAACTTTTTTTCTTAGAATTTTCTTAACCTCTCATAAGCTCTATTATAAATCCGCGTGAAATATTGTGAAGGTACGAGCCATAAAAGCCAATAGCGGTATTATGATTATATTTTCTTTTTCAGACTAATTATAATCCTAATTCTTAACGGACTTACAACCGTTTTCAAAAGAAAGTTATGTTTCTAAAAGAAATAATTTATCATTCGGTTCCAAAACAAATTTTAATAATTAATACCATCAGAAAAGTATATTGTAACTTGGGAAGCTTTATTCACCGAAGACCAAAATTACCCCATTAAAATTAAACAAAGGCTGTTTAAAAAGCCAACGTGAAACAAACAGAAGGCAATTTCAATTACAGTAGAAATTCCCGTAGGAGACCAACTTTGCGAAGACGCCGCAGTTTCGGATCTTTTGTATGTGGTCGCTAAGGAGAAGAGGTCACTTTTAAAAAATAGTCGCTCACAAGCAGGTTCGATGGTATTTTTTTTTTAATTAAAAAGCATGAGGTATTTACAAAATTGTTGAGCTATGCTAAAATGCTAGAATCTTTTAAACAGCGTGGATACGAAACAATCCATGTTCCAGTACATAAAGATACTTGCTAAGATAGTTTTTCATGACTTACCTAGTCGTGCAAGGATCTAGATTTGTATTTGTGTTTATTGCCTGCAATATTCCGATTCAATCCGCTCGAAATACGACATCAAAATACCGGACATCTGTGTAATGCCAGACGACTGAATTAAAATATGGCATCAGTGAAGGTAGATGACCTCTCAAGCCCGGGGGGGACTCCCATATAAAAGGGGTCGGGGGTGCTCGTCGGAAATTTTGAAAAAGAACCCCTAAAAGGTACCAATATTTTTTTTGTGGGCGTGGCCCCAATTTCATTTTCACCCGCTAAGAAAAACTGACAATATAACATTCTTTAATAGTGATAAAGACGATTCCTTCGAATACGATCTACTCGTAAAAATTTTAAGCGGTTTCATGAATGAGACATGAATAAAAATCAGTTGAAATCATATTTTTTCCGGCTCAGCAACCCTAAAAAGGTACCGCGTTAACTCTAAGGGTGGTCAATTTAGATTTTACACCATAAGCGGTACCAAATCATGAATTTTAACCCCTAAAAGGTACGACGAGCACCCCCGCCACCTTTATATCGAAGATCCCCCCCCCCCCCCCCCCCCGGGCTCTCAATTGCAAAAACACTGAGGCTGAAACTGTTCGATCGCGAATAGTGATCCTTCGAGTGTTGGTAGGAGATGGCGGCGATGGATGAAAAGTTGTTTTTGTACACGGGTAGCAAGTGTCTTATAATTCAGTATAATCCTAATCCTTTACGGAATATACGCGTTTTGTAAATTTTAAGTCACGAAAAAGAAGGTTCCAATAGTAATCAGACTATTTTTGCCAAGTCATGGTCGTTAACGAGAAGTTTTGGACTGGAACTGAAGTTTTCGGAGATATTTAACAGCTCACAAATGTTTTCTCGGCTAGAAGTTTCGCATTTAAAGAAATGGCTTCGATGTTTAACTAAATAATTCGAAAACACCGTATTGCTCTTGATAACTCAAATAAACTCTTAAAAATAACGATCTTAGAAGCTCAAAAATAATCCCGTAAGATTTTCGCGTTTTTCGCGTTTTTTATTTTGTTATTTTCTCGTTTAAGGTTGCCCCTGAATCCGTAACTGAGTCTATTAGAAATATTTGGATAAAGATCTGGTGTGATAGTGACATAGGAACGCGTAATAAAGCATATATACTTCTTTCCGCTTTTCATAGGTTTGTTTTGCCCCATTTAGTTTTGAGTGCAATGTTCAAGTGACGTACTGAAAATGGGAAAGACGGAGTTTTCATGATTGATTTACCCATTACAGCTATAATTATAACTTCCTCAAGTTTGATGTCCTCAAAGCTGACATTTATTTTACAAATTAAAGTCCTAGCTTTGAATAATTCAAAATAAACTGTTTAAAGAAGCCGCGGAAGAGTTATTTTGAAAATAATATTTAGAATTCGCAAAAATCGTGCAAAATTGGCTGGTGATATTTTGAATTTCCTTTCTATGGATTTTGATATTAAAATATTTCGCGAACCTTTAACGATGCGTGCGGAAATAGCGAAAATGTAACCAACCCGAAAATAACTGAAAGGCATTTAAGGGTAGCCAAATTTCAGCCTAATCGGTGGAAATCTGTGAATTTAAGATGTGCACTCGTTTGAGGCGGGCAAATTTTCGTTTAAGTTAGAGAAGGCGTTGTTTGTTCGGAGACAACCGAACAGTATTAATAATGTATGACCACGGTAACTTTGATGATAATGACAATTAGTAAATTTGTACCTCTGGATAATGATTTTCTAGCTTTCTGATTGGTTCCCTCCTCTATGGATCTCAGCCATTATCCTTAAGTTGACCAAATATGGAAAAATGATGAATTTCTTGTTCTTGTATATCCAACAAGGGCGAAAGGAATAATTGTTTGATTAAAAACGTCGCTAGCTTTATGTTAAACTTCGGTATTACTTTTTAAAAATTTATAAATCGACTGAGTGATTTTTCAGTTCAATCTAAATGAAGCATGATTTGTATGAAAACGGCGGCAAAAACTGCTGGCGCGGTGTCCGTTTGCAAGTTGAATGAAAAGAGAGCAAAACAGAATTTTAATCTTCGCTCTGTGTCTTCTTCAAAGTTTCGTATATTCTGGAAAATTGTGCAAATGGTTTAGCTTAAAATTGGAAGATCAGAAATAATTGTGGAGCTGAACATTATATTCATTTTACAAGTTGAATGAACGGCTGAACGGGTTGTTTACGGCGAGCAAATCGTGCACGACTACAGAATCAATTGTGTTGAAACCAGCGAAACTGAGCAGTTAAAATCACGTTCACTGAAGTAAAAAGCAAAGGAAAGCGTCAATATCTACATGGATGGAAAGAAAAAGAGTGATGCTCGAAGATAATTTCACTGTGAAGCGGTCCTCGATTGTACCATCACCAACGCTTGACGATCGACTGCGATATTTATGCTTTCTCGTTCCCGATAAATTTATTGTGCTGATTTTGAAAGCTTATGGAATTAAAAAGCCTCTTTAAAATACAAGGTAACAATACTGAATGGATTAAGCTTAAAATTGTAGTGTAAACAGGTTTTCATTCAGTTTAAATCTGTGCAGATTTGTATTGGTTTCAGTTCGGGACTTCTAGTAAACAAAGTTTGTTTCGGGCTTCCTTCAGTGCTCGTTCAGTTGCATTTGTTGTTCATTTGTAGGCATGTATTTTTCTTGGAGCGGAAATAATTTTTTTTCATTTTCCGGTTATTTGAGTGTTTGAAAATTTACTAAAACAGTTATTCTTCTCGGACTTGCCGGATATGAGCTGATTATAACCAACTCGGCGAAGCGCCTCGTTGGTTATATATATCAGCTCATATCCGGCGCGTCCTCGAAGAATAACTGTTAAATACCGCAATTCAGTAAAAAAAAAAAACTTTCATCTCGGTTTTTTCTTGTTTTCTTTTATCTCAATGAAATCTCTCAATATGGTAAACTGAACATAGCTTCTTCTTTTTATCTCGAATTTGAATAAATTTCCTATAAAGGTAGCATAAAAGCCAATAGCGGCATTATATGATTTTACTTTCTTTTTCAGACTAATTATAATGATCATAATTCTTAACGGATTTTACACGTCTTCCAAAGTTAAGTTTCGAAAAGAAATAATTTATCGTTCGGTTCCGAAAACCAATTAATAATTGACCAATTTCGATATATTAAAATTCTAACTTGGCTCCGAGGCTTAGGGGAATAAAACAAAAGAAATCGATAATAAATCACATCGAGGTTGAGGGATGAATAAATCATTTCTTTTGTTTTATTCCCCTAAGCCTCGGAGCCAAGTTAGAATTTTAATATATCGAAATTGGCCTATTAATAGTATCAAAAAAGTATATTATGACTTGGGAAGCAATTTATTCACCGAGGACCATCAAAATTAAACAAAGGCTGTTTAAAACTCGCCATCGTGAAACTCACACTCTGATTGGCTCTGCACAGGCACCTACAGTCGATCGATAGAAGGCTCTCAGAACGCGGCGCGCACAGTTTTTTGTCGTACATTACGACCCAAAAGTATAAAAACAAACCTATTATTAGAATTCATGGTTTTTATCAATATTTCTATGCCTTAATAGGTCAGCCACAGCCGTAATACGAAAAAAACATAGAACTTTGTTTCATCCACTTTCATTGTGGATAGGTTTAAGAGGCGGGCATCAATTTAACCATGTGTGGTTCCGAGGGCAACATTTACTCAAAAAATTGTTTCGATTAACATTGCTATATAATTATATACTGTCAGATGCTGTTGTCCATTCGCGAAATATTTTTGAATTGATTTTTAACACTTTTTCGTCCTTCTTTATGTTTGGTATTCCAAACTTGGTTAGCCAATCATAGAGCCAACAACTTGTCAACGTGCAGCAGGTCCTATGGGCTTTATGTCTACTTTGGCTTCTACTCTCAGATTGGGCATGCAATGTGATATAAAAAATGTTAAAAATGATTCATAATAATTTTCTAGAGTTGGCGGCAATGTTACTCACTGTAAATTTTTGATATTAATTTATTCATTATCTTGCGTTTTTTTTAATTTAACCACCCGTTTACACATAAAATTAAACATATTTAATAATTAGTGAAAATTTTGAAAATTTAGAACTTGAAAGTTAGTGACAATCAGTGTTAAACATGGTTTTTAAAAATGTTTTTGCGCTTATCGCAGTTTGTTTTATCTAGCGATTTAGTTCATGTTCTTAAGTAGGACCTTATGTCCGAACTTTTTGCATAACATTGTAGCCTTTTCAGTTTCTATGGCTTATGAAACATTGTTAAGGTAAACATAAGTTAGTTGGTGTAGAACAAGATATTATTATAAGCTTTGGGGTTCGACATTATTGCTGATACGTATACTGCAGCGGGGCACCCAAATGAGCAACCCTTTTGTCAGAACTTTTAAGGGTCCATAATGGCAACGAAGTACCCACGAAGAAACGACTTTTCTGGTTGCTAAGTAAATTTATATCAGTTCTGGTACTTTCGCAGGGAAAGAAATCTAATGTCCCATTTTGCAAAGTTCCTGTCAAACCTTCCGAGTCAGCAGGCATACAAACATAAATCTCAACCGCACTATACCCAGGAAGCTCGTCATGTGTGGACTTGAGGCCAACATTTTTCACCTTTTGTGGGGTGGGGAGGGTGAAACTTTTTGCACAGGGCTAATGTTAAAGTTCGGGTCAACAGAGAGGGCTGCTGGTGGTGTGCAAAAAAGAATTACTGCATTTAGAGGCAGCAAATATCCATATTGTCTGACATTTCCAGGTGGTTGTCCAACTTTTATTTTTACTAAGTATCTATATTTTTTCCTTCAACACCGGGGGAAGCAATGTTACCAAAACAAAATGAAAAACAATATTTCCTAGCTGGCAAGGAACCCCCTACGGAACACTTTCGTTGGGTGCCCCCTGGATACTGGAAACTTAGTGTGGTCAGCTATCAATAAACAAGTTGATCCCCAGTACATTGTTTGATAGTTGTTTTTTAAAAATCAAATATGCATATAATGAGGCAATACAATCAACTCTCTCTTCACAGAACACCGCTCTAAAGACGATGACACCCTACTGTACATTCAGTCATTTTACTTTAAATCATAGTTTAATAGGGGGAAATAGGTTATGAACCCCGGAAAACTTCAAAGTACGTCAAACAGAGGGGCGCAAGATTTTATGTTCGAGAATGTCCACGAACCGTGCACACAATCTTTTTGTTGTTTGGCGCTCACACACTGATTGAATTAGCGTAACCGGGACACGTTTCTATTGGTAGTTACTCAAGAAACGGTTTATTTTTGTTTTATTTTTTGAACAACAAAAAACATGGAACAACAGAACATTGTTGGGACTTCATAACCATTTCCCTTTTATCCAACTACAGTCGAAGTAAGAGCGGACCACCCTTCGGGAATTCGAGAAAGTGGTCCGTAACTAGAGCTGGTCTCTTACGAGAATGGGCCGTTGTAGAAAAGACCACATGCTGAAACAATAGAAGGCCTGGACACTTACGAAATGTACGAAAGCGAATGTACAGGTCACGCAATGTTCCACAGAGATTGAAAACGTAATTATCTTATTTTCAGATAATTACAAATAATACAAATGTCTCATAAATGTGTAGCACAACAAGTAGTCGCTTACGAGAGCTTAAAAAGCAAAGGAAACGACCAGTTGGTAATTCCCCTAACAGTGGTCGCGGGTCGCTTACGAGGTGGGGATCTCTTACGGATGCCGGCAGTCGGTCGCTTTACGAGACGTGCCTTTTAATTACAGAGTTTCAGTAGACAATTTAAACCGGATTTTCACAATGGTGGTCCGTAACTAGAGCTTGTCGCTTACGAGAGCGGTCGCAAGGAGAGCTTTGCGACTGTATGCTATAACTAAAGTCTCTAAGCCCTTTCCTTTCAAAATCGGACAAAGGATACTTTAAAAACAGGACACTTTTGGAGTCTGTATTGCATCATGGCGAAGAACGTTTAAAGTACATATGTGAAGTGATCTCAACATAGTTTCAACTTGACAAAATGCTGTGGTTAACGCTGGCATTGACTTGTATCATATCAAAGGGGAGCCATCGTTGGCTTTAGTGCTACGGAATCCGGGATAGGCTCCGGCAGTGTGGACCACTTTCCAGGGCCGTAAGCATGGGGAGGGGGTGGCCCCCCAATAATTTTGACAAGGGAACGTTTTTTATGCATCCATACAACACTGACTGCAGTTGCATAATTTGTACAAACCTGTTCAAATGGATGAGTACAATTATGTTTAAGTAACATCTCATATCCATTTTGTCCGAGTATGGGTTTTAACCAATAACAATATTCTGGTGGCAAATCGCCGGAGGGTGTAGTATTTTTGGGAAAAAATAAGTTTAGATTCCTAAATGTAATTAGCAAATAACACTCAAGCTATATTTACTGCGTCTTTCAATAATCATACGAACTCTGAAGCTGCAAAACCCAAGTACATTGCGTTTTTTTTTCGCATAGCCGTCAATCGATAATTACGAAAAACGACAAACCAACGGAACCCTGAAAAAAAAAACCCATTGAACAAAACTAAATGGCGATCGAAATCTTACCAATCCAACAATTCACGTACGCGGACCTTGTTTGAAGCGGTTTTTTTTTGAAGTTGGAACGTTTTGTTTTCTGAGACGTCCGCTAAGATGGCTTGACGGCAGTCAGAAATGGATTTTTTTTTTTACATAAATTGTAATATAATTAATTTAATCAGCCATCCATTCGTCGTCGTTCAACCACGGCGCGAGCCAAAGTTTTCACAGGAGCTTATGTCACGATATTTTTAAGGTCATTTTTCGCGAAAGTAAAAAAATCACCATCGAAGAATAGAAGCCTCAAAATAATAGGTTTACTAAGGTCGGAAAAAAACACCAAAGTGGTAATAATAAACCAAACCGGTAGAGTGATCCAGGGAAGCAGGGCAGAAAAAAGTAGGAACAAGGTATGGTTGAGGCTGGAGAGAAGAAGATTGAGGGACGGATTGCGGAAACGGCAAACTTGAAAAAAAATTGGCCAATTTTTTCAAGATGCGCCATCCGCGACGTAGCTTCTTTGGATGCCTTTAGCTTCGAACCTCCACAAATTTTTCTTCAGGAGCCTGACCTTGTTTTTCAGGCCTATTAGCTTCTTTAACCCATACACTTTGAATTTTTTTAGGCCACTTTTCGAAAGAAACCAGTTTTTCTTAACCGAAAATTGTCCCGCCAGACATTGAAATAAAATGTTTTCTTCTACTTAATAGAAAACAGTTTTTCTATTGTTCAATGTTTCATAAAAGCGAAGTCGGCGAATTAGTTCAGTGAGCGATCCATCTATAGCGGTTCCCGCATATGCAAAAAAAAAAAAAAATTCGGACTCGCACGCAGGGGAATTAATCAGAGATGACTCCTTTTTCATAGACGGTGGACGAACCAGTTTACCATATAAGTAACAAATATTATGTTGTTCCCGTCAACATCATTTGACGGGGGAAAAACTTCCTTAACAGTCATCTTCTACTACTGTTTCTACTTACTGGTTAATATTTAATCATGTGGCAGTTTTCTGAAGAAAACAAACAGACGATAAGAAATTATTTTTGAATGGTAAGGGAAATATAATTTTTAAGACCCGTACTTGGTAAATTTGTTCGTTAAGCCAGCCCTAGTAAACTCATATATTCTATAGTTTTGGGCTTTGAAATGTAACTAAAACAGTAACAACGGTGGCACACCATGTTTCCTTCGCCGATCTTGATACCTTTAAAGGAGCTACGTCAAAGCGGTTGGGCCGCATCCAGTGACAAAAATTGGGCCAATTTTTTCCAAAGTTCGCCATTCGTAATCCGTCTTATTCTTCTACCTCAATCCTCCAACCATCCTTTGTTTCTGTTTTGGATTTCATATATATCACTTCTTTGGTGTGTTTCTAACCTCTTTTTTCTTTTCCGTCCTTCTACCTTAGTAAACTATTATTTTTAAGGCCTTTTCCTCAGTTTGAAGGTGATTTTTGCACTTTCGCAAAAATGACTTAAAATATCATG
>MU827307.1:2787840-2812428 GCA_029204205.1 Desmophyllum pertusum | reverse complement strand
ACATACGCAGACGCAGTAACGCGTTGATCAAACAGTGCCTTTTGTTTAGAACAAATCAACCACGTTACTGCGTCTGCGTATGTTGCTTGACGCTTGTGCACTTGCGTCAGGCTTAACGTTCACAATCTATCCGTTGTTTGTAAATTTTTTCTCAGATATGAAAATAAATTTGATGTAGAATGCGCCAGATTGACTCAGGTATAATAGTGACGTGGCGATGTCCGAGTAGTGCCAAATTGTTAGGAACGCACAAAAAGTCTCAACGGCTTCAGAACTTAACCGCGACAAAAGTTTAATTTTTGGTTCTGCCAATAAATGCGAACCCTGTGTAACGCTTTTTTCAACCACCAAAAAAGTAATTTCCAAAATACTTACACCCCCCAAGAAAGTCACCAGTTCTAAACAGAAGTCCTCAAGGATCGCAAATTTCCAATTTCAAAAGGTCTTCGGACAACCCCGTCACTATTATGCCTGAGTACCCCCCCCCCCCCCCCCCCCTCCCCACCCCCTGGGATATTAGCCTAGCGTAAGCATTGAAGCAGAATTTAGTCGATTCTGCTTCAAGGCCACTTCTGACACCGTGTTACGAGACTGCTCGTGTACTAAATTCGGTAAACACATTTCTTTCAATACCTCCGCGAACTCCATAAATTACATAAAGTTATTTTGAATGGTAGTACGTAACAGAAATGATTTAAACAAAGGAATGTGTTTTAAATTTGGGATGAAAAACTTCAAAATATAATTAAAACGGTTAGTTTATAAAATAAATTTCATGATTTGAGGGCCTGGGTTTCTATGGGGGGATAACTTAATTATTGCACCGGAAGTCATAGTTTTGTTTCACGTGTACTAGTGATCGACATCTAATATCTCCTTACAATATTTTAATGCACTGTGAAGCAGACAGTAATGGTATATTGGATTATTTACTCTCCCAGTTAAGGACACTTTGTGACCAGTATACGAACAACAAAGACATTTCGTGCAGCTTTTATGAAGACAATGCAGCTTATCAGCGGTTAGATTCATGGCCGCCGCCATTTCGAGTTTCTGATCGTGACTGATTTAGTTCATTTCACGTCTTCATATGTTAGTCACGGAAACAATTGGCATACCATATTTCCTTTTGGAAAGAAACTTGAATCTCTGAATGGTTATTGCTCAACATGCTGAGTCAGATTCGACAGAAGAAGGTGGGATATTTGATCTTCAAAAATTATGGTTAGCGCGCGCGTAATTTGGAGCTCGATCCGGCAACAAATTGTTGTGTTTCTTGGGCAAGACACTTGTAACTGTCACAGTGCCTCTCTATACTCAGGAGGTACAATGTATAATTGGGCACCAGCGAACCGTCTGACAGGGCAACCAAAATAATGTCCGCTAAAATTAAAAGGCCCTTTTTGTCTGCTAACAAAAAATATAAGTTTAAACTCTCTGAGCGGACACTCTCGTAAGCGGACAGCTCTACTTACGGCCGCCTTGGCAAATCCCCGTTTGGACTCTAGCTCATACAAAATCTGCATTTAGACATTCCTGTAAGTGGCCATCTCTAATGTACATGTAATCTGAGAGTTGACAGAAGTTTGCTAATTTTCCATTCTCTTACATGAAACTACAGTAGTATGTACAATGTAAGCTTCGAAGGACATTACATGTAATAATTAACAATTATTCGCCGAAGGCGAAGTGATTATTGGGGAATATTCCCCGAGACGAAGTTGAGGGGAATATTCACCAATATTCACGAGCCTGAGGCGAATAATTGTTTTATAATATACAAATTGCTGGGAAAATGTCGAATTTCTCCGAAGAAACTGGAAAAATACGAAAATATTCCGCCATTTTTTCCCCGAGACAAAAACATTTGAACTTCGCGGCATTTCCAAATAAGGTAGAGAGGGTATAATGCTTCTGAGACCATGAGTAGGGAACCAATCAAATTGCTTGAAAATGCATTATCCCATGGTTAGTATATTATAATAATTATTATAAGACAGTACATGCAATTATAATTTTATTATTATTATTTATTAATAATTTTCTGTTTATAGAAAAAAGAGGCTGTGCGTAGGCTGTCACAGGGTTCTGGAGCGACTGGTCATCCTTGGGATCATGGCACTGCTTTGTCATCACAAGCTCCTGGGCAGGGGCCTCAACGGAGAAAATTCTCAGGTAGAATTTTATTTATTTCATGCTACAGAAAGCCAGCACCAATGTGCTATCTGACCCCTCCAATATGAAAGCTTTACCTTATCTTTATTAATTTTTATTAAAGGGAATCTTGGCTGAAAAACAGTTTTAGCTCCAACGTATACTTTAATACATGTAATGGTTCTCTTTAACTAGTCTTGGGGTTTTAAGTCGATATCTCCGTAGCTGGTTTCGAATATCCAGCTCGCCGCCATGTTTTCATTATGGCAATTTGGGACATCATTGCGTTGTTGGAGATTTCAATATGGAGTCTACGGAATAATATTCTGCGGTAGAATCGTATAATGTTTAACCATAATACGCATTAGATGCACATACATAATCTCTAATTTCACGCAATGCTGACTTTAGCCGACGTACTGAAAATGCACAGCAATGCACTGATGTCATAATCTCCCATCAATCTTTGCTAAAACAAACATGACGGCGTGCGGAAAATTTGAAAGAAGAAAAAGCAGATTGAAACAAATCATCCAATATTCAAACCAGTTAAAGAATAAGGTATCGACTTCAAACCACTAAAACCAGTTTTACACAAACACCAACTTATGATTTGGAACAAAAACTGTTTCTCAGCCGAGATTACCTTGAACATTGTTTTGGCAGACCAGCAGCGGACATGGAGACAGCAGCCTGGTGCAACAGGTCAAAGACCAGCCAAGAGAAGCTATGCTAGTACACTTGACCGGGATCCTACCCGCCACTGGTGACATGGAACCAAAACCTGTTAATCCTGTTGGGACAGCAGCTTTCGGTTTTGGTACCACGCAATCTTCGCTGAGTAGTCAAGCTTCACAGTTCACGGCATACTGCTACAACTGATGCTACTTCTACATTCTCAACAGTGTCTGGATTTGGGTCTGGATTCCCTTCTTCCAGTCTTCAACACAGTACTGCTACAACTGATGCTACTTCTACATTCTCAACAGTGTCTGGATTTGGGTCTGGATTCCCTTCTTCCAGTCTTCAACACAGTACAGGTTAACGATTTTTTTATTAGCTTAATGTCATTAAAAATATATATATTTTAATAAATAAACTGAAGATAATGGCACAATTACAGCAGCTACAGTATGAGCCAATTCTATTTATGTAGTTTCAAATGTTACTGTACATGTACATGTATAATCACCTTGTACAGTCTGTGTTGTAATTCAGGATGAACAAGCGGTTAACATAACAGACATCTTTTATTCTAGTCAAGCATGCTCGAGTGTGCGATCATGCGCATGCGCTAAACTATGACATCCCCCTCTTTCCGAACAAGGAAAAGGAGTAACAACTAAATAAAACAAAGTAAACACAAGAAAAGCTAATAAGATCAAACAAGAAATAATGCAATGTTTTAAGTTTCAGTTCATAAGTTCAACTTGACAGGGGGTTTGATCACCCTGGAGGAACGGCGCAGTGTGGTCTGTCCGGTCGTAGGTCCTGCTGTGTGTTGCGGGGCTAGGCACCGGGGATGTTGGTGTGGTCTGCTCGCTTGTAGGGATATCGTCCCTAGACAGTGTGCTCGGTGAAGTGGTACAGGTCGGGGTTGCAGTACTAGTGGAGGCTCTGCAATTTCCATGTTGCTGCTGTTCTGCAACGCGATGTTCTCTCCTGTGGGGTGAATGTGGCGGCGGTTACGCCTGCGGATACTGCCGTTTGCCATGTCGACAACATATGAGCGAGGAGCCTGCGTGTTTGCACCTGACGACACCTGGTTCCCACTTTCGGCTGTGTGGGTTGAGAACACGCACTGGGTCTTCAGGGTGTATTGCAGGAAGGGGCTTGGAAGTTTTGTCATACTGTGACTTCTGCTTTTCCTGTCTTGTTTGGAGTTTGGAGTTGATGTCACCATCTGCTGATAGGGACAGGCTTGGTTTGGAGATCGCCGGTAGATTGGCTTGATAAACTCTTGAGTTTAAGAGTTATGCTGGCGACGGGATGCTGTGATCAAGAGGAGTGCTTCGCAGGCATAGCATAGCAAGATGAGGATCTGCACAGATTCTTTACACTTCTGTAGGAGGTTCTTTACCGTTTGCACCGTTCTCTCGATAAAACCATTAGCCTGTGGGAAGTATGGGACTAGTGGTTCTGTGTTCAAATCCATAGCTGCTACTGAACTCCTGGAATAAGGCGGAAGTGAACTGAGTGTCATTGCCAGTGATGATTTTGCCTTGGGATGCCGTGCTCCTCAAATATGGATTTCAGGTGGGCAATTGTCGTATCCGATCGGATGTTGTCCAACTTCCTCACTAGTGGGAATTTGCTATAGTAATCAGATAATAGCAAATAGGGCGAGTTTGTTCCAGAAGAACAAGTCAGATCCTAGAGTGTGCCATGGTTTCTGAGGAACATCGTGGGGCATGAGGGGCTCCTTCACATTCATGTTTTGATTGTGTTGGCATGGGGCACAGCATTTGACCATTTCTTCAATGTCCCGATTTATGTTAGCCCAGAACACCGATCCTTTGGCACGGAGTTTGCACTTTTCTGCACCTTGGTGTGCATAGTGTAGCTGCTTCAACACATCAGCTTGTAGGCGTTTAGGGATAAGGATGCGTGTACCCTTCAAGATGATGCCATCTGCGACAGTTAATTCATCACGGTAGTTCCAATATGCATGTAGGTGCGCTGGGCATCCTGATCTTGTATCGGGCCAAACCTTGCGTGATGACTGCACGGAGTGAGAGGAGGGTTTCATCTTTAGTTGTTTCCTCTTTAATTTCGTTGATCCTTGTTGGGGTGGCGTTCAGGTGGAGGTGTAGTTCATGGACTGACACATCAAGCCCTTCAATTGTGTCGCCTGGGAGTGGGCTGATTCGAGACAGTGCATCAGCCAGTGGAATGTCCTTTCCTGGAACATACTTTATTTCCACATCATATTTTGAATTCTAAGCATCATTCTTGCAATGCGTGGTGGAGCGGAGGAGAGGTGTTTCTTGAATATCGCCTCCAACGGCTTGTGGTCTGTTTCGACAGTGACGTGTCCGGCCATATGCATAGTAATGGAATTTTCTCAAGGCCGTGTACAACAGCTAGCATTTCTCTTTCAATGTTTGAGTAGCGGGTTTCTGTTTCAGTGAGAAGCTTGCTTCTGTATTCGATAGGGCCCTTGTCCTGAAAGAGAGTCGCGCCAAGACCACGCATGGATGCATCAACTTGGACGGTGACTGGCTTTGTACTGTCGAAGTATTGGAGTGAATTGGTCCACTTTGAACTGCCTCTTTGACCTTGTTGACGGCCGATTGGTGTTCTGGGCCCCACTGAAATTCGCTGCTCTTCTTGGTCAGTGTCCCAGAGGTTAGCTGATAGAGACGCTAGGTTGGGTACAAAACGACTGAGGAACTGGACCATGCCAAGAAAGGTTTGTAGGTCAGCAAGGCTCGCTGAAGGATCCATGTTTAATGATAGCTTCAATCTTCTGTGGGTCTGATCTGAGGCCGCTGTCGCTGATGATGTTTCCAAAGAAGGGTATTTCAGTACACCTTATCTTGCATTTGTCTGCATTGAAGCGGAGGCCAGTTTCACGTGCTCGTTCCATGACAAGCTCTCAGGTTTGTGTCCATGGTCAGTTTGGTCACACCCGTAGATGACTATGTCGTCGGCAATGCCAGTGACACCAGGGAGGTCACCGAATGTTTCATCCACTTTCTTCTGAAAGATGTCCTGGGCACAGATTAGGCCGAATGGGAGCCTCAAGAATCTGTACCTGCCATGAGGTGAGTTGAAAGTTGTGTACAAGGAGCTCTCATGGTCGAGTTGGATGTTCCAGTATCCACTGCGGGCATCCACAATAGAGAAATATTTGGCGCCACTCAACCTTGGTAAGACCTCGTCCAGTGTTGGTGTACGGTGGTGTGGCCGCTTGATAGCGTGATTGAGGTCTTTAGGGTCAAGACACAGCCGGAGTGTGCCATTTTGCTCTTTGTAACGCAGACTAATGAATTAACCCAGTCAGTGGGTTCGTCTACTTTGGTTATGATGCCTTGCTGGGCGAGGGCATCAAGTTCCTTTTAAGTGGTTCACGTAGTGCCTCGGGTACTCGCCGTGGAGGGTGGATGACTGGTGGAACTGTAGGGTCCAGGGTAATGTGAAACTCCCCTTGGAAACAGCCAATACCCTTAAAGCAGTCTTCATACTGGAGGAGAAGCTCCTTCTTTGCATCTGTATCACCAATGGGTTTCTGTATAGGGGTTGTTGCCTGTGGAGAGGTGGCAGTGGTGAGGCTGTAGTTGAGGGTGACGAGTTTCATATCCCTGCAGGTAGGGAGACCCAGGATCGTTTGGTCCAGTTGTGTCCACCACATGAAAGGAGTACGGTTTGGAGTGGCCGTTGTGTGATAAGTTAAGTTCACAAGTGCCATAGTGCTGTATAGTGTGACCACCAAAAGCAGTAATTGTTGTGTTAGAAGGACTCAGACCGCAGGGTGCACCGTCTGTACTGGGGCTATATGCCTATTGAACTGCGGATATAGCTGTTTGTATGTGTTTTAACAGGGATAACATTCCCTTCCGTCTCCTGTGTCGATTTTGCACAGTAGCAGGGCATGATGTTCCCTGACCTGCATCCACTTCTAGCTGTAACAAGGCTTGAGTATCTCTTCTCAAAGACACTGTCTAATAAATACAGGCGTGGTGGAAGTACAGGTGTGGGGGATGCTGTCCCTGCATGTGTGTTAGCATCAGTACCTTATGGTGCCTGTTTGGAAGTATTCGGTGCCCAGGCCTCTTTCTTGTCTATGGCATGTTAATGCCCTTGTTTTTGTGGCTCGTAACTGGTTTTTTGTGTCCCTTGGATAGGAACGACACACAGATTTCCAGTGGCCAAAACTTGCCACAGGCTCCCACATTTTGTCCCCATATGCTGGGCACGATCTCTCGGGTGGATGGTGGGAAAGGTGCCACAATTTCCACATCTCTCCCTCCTTGTATGACCTTGTGCTGGGGTTGGTGTGTTTTGTTTTCATGTTGGGTGGCCCCTGTGCCTTGTGGTTTTCGGCCATTGTTTGTTGTCTCAGAGCATTCGACTGTGTTTGTTTGGCTGCCTCTGATGTTCCTGTGATTAATTGGATTTTACTTTGTGGCTTTCTAGGGTTTTCGTTGAATGCCCACTGCTTGTTGTTAAGGGTTAGAGTGGCATCAAAACTACGAGGAGTTTTGACTGAACGCGTGGGTTGTTCCGATCCGAAGACTAGAGCAGGTCAATAGATTGTTGTTTTCTCGTCGGGGTTTTCGTATATTTTGCACTCCTTTTTACTAGAATCCGTACCTTTTTGTGAGGAATGAATTCGAACGGGGGGATTCGCCAGGTGTTCCTGCTTCAGGGTGCGGAGTTTGTAGCCGTGCAAGCCCCCTGAAATTGCTTCTAGGCGCCACGTTAAATCCTCGAACTTTTTAACAGTAATTGTGCTGAGAGTTTTTTCTTTTCATCGGCTGTTAGCGACCACATGGAAACCAACTCCCGATTCCGTCTTCGCCTGACCCAAATTAAGAGGTAAGCTCAGACCTTTTTGCTTCTTCCTCGCTTTTTCTCCTTTAGTGGGCCAGAGAAGTAGAGCTGACAGAGGTTTTTGAATTTCTTTAGTGCTTGCGGCGCGTCGGTTGAAGACCAGTCCATTCTGGGGACGGTTAGTCGGCGAGTTCTGCCATGTTTGCTTGCGATGTGGCGTTCAAAGGCGAAACGAATGGAAACGAAAGAACAGGGGACGAAATCGAAGTTATTAAAACGTTGAACGAAGACAAGGAACCGGCTTGGTTTCTGGATTCGCTATCCCACTTGTGACACCATGTTGTAATTCAGGATGAACAAGCGGTTAACATAACAGACATCTTTTATTCTAGTCAAGCATGCTCGAGTGTGCGATCATGCGCATGCCGCTAAACTATGACAGTCTGTGTACATGTACAAGCCAGGTGGGCTTATCAGGCCGGTGTTAAAAACTCCAGTTTTCCATAGTGTGACAGTGACTACTGTCCCGAGTATCGCATGTAACCTTCCAGCCTCTTGTCAGGTTTGCCCTAACAGTTTGCTGGTACCCATTTATTACTCCTGGGTGGAGAGAGGCACTGTGAGAGTCAGTAAAACTTGTGTCTGGCCCAAGAACACAACACAATGACCCCAGGCTCCAGTGCTCGAACCCAGGCCCCTCTAGGCCACTGTGTCTCCTTGACCCGTGGGGGGGGGGGGGGGGGTGGGGGGAGGTACTCCCAAAAAAAATTGGGTGGGGGTGTGCCGCTGGGCTATAAAAACCCTTACCCTGTACCAGAGCACAAAAACACTATTTTGCGACCCTGTTCGAGACTAAATGTTGAAAAAAGATACCCTGTTCCAGAGGATTTTTAACGATTTTTTTTCTAACCCAAAAGGCTAAACTACTAAGCAGCACTGCGAACGTGTAGCTGTAAAGCGTCTTCAATACTCCTACGCGTTTTCGTTTCGTCTGACTAACGGTAGGCGATCGTTCTACCCTATTCCAGAGTAAAAATTACCGATCTTCGTGCCAACTTATGGGAAACTGATACCCTGTTCCAGACCAATAAATGCCTTTTGGTATACCCTGTTTCCAGAGCAAAATGCGAAAAAAACCATTCCCTGTCCAGCGGCACGTACCTATATAGTGTATATAAGGGAGTACCCCCCCCCCCCCCCCCCCCCCGGGCTCCTTGACTGGAAAATAAAATGTAGAACTTTGTAAACCAGTACTACATTGTATGTACACGTACCGTTATTTACATTGTGTACAATGTACACCCTGGATGTCTGGTTCAACAGACAGCGCTCGGACTTGGACAGCTCAATCCGTCCAAATATGCTAACCATCAGGCCACCGCACCTCCCACACGATCAAGTGTTGTTACAATGTTTGATTTTTATTTTTCAGGGGAAGCTAGTGCAACCATAATTTTCATCCGCCAGTGGTGTGTTTTGGGTCAGGGTTTGGCAAGACTGAAACCAAGACAGATTGTCACTGTGAGTTCAGCCTCTCAATCTTCTAACGCACCCGTTAACATCTTTGCAACGGGTCCTCATACATCTTCTTCTTTACTTGCGCTGCCATCTCAAGCTTTGAACCCTGTCTTTGGGTCAGGTTTCAACAACAGTGTTGCATCAACGTCTTTGGATTCATCCACGGCAAGCAGTAGCTCGAGCATCCTTTTCAAACTTGCGGCAGCAGTCAAACAGCCACCTTCTAACAGCTTAACCTTTGGAGTTTTTAGCATATGTGGGATCTTCTCCTTCAACAGAAGTCTCATCAAGTAAACACATTTGGTGGTATTTAGTGGAAGTGAATCAACTGGTAGCAGTTCTGGGGCATCTTTAAATTTTGGAAAAGCGAGGCCATCGTTCGAGGTTAAATCAAGTGTTTCTAAAACCTCTAGTCCCGGTAAACGTCGCAATCTACTCCGGCTGCATTTGTGTTGCTAACACGAAAAAGCCACAAACAGGAACTTCAGGAATTTTTGGTCGTGCATTTGCAGCAGCAACAGGAAGCCATCAGGCAAAAGAAAATAAGGAAAAAGTAGCAGAGGAGAAGATAAGAGGCTTAGGGACCTCAAACTCTGACAGCCACTGGTCATCAAGGATATTCCTGACGCATACAACAAAAGAATGCTTGGTTGAAGAGGTTTTAATTCGCGGTTTGGAGAAGTGATAAAGGTGTTGTTGGCAGTGTAGCTAGGAAGAGTGCGACAGTAACTTTTAAAACTCATGTAAGTACTGGGCCAGGATCAGTATATACAGGGCTTATGGTTAGGATGCGGGGGGAGGGGGGGGGGAAATCAAAGTTATGCGGGATTTTTTTTGGGCGAATTATGCGGGAAAATCGCGAATTATGCGGGGGGGGGGGGGGGATAGACATGGAAAAGAAGTCACGTTTTCCGCGATTTCGCGCGGAAAACGTAAAAACAGAGTTTTTTTCTATTCCAAATTGTGATTAGCCACTTAGGAAACATTATCTCTAGATTTTCCACCAATAATGAGGCACGTTCTATCGAAATTTAGACACAACAGGCCCCCACGGTTTTCAACATAGAAACGCCTTGTCATTCCCGTTGTGAATATCGTCCTTTCGATTGCTCAATGTTTCGATGATTTGGGAAGGAAATCTACTGTTAACTTCGGATAAATTGGGTAAGAAATAGCGAAAATAGATACCTGTTTTTATGATTTTTCTACACATTTCTCCAAATTATGCGGGATAATGAGGGAATTGCCGGATTATGCGGATTATGTGGAGGAAGCCAAAATTATGCGGGTCCGCATCCGCGCATCCTACCATAAGCCCTGTATATAGCGGCAACTTTGAATTCTGTTCTCTAGGCACACTAAGATCTTATCTGCATGCATTTTATCCGCCATTTAATTGACTCAAGGTTTGATTTTGGCACTAAAAATATTATGTTAGGTTAAATTCATCACCAATAGATGAGCTTGGGGAAGGTGCCTTGAAATGGTGGAGGCACACATGATTCAAGCAGAGCGTGCCCGGTATCCATGACAACCCTGAGAGCGGCAACCACCAGGCACTGGTCACACTGATAGAAATCAGTGGAGATGTTTTACCAATGCAACCCAAGTACTGTACTTACTGTAACCAGACCCAAATACGTACCAAGACAAAGAAGGGGGGAGAGTGGGAGCAGCGAAGCACACGACAAGCACAAAGCTAAACACAAACTGAATGTCCACACATACATGTAACTGGAACACAAAACATGTGAGGCCCCAGTGCAAACCCCATTTATGCAATTTGCCAAACCCGTGCGTGTGGTCACCGCGGGAAGAGCCACTGGCCACCATTGGCTCGAGCCTCGTCCTCTTCACCCCTAGGCTAGAGGCATAATGCCGCATTGGTTTCAAGACATTTATATAATTTATATACCTCACGTGCACACAGTTCGATCAGCAACTACCGGTCAATAATTCCGATAATTATTAATATTATGCCTGGTTTAAACATTGCACTTTAAATGCACCAAATCTAATACCTATTTTGGTAGACGCAAATAAAAAAATTTTGACATTTGATTCAAAACGTCAAATTTAATTTTTGAATTTAAATTTCAGTCGAACCAGTTGTATATTCGACTAAATGTTGTATTTAATAAAATCTGTCGAATTTGAACTGATTCAAACGCCGCCACATGTAATAAACCAGGCCTTTAATAACCCCCAGTAAAAAAAGCCCTCCTGAAAATAAGCCCTGGCACCTCCCCCGAATATAAGCCAATGGGCTAATACTTAGATTTAGGTTTTAAAGAAAGATTTAACTCCTCCTGATTATAAGCCACCTTATATTATATTGTAGAGCTTGTTTTTGTATAATATAACATATGTATATGTTTGTTATCAGTATACTCCATGAACGGTGAGGTTTCTTTTGAAACATATCGTACTTGTGTTATGTTTCATTTTCAACACGTTAGAGAATTTTACTATGCTATATCTTAACACGTGATGTGAAAAATTATCACATGATCTGAAAAATATGGTTGCGTTGCAAGTGTCTTGTCAGCGAAAATACATAACGGCTTTGTTTTTCGCTCACAACGCGAACCACGTGACAATTTTTTCCGATCATGTGACAATTTTTTTTCACATCACATGTTAAGAATCGAACCGCTTCGAATTCAAATTTCTAAACGGCGGTTTTACCACTCAGTGGTTTTGATAAGTATTCTCCTTACACCTTAAATCTGTCACATGCAAAATCCCTTTAACATATCAACACAAATATTTTTTGAAATGCAAAATTTCCTTCCAACAAATAAGACCCCTCTCCCTGGCCAAAAATAAACCCACCAAAAAGCTTTTGCTCAAAATTATATAAGCCCAGGGATTATTATCAAAACTTTATGAATAACTGTGAAATCATTAACAATCACAAAAAGAACAATATACTTCACATAAAAAATAAAATGAATTAAAAGCAATTAAAACTACATACTGTCATATAATTAAGTTGAAAAACCATTACAACAAATTTTCAATTAACACTAATATCACCAAGAATCAACTCAGAGAGATAATTCAAAGTTCTGAACAAAATTTTAATTATAACATTAACAAGAATTCCAGTAACAGGAGTTTTTTGTCCTACCTTATAAAGAAAGCACATGGTGACAACAGATTATTTTCCTAGGCCTCTTGAAAACAATATATTTTTGTTGTATTTAAATATCATTTTAATTTACATTTTATTACCCGTTTCCTATTGAAAATTAACTACCCACCACCACTATAGTTAATGGATAAATTTATAATGATAGGCCATACTGTAAACCACACAACTGTGTATAAAGTAAACTAGGCCGCATATAGGTTTCATAAGAGTTAGCAGCTCAATTCCTTTGTCAGTAGCTACAATTGGGTTTCGTGACACACGCCATAAGAGTTATAATACAAGATTTAATTAATTAAATCCTTGAACAAATTTGCAGGTACTTCCGACATAGTAATTTGTGCAGAAACCTAAATAAATTTCGCGAGCCAAAAGCCGGATTAATTCTCGAGGAGAAAGAAGCGAATTTTGATTCTCGCTATTTCTACACAAAACCAATTACAATTTTCGCGAACGCAATGAATTTTAGAACGGCTGGATTTGAGGTTTAATTTCCATAGTTTGATCGAGCATCAATTTTGTTTTATTTACACCATGGAATAATAAGTAAAATAAGCCTTATTTAGTGATAAAAGGATTTGATTTCGATTGATGCATGCACACGCAGAAATAAACACCAAGTTCTTGAATCTTGTCGATTTGCTATTCCAAACAGTACTAATTGCGTTGTATGTATTCGATTGAGTACGTTTAGTTTAACTTACATGTAGCCTAAATTCCATTTAGCCACATACTGTATATTAACTACAAGGTACATGTACTCAGGCGTACTGCTTTTTTTAATTTTCAGGAAGCTGCAGAGTTAGCAAAGAAGAAAGGCAAGATTCTCAGACCTGGTTTGCCTCCTGTGGTAATTTTCTGGAAGCAACAAGGAAGTCGGAGGAGTACAACATCAGGTACCGTAATTTCCAGATGATTACCGCCCGCATGGCATATTATACCCGCACTTGGATGTGCCATGACATGTACTTTCTGGTTTTCCCAAGGCCTTGAGATAAAAGAAGTGTGTGCGCAATATAATTATCATAATTTATTATTAATTAACATTTTTTTCTTCGCAATCAATCCCATGTATTTTATATTAATTTTAAAGTTGAAATAATTATTATTTTCTAATTGAAGAACTTTATATTTTTACAGAGAGTGATCAACCGACCCAACTAAGTCCAGATGTTGACAAATCGATTGATAAAAGACATCTTAGTCCAGGGAAAACCAGGAAAGTTTTTAAACAGGTATTTTCAAATTTGTTTAGGCTGGGTTCATGTATAATGCAGAATTTACAGCTCAATTTAATCTCTCCTGCAATGGTACGCTGTATTTTAATAAGCAAGCCATGCTTTTTTTCTTTCAAATAATTATATAATGTGTGGAAGGTTATGTATGTTGTGGTTTAAATTTATTTTTGATTTAAAATTTTTCAAACCAGTTTGATTGTGATTTTCCTTTGTTTCAGATTATGGTAATGAAAATTAGACAAAGGAAAATCAAAATCAACCTGGTTGGAAAAATGTTAAACCAAAAAAAAATTTGAACCACAACATGTACATTGTACAATGTAGGTTCGACTCCTGTTGGGAGCCGAGAACTCACAGTTTTTTTGAGTAGCTGGCATCACTGACTGAATATAATATGTCCCTCATTATTAAGTATTTACATGTACATGTAGTTAACAAAAATATAAGCAGCAGTGTTTTATCAGGTTTTCAAACACAATTTGAAGCCAAAAGTTTTTAGACCTGATAAAACACATTATGCGAGTTTTCTAAACAACTTCAAAAACTTCCCTCTAAATCTATTAAATCTCACTTTATCTTGAAATTTTGGTTTGTTTTAGACAAGAAAATCGAGCTAAAAGTTCAGCCGTATCTTTATCAAATAATAAATCTTCTACACTCATGCATTCATTTGTTTTGTATTTTGTTTATGAATTAATTTATTAATGAGTTTTTTTAATATAGTTTTAATACAAAATTAATGTGCATGTTAATTTATTATAAAATAAAATATATTAATAATACTACGTATTTCTTAGGGGGTGATTACATGGCGAATTTCAGCCCGGGCTGAAATTTCAGCCCGGTTAGGGGGCTGGAATTTTGTTGCGATTACATGACGAGTTTCAGCCCGGGCTGAAATTTCAGCCCGGGCGCCAAATTTGAAATTGCGCGGGAAGAGTCATCAGAGAATGAGGGGCGATTTGAATAACCGGCAACTTATTTACATATCGGCTGAACGTTTGAAGAACGAAGCTGTTGTTATATTCCATTTTCGATTTGAAATTCGCGACACATCAAATAAGATTTTCGATTTTATCTCCCTTGTTCCACTGGAACCTTTTTTCCATCTTGTTTAAAAACACAGGAGCGATTTTACAATACCCGGCAACTTATTTACATACCGGCTGCACGTGTATATAAAAACAAAAGGACCATTCTTTTTCAATGACATGCAAAATACGCTGCCGGCATTCTACCGCGTAGTGATTTAGCCAAAACACAATCACTGCGCATGCCCAAGTTCACTTTTCAGCCCGGGCTGAAAATTCCATTCCGATTACATGGTTTTTTTCAGCCCGTTTGGCCGGGCTGAAAATTCCAGCCCGGTTTCTCAAACCGGGCTGGAATTATCAGCCCGGGATGAATTTCAGCCCGGGCTGAAACCTTGTCCATGTAATCGCTAACTTCATTTCAAGAGGATTTGTTTCGGAAGTCGGGCTGAAATCTCAGCCCCCCTAACCGGACTGGAATTTCAGCCCGGGCTGAAAATTCACCATGTAATCACCCCCTAAGACTCAATCCACTGAAGAACAGAGTGCACACAGGATAAAATGTCCAGAAGTCCTGAAGGATATTCAAGAATGTATGTACTGTACATTACACAAAGGAAATTAATTCACTCCATGCCCGCAAAACCAGATCCTGACACCTTTTAGGAATTCCTTTCAAAATTTCCGATGATCATCCCCGTCCCTTTTACATGAGGGGTAGCGAATGGTAAAATCTGATGCCGAGACCCTAGTTTAAAAATATGCGCCCGAGACTTACGCTTCACAAATCCGAGCTTGAGATGCAGTGATCCAAAAATCCGGGACTGCATGTACACACTGTATATAGAGTATAAAACCATACCAACCACATATTACTTTGAATTCTATTTACACAAAATGTTTGTAATGTCATTATTAATATGTCAATATTAAATAAATGGGAAATTTTGTTACACTTCTTGCAGATCTGCAGTCAGTACAACCAAGTGAAAATGCAGGGGGAAAAACTTCAACTTTTAGAGGGAGTTGACAAAAAGCTCAGACAAGGTACAGAAACTGCCGTCAACAAACAATGTAGATTGTATGTACTGTACGTGTATTACCATTGTATTGTTACACAGGGTTCAAATTTAACAGGCATAATCAGCATAGGAGCAAATTGCCAACAGATCATTCTCGTCCCCACGATCCTTTTGGTCAGCACCAAGAATCGAGACGTCTGGCCGGTTCCAAAACCGGAAGTCCGCGAACCTCGGACTAACCCGTCAAATCTGAGAATACAGAACGAGTACTCTGCGCATGCTCAACAAATTGGGACCAGCCAGAGGTCTCGATTCTTGGTGCTGACCAAAAGGATCGTGGCCTCTGGGGACGAGAATGCCAACTGATCTACTCTGTTGGCCTCTGAAATGTTCAATTTCAATAACATTCAAAACCCAACTTACACGTACGATTGCATTTTTCGCTGCCGACCAACGGACCATGGGAAAAAAAGGAAAGGATCGAAATTCACCAATAAACACCCATGGACATGACCTTTTGAACTTCTGTTTTAGCCCAAGCGGTCCGCTAAAATGATTGACAGCAGCGAAAAATGAAACTGTTGATTAAACAGAGTTTGCTAAAGTTCATATCTTACTGAAAGGCACAGTATAAATTGTTAACTTCACCAAGTTCAATATACAAAATACAGAGGACAAACACTATAAACAAAAATTATGTTTTTACTGCCAACAAAGCTGTCCCAAATAAAAAATGTGTTCACATGTACATGTACATTTTATCTTCATATTAATTATACATGATGCTAATTGGAAATCATTGTCAGTGGTTTTTTGTTATTTTTATTTTTTAAGTTAACAGTTTTGTACAGTGTATCTTGTTACATTCAATGTTTCAGCGTTCAAAAGGTCGTTGGATATTAGTTCAGCTAAAGCTGTCATTGGGACCTGCAAAGACATGTGTCCAGAGAAGGTATTGTACAAAATGGTTGCAAAGTTTTAAGTTGCTGATTCTTCAGCATGATTCCAGATAAGTTTAAAAGGCAAGGTGTTGATGAGGAATTTCAATATTAGATCAATACGTACATGGCATTAATTTGTCGGGTCAGGTAGCTGCCTTTGTTGAGTTTTGGATCTGAGTTCCCTCTCTTATCTAGAACACTGCTACTGACAGTAGTTTAACCCTTTCACTCCCAATAGTGTTAAGTTCAAAACTAAGGAAAAAATATTGAATTTCATTTTGCAAAAAATGTCAAAAACAAACATGACCACTTGAAAGTACTGCTCAGTAGCTTTCATTTGAATCGTCACACACTAGGGTTTCATCCACAGACTTAAAAGGTACAACAACATTTATTGATTCAAGGTTTGACATTGGGAGTGAAAGGGTTAATGGACAGTAGATTCAAGGAATGAGTGGGCCAGTCATGGTGCCCACCAAACACAAACATGGTAGTTGTGGGAAGCTCTATCATGGTTACAGGGTGTGTAGAGGATTGCGTGAGTGAGCAAGAGGTCCAAGGGAGGGAGGATGGGAGGATGTAAGGGTGAGAGGGAGTTGCATAATTTGTATATGTATGACTTGTATATTATGTAGGGAGAGAGGGGAGTAAGGGGTAAAAAGCTAGGAAAGGAGGGGGAGGGGTAAGTTCTTTCTGCTGAGTAAATATTCTTATCGATTATTTCACAGGAGAGGTACATGCGAGATTATCAGAGACGACTGAATGTGTTTGAGGCTGTTCCAGGGACAGGCAGCATTGTAAGTAATTGATCAATATTTTGTAATGGCTGTTGTTGTTTCTCGCAGTGCCTCAGTCTCCACCCAGGAGTACATGATTGTATAAATGGGTACTAATGAATTGTCTGAAGGGCATGCAAATGTACCTGCGATGGACTAGCATCCCATCCAGGATAGTAGCAATTATTATAGTTGCGTCATGCTACAGAAACCAGAGTTTACAACCCTACCTACTGCTGTAGGCCTGTAGACAGATTTTAACCTTCAACTAGCATGGATGCATAACATCTCTTGCATCAGACATCAATGTATATAGAGGAGTATTACACTGGACGACGTGAATAATATTAATTTATTTTCGAGTGGTAAAAAACATATTTACGAAATGAGCGCAGTCAATGAGTAAAGTATTGTTTTTACACGAGAAAATAAAATTCATATCTTCAAGGCCACCAGTAATTTTCTTTTTTATTATATAGGACAAAAAACAAAATCACAAAACTTTATCACAAACTCTTGCAGCTCGATGGCTGGACTTCTGAATTTCTCTCCTTTCGTCTTCACTTTCAAGGAAACTCCTTGCACTAATTTAAGTAATATCCGAAAATATTGCACGTCGTCTACACCGATCACCACGGTACCAGATGAGTTTCCTTGAGGAATGTTATGAGTGGTGTTATTTCCAGTAAACACACCCGCAGAGCACAGCTCTAACCACTTATTGCCCCCCCCCCCCCTGCGCCCCCACCCATGATCCAGCCTTTGTGCACCTATTTTAAAATGCCTTACATCTTTGTCTTTATATAGGATGGCACACAATCCTCAAGTTGCCACACCGCGCTCTGAAAGAGTAGGACAGATCAGCTGCCACAACGGTTTGTTATTTGTACATTTCTTGGTTTAATGGAACTTGTCTAAAACCTCATGGTACTGTAGGTGGGGGTGGATAACCTAATTGGCAGCAGCTGGCCCTGGAATAGAGTGGATTTAGGTTCAAGCTCTGGCTGGGGTCATTGTGATTGTGTTCTTGGCAAGATACTTACTATACGATCCCACACCCTTGACAGAGGAGTCCATTGTGTAATGCGGCCTGGGCAGCTAACCTAAAGGCCGTGGGCAAAGGACGGAAACATTATTGCGGACGTAAATGTTTCCCGTTTTACCCGTGCAATTGCAACACGCAAAAAAAATGTTTCTGAATCTTTCAGAAACATTTTTGTCGTCCGCAACAAATGTGTTCCCCTTTGCTCGCCGAAACATTTGCGTCCGCAAACATGTTTCCGCAAACAAATGTTTCCTTGTTGCCACGGCCTTAACAGTACTCTTTAAAACACTTCGAAAAGTCTGCCTTAACTGACATGATCACTCTGGACAAAATAATTATTGGGAACGAGGTGGTTGAGAGAGTTTGTCTGCCTTCTCATGCTATACTACATGTAATTATGTGTTTTAGGAGACCCGTTACCTAAATGAACTCCGCCCTGTCCCTGTTCTGAAAATGACAATGGATTACTTGGCAAACAAAACATTATGGTATCAGGTTGAGGGAAGAGAAGGCGAATGGTTTTTTTGATTTTGTCTGGAACAGAACAAGGAGAATCAGAAAGGTAAATTGATATAAAAATAAATTGAATTAATTTAAACTCCGAACTATGTTTTCCATTAATATAAAATTCGACAAGTGCAGTCCAATCTTTATTTCCTTTAATTTACTATTTGAAATTATGCAATGTTATGGGATGCGGGGGGGGGGGGGGGGGGAGGGTAGAGGGTAGGTGGGTCATTAGACTGCAAAAACAGTCACGTATTTATAGCGCAAGAGTCGGGCGAAACGTGGCCCGAAAAAGATCTGGAACGAGCGTGAAAATTACGAGGGGATTGGGAGAGACGCGCAACAATCTCTCGAGAAAAAGAGAGACTGTTTGCATATAGGGAGGGGGTCATGTTACATGGGCATGTAAACCGATTTTGTGGTATGCGTGAAATTGACTATATTATTGTTTTCTCTCTCCTCTATACATGTAGGATATCACCTAACAGCACTTGTGTGACCCTCTGACTGTGTTGATCTTGTGGAGAAAACAGGCAGGTGATTAAAAACCATGCATACCAGTGTTATGTATGTCTTTACCCTTAAATTTCCAATAGTTCAATTGGATCAGGAATTTAATTTCGTCGTACATTTTTTCGGATGCATAGGTGAAGCAGACAAAGTGTCGAGATAAGAGAAAACCATCAGAGAACATAACATGCTTTATTAATTTGAATGTACATGTAAACATTGGTAAAATAGAGTGGTAATGTGTGATGTCACAAATGTGCAAATTATTTTTATCAAGCCTCAAATCTCTTCATTAGATAAAGACTACTGCTGTATGATCAGCCACAAAATTTAAACCTTGTTAGCACCCCCCCCCCCCGACAAAGAAAAGAAAGATTATAGAGGTTCCAAGTTTGGTACCGTCCCATACAGACCCTCTTTATTTTTTGCCGCCTGTTCTAAACTGAAAGGAACAGACGCAAAAATTAGGAGGGTTTGTATGGAGAAATTAGAACCTGAAGTGCCCATATCTTGTCCGCAAATCGCAATGGAGAGCTAATTGTTGGCAAAGTGGCCGTTTATAGCATGCTTCCCCCGACAGATTGATCAAATCTCAGAATTTTGAAAATTTTAATTTTGTGCGATGTCATAAACTTAGTACTCCATTGTTCGCAACCAGGGGGCGCAGGGGGCAGCGCCCTTTGATTCTTGCCGCTTTTACCGCTATACATGATCGCACAAGTTTAAGAAAATCTTGTCAATCATTCGAGAAAACGTAAGTCCTCTACGGGAGTTTGCTGTGGAATTTTCATCCCCATGGTGTCCCACAATGACCAAAGTATTCAGTTTAAACATATCGACGCGAATCGTTCCCCATTAGATGTATTGAACGTCGAGAACAATGTCCAAAATATTTCCTTACGAACACAAACGCACGTCATGTCGCCATCGTCCGCCATGTTTATTTTAAACAAACCAGTACTTAGTCTCGCTCGGCCAAATTTCTTAAATGTGCAATCATGTATACTAGGTCCCAGGCCTCGCTGCTAACCTCCCCCCCCCCGGTTCGAACAATATAATTTTCTTCTTGGATTTAAAAAGTTTTTGATGAAAGATGTATTGACAGTGTTAAAAATGCATTTTTGTTTTAGGTTTCATATAATTTGCGCTCATTTTCTGTGCGAGGCGGACATGAAACTCCTTTGATGCAAAGATCAATACTGAGAACTTGACCAAATGTCTGCAAACACTGAAGCAGTTTTATGGAGATCTTTATAAGGACGAGGTAGAAGAAATTTATAATTATGTACTGTAAATTAATAATGTAAATACTAATTACCATAATTAATAATTAATAATTAATTACCATAATACTGTAATAATTAATTACCATAAACTGAAATGTAAAGTGAAGAAATTATCCTCGCAGTTGTGTTTGCAAGTTTAAGGAGCTACGTCACGGATGGCGCATCTTGAAAAAAATGGCCAATTTTTTTCCAAGTTCGCCGTTCGCAATCCGTCTTAATCTTCTCCGTTCCTCAACCATCCTTGTTCCTGTTTGGTTTCTTATCACCTCTTTGGTGTTTTTCTACCTTAGTAAACTATTATTTTGTAAAGCAGTTGTAAAAAAGGCCTGAAAAAAAATGTTAGGGGTTTCAAACGTGATTTGAACCCGTGACCTTCGCGTTACCTGTGCGATCCTCTACTAACTGAGCTATGAAGGCATACATTGGGAGCAAGGTTAATATTATTGTGGGTTCATAATGTTCCTGTTTCCGCGAAAGTGATACAATGAGAAGTGATTAACACAACCGGTTGGTTAGGTTTTACTACATACATATACATATAGGCCCATTATTGAATTCGCCATCAATAAGGGTTTAGCTGTGTCATATAACTGGTGGGGAACCAGCCTTTGCTCTCTTTGTAATTAGATGTACAAATTGCCACTTTGTTTTTTGGTTTGTTCGAATTTCACTGGTTTGAAATTTCGCTTGATACTGCCAAAATTCCGCGAAATTTTGCTTCCTTGAATTTCCGCTAGTTCAAAATTTCGTTTTCATCAACGAAATTTCGTTCGAATTTTTCATCGCAGATGATTCCAAAGTTTTTCGACGAAATTTCGCCTGAGAAACAAAGCACGAAAGTCGTTCAAAATTTGTTTGCATCACTTTTGCCACAGTACTGTAACTATGTACATGTAGATATACAGAAGTTGTTATAAATAATAACTGAAGTTATTAACTTTTTTCTTTTTCCTACTTGAAGGGAATAAACATGCCCCACAAGGAGGACTGGAGTCCGAGCTTATGACATGTTGCTTAAATCTGAATGAAGGTGACATCTTTGAGGTGAGTTTACGACCTGTGTTGACACGTACACAACTTTCTTTTCTAAAACATCATATCGATGATTTTTTACTGAATTATTCATTATAATATAACTCAACAAAAATATGCCAGCTTAATGATTGGTCAATGACGGAAGTGCCTTATAAAATAGGTTATAGAGTGGCAATACGGAATTGCGATAAACGGTGGTGTACCGGACAAGAAGAGGACGTTTTTTTTTTTGCGCTTAATGGCATTGAAATAAGCTTTCAAGTTAATGGTTGTAATTGTTTCTCTAAAAACTATAGCTACTGTAATTCTTTCAGTAAAAAGTTCACGCTTGGTTTGCTCTGCGCGTTCAAATAAAAACATGTCAGCACTATTGGAAAAACTAGTGAAGCGTATTTCGTGTGCAGAGTAAGGCGTGATGGCTGCAGCAAAATTTTGTTGAGGGGGATATATTATAACACCAAAAAAATCGTATGCAACTGCTCGTGCCAATTAGTGATGTATGGTCACTCGTGGATGTTTTGAAAGTTCTCAAATTGCACTCGCCTAAAGGCTCGTGCAATCTAATTTTGAACAAACTTTTCAAAACATCACTCGTGCCCCATAAAATCACGAATTTGCCACTCGCGTTCATACGGATTTCCCTATACAAAAGTCGAAATGATTGTACAAATGTCGCAAACCGTAAGCATTTTTCGTTTGCGAATGAACATATAAAACATGCAGCGGCGAAGAATCGCGTAAAGTTGAAAGCGTAGGCATTAAAACAATGTGGACGTTTGGTTGAACAAACAGCTACCAGTACTTTGTACGACCCCGAAACGAAAACAAAAATAATTATCATTCGTTGAGTGTAAACGATATTTCGGCCACGAAAATATTGCTCGAGTACCACGAAATTTCGTCGTCGCGGCACCACATAGGGTCCTCCCGAAATATCGCTCTAACACGGAAAGTTCGCTAAATTTCGCCCGAATTTCGTTTGCATTACTTTTGCACAGCTACTGTAATTGAGATCTACTCACGGTCAAGTGGCCCAACACAGCATTACTGGAGCTTATCCCGGTTTCTATAACTTGATGAGGACTAGGAGTCATAGCTACTTCCCCGCATTTTGTCAGGTTGCCCTTGACAAATTCATCGGTACTCCATGTATATCCTGGGCTGGAGAGAGGCATTGTGACGAGTTAAAGTGTCTTGCACAATGAAACGCAACCACAATGACCCCGGCCAGCGCTCGAACCCAGACCGCTCGATCCGGGAGTCCAACGCGCTAACATTAGGCCAGCCCACAACTTCCCGTGCATTTAGGAATCTCTGAATTACTACAAGTTGAAATTAAGTCATTGTTTTTTCCTCTTTTTTTTTTTTCAGGGAAGTTATTGACATTTCGAGAACGAAGTACATAAAGTCAGCTGAAGTGAAATTTGCAATGGCTGCTCTTCCACGCCTGTGTTGTAAACAGCAACTAACTTAGTCAGAGTCATTTACGACTTCTCAGGTATAGATTGAAATGTTTTTCAAGTTTATCACTTAAATCGTTAATGAAAGTGCAGCTTAAGCTTATTAAAACTACTCCTTTTATTTGAATATCTCTATTATAAGATCCGCTTGTTCTTTATCTCAGAAATGCAAAACTACCTTAGTGCTTGCTTATTGCAACCGTTAACTTTCACACAGGTAAGATTGTACACTTTATATATAATACATTTTCATAGTATGTATTTACACTGCTGCAATACAATTGGCAATCATACAGCGGTTCTCAATTCGCGAGTGTCGTTCGGAAAAACCAAAACCAAAACCCCAAGCAATCCACAGATGACCAATCACAACAAACGTAAACAACACACATGACACCAATGAAAACTCGAAGCAAATACACGTAACCAGTTCCAAGCTCGCGGGAAAACGCGTTTTTCAAAACCAAGTCGCGATTGGGTTTAGGTTTCGCGTTCTGATTGGTTGAGCAGAGACATTTTTTAAGCCAATCAGTGAGTGTAGTAAAGCCGAAACCACAAGAAATTCCCTCAATTACGTTACACTCAAATCGAAAACCGCTCATACAATAGGCAAAGTTAGAATTACAATGCTGCCTCCATTGTTCCCTAATTTATCTAAACTTGGAGGTTTGCATGTAATATTTATTTCTGAGAAACTGTACTTAATGTATTCCTGAGAACTAGTTTTTTCATTCCCAGTTCAGTATAAACAAACTGATTATATATATTAAAGGGACACTGTCCCGGACGTATTTGCTCACAACTGTTATAAATGCACGAAATGGTCCCTAAAATCTATGAAATAAGGACATTAAATAAACTATAACTAAAAATGAAAAAAAGCAATTTCTTCAAGGAAATCCAGACTGCAACACAATGTTTTGAAAAATTTCAAAGATTCAGAGCCAAACTTGAAAACTTGAAAAAACTGACATCAAAGTGCCAATCCATTTCCATCCTCGCTTGTCGTTTAGTCATTCCTAACTCCTAATGGGTTCCTGTCATTGCGAGTGCTTATATTCTACAGAATCAGACCAATATTGTTCAACTTCCTATGATCTAGATATGTTTCTAAGCTTCCCAAAAATCATTCTAAAATGAGGACAGTGCCCCTTGAGCATCACGTTTTGTTTTTCCCGCAAACGCAAAAATCCCACTTTTGCCGTCTGGCGGTTGCCGTTTGTACGTGCAAAAGTGTTAGTTTCGCGTTTATCGTGAACGTTGTGAATTATTTTCGATTGTTTCTGATGGATTTATTTAACGATTGGAGGAAAAACTAAAGAAAAATCGAGTACAAGCTGACGTTTGCCGTTTGCCGTATAGAACGGTGGTGCTTAATCTCTATGAGGTCAGAGCAACAAATCCCAGTAGGAAAG